>CM038676.1:545387224-545638573 GCA_021605205.1 Aegilops longissima | reverse complement strand
TATAAGATATTAATGTTGCTTCTCCATCCATGAGCACCTTGGTGAACTTATAACCTCCACGAGGTGCTACCACCAACGCTAGCTGACCTGCAGTTGTCAACCCAGGGAGGGTGATCCTATCTGCTCCATATGATTGGCTGTTGGGACCAGCGTAAATAACAAGGCACGGCGGTTCAGCAATTCCTTTGCTCGCTTGTGAAGCTTACGGTCTCGCTTGTCTAAGCTAGTGGTGAATACATGATATTGCCGCTATTCAACTGCTTTGGATTTCTAATAGCCCGATTGTTGCTGCTGGTTGTAACCACCTAGCTATTCGATTGTTTTGATTGTTATGTCCACCTGATCTCCATTGAAGCTTTGAACCGCATTTCTCCACCGTGACCCGCCCATGGAATCTGTATCTGAGCCACCACGATCCGTGATCATCTCAGGAAAGCATTAGAATTTTGAACTCCTGCATAATATAGCAATCTTTCCAAAGGTGGGTGGCTGGCGTCTCCTTCGTCCCGTGCTTTGGACAGGGCTGGTTTAATAGATAAGTCAGGCGGTCCGGGTTGGGGTTTGGAGCTCCACCGCGATTTTGCGGTTTACCCTTCCGTCGCTGGCCCTGTCTTGCGTGCTAGTATTAGCCACAAAGTCCATGCTGCCATCCGCTTTACGCTTGCCTCCGTTACCATGAACTGTCGTGTTGTGTTGCTGCCCCTTGGAGTTGCTATTCTTCTTTCCCTTCCCTGTCTTGTCATCATCAGACTCGAGATCCTTGGTACTATCAGAATCAGCATACTTCACTAACGCAGTCATGAGGGTCCCCATATCGTTACAATGGCGCTTCATACGTCCCAATTTCAACTTCAGATGTTTAAACCGGCAGTTGCTTTCCAAAGTTATAACCATGAGTCGGCGTTGATCTGATCGATGAGTGCAAAATTTCTGAAACTCGGCGTACTCCAGCGGTTGTGGACTCTCCTTCCTCACGGACACAGGCGCTAAGTCCACTATCGACATGGGCTGCTTACATGTATCCTTGAAATTCTGGATAAACCGGGCTCATGAATGGGCCCATGAACCGATAGAATTGGCTGGTAAGCTCTTTAACCAAATCTGGGATGTCCTTCAAGAATCATGGTGAAATACTTTGCACATGCCGCTTCATCTCGTCAAGCATCTCCATGGCCATCTCATAGCTCTCTACCCATGTTTCAGGAGACAAATCAGCAGTATAATTTGGCACCCTTGCTGGCCCTTAAAATCCTTGGGCAGGCGCACATTGCGTAAAGCGGGACAAGACAAAGGCACTCCCAAAGAACTAGAAGTAACTTCTGGCTCGATCGAGGTGGTTGGACGAACCGGCGTAAGCTGACGAGCCTCATGTTGCGCTGCTAACTCGGCATCCCTTCGTGCTCGGGCCCGGTCCACCACTTCCTGAGCATCACCCGCCGGGTTATGGCCACGGGGCGCTTCACGGTTCCGTGCATTACTGGATACGGCCGGTTCATCCATCCGCCTGCTGTAACTCCGGCTTGGACGGGGGGTGGAATGAATTCGGTCACGGCTATATGAATATGCTTCCTGCTGACCCAAGGCTGTTCGAAGAAGTTTCTTAACCCGGCGCGTCTCCACAGCTTGCGGAGAATCACCTTAAATTGGGATGGCCTCCAGCCATGAAGCGGCGGCGATAAGATTGTCCATTGGATTGGAATAATGACCTGGAGGTGTCTGGACAGGCTGAGGCACGATATTATTCTCTCGAGGCGGCTCCATCAGGCGAGGCTGAACCGGCACACCCGGCCCAGGTGCCTCCGCCCGGTTTATCACTGGCGGGTTACTAGTCCCTGCTCCTGGGGTATTAAAGAGGTTTCTAGCATCGAAAACCGTCGGTAGGCGAGACCGATGCTTCCTTTTCAGGACTTCATGGGACGCATTCTGGTCCAGCATAAGCCTATAGGCCTGCGCATCCAAAGCGGCCCGCTCTGCGGCCATCCTGTTGTTCTCGGCTGCTAGGTCGGCTTTGGCCTGAGTGATCTGTTCCCTCACCTTTGCAAATTTCCGTGTTGTGGGCGTCCTGATCCGCCGGGTTAGCCTCCGCCATAAGCACGGCCAGCGCATCAAACATATCAGATAAAACTTGAGCCGACGGGTGCACAGGGCCTCCTGCCCTGGCCGCCGCTGTTGACCCGGAGAACATTGCTGCTGCGGTTGAAGAGTGGATCGCCGCCTGCGTACCGGCCATGAATATCCCAACCCGGTTGGCCAGATCAGAGGGGTCCGGAATACTGTCACCATCGGAACAGCCCCCAATCCGGCCGTCTTGTAGCTGATACAATGATTCGGTTTCTCCGGTCGAGGACTCGTCGCCGGAATAAACGACGGTCTCGTTGCCAGATTCTGATCCACCATCATATTCTCCTCCGTGGATGACTCCCACGAAGGCACGCTTCATGGCCGGTTTACCCTGGGCAGATCTCGCACGCTGAGCTGTTTCTGAAGGAAATATGCCCTAGAGGCAATAATAAAGTTATTATTTATTTCCTTATATCATGATAAATGTTTATTATTCATGCTAGAATTGTATTAACCGGAAACATAATACATGTGTGAATATATAGACAAACAGGATGTCACTAGTATGCCTCTACTTGACTAGCTTGTTAATCAAAGATGGTTATGTTTCCTAACCATGAACAAGGAGTTGTTATTTGATTAACAAGGTCACATCATTAGTTGAATGATCTGATTGACATGACCCATTCAGTTAGCTTAACACTTGATCGTTTAGTATGTTAATGCTTTCTTCATGACCCATACATGTTCCTATAACTATGAGATTATGCAACTCCGTTTACGGAGGAACACTTTGGTACTACCAAAGCGTCCTGGCGAATCGGGTGATTATAAAGGAGTACTACAGGTGTCTCCAAAGGTACTTGTTGGGTTGGCGTATTTGAGATTAGGTTTTGTCACTCCGATTGTCGGAGAGGTATCTCAGGCCTTCTCGATAATGCACATCACTTAAGCCTTGCAAGCATTACAACTAATGAGTTAGTTGTGAGATGATGTATTACGGAACGAGTAAAGAGACTTACCGGTAACGAGATTGAACTAGGTATTGGATACCGACGATCGAATCTCGGGTAAGTAACATACCGATGACAAAGGGAATAACGTATGTCGTTATGCGGTTTGACCGATAAAGATCTTCGTAGAATATGTAGGAACCAATATGGGCATCCAGGTTCCGCTATTGGTTATTGACCGAGAATGGTTCTAGGTCATGTCTACATAGTTCTCGAACCCGTAGGGTCCGCACGCTTAACGTTCGATGACGAGTTCATTATGAGTTTATAAGTATTGATGCACGAAGTTTGTTGAGTCCCGGATGTGATCACGGACATGACGAGGAGTCTCAAATGGTCGAGACATAAAGATTGATATATTGGAAGCCTAAGTTTGGACTTGGAATGGTTCCGAGTGAAAACAGGATGTTACGGAACACCGGGGTTACGGAACCCCGGGGGTATATGGGCCTTCATGGGCCTCAAGGGAGAAGGAGAAGGCCGGCCGGTGGGCTGCGCGCCCCTCCCCCTCTGGTCCGAATAGGACAAGGAGAGGGGGGCGCCCTTCCTCTTCCCCTCCTCCAATCCTAATCCAACTAGGAGAGGGGGAGTCCTACTCGGTGGGAGTAGGACTCCTCCTTGGTGCGCCTCCCCTTGGGCGGCCACCTCCCCTTGCCTCCTTTATATCTGAGGGGCAGGGGCACCCCATGACACACAAGTTGATCTCTGGATCTTTCCTTAGCCATGTGCGGTGCCCCTTCCACCATATTCCACTCGGTCATATCGTCGCGGAGCTTAGGCGAAGCCCTGCGCGGAGAAGTCATATCGTCGCGGAGCTTAGGCGAAGCCCTGCGTCGGTGGAGCATCAACACCGTCCTGCGCCGTCGTCTTGTGGAACTCATCCCGACACTTTGCTGGATCGGGTCCGGGATCGTCATCGAGCTGAGCGTGTGCAGAACTTCGGAGGTGCCGTCGTTCGGTGCTTGGATCGGTCGGATCGTGAAGGCGTCTGACTACATCAACCGCGTTGTTATAGCGCTTCCGCTTTCGGTCTCAGTGCGTGGGCGGACGACTCTCCCCTCGTTGCTATGCCATCACCATGGTCTTGCGTGATCGTGAGGAAATTTTTGAAATTACTCGTTCCCCAATGATGGCATCGAGGCTGGTTTTATGCGTTGATGTCATGTGCGAGTAGAACACAAGTGAGTTGTGGGCGATACAAGTCATACTGCCTACCAGCATGTCATACTTTGGTTCAGCGGTATTGTGAGATGAAGCGGCCGGACCGACATTACGCGTGCGCTTACGCGAGACTGGTTTCACCGCTCCGAGCACTCGTTGCTTAAAGGTGACGGCGGGTGTCATCTCTCTCACTTTAGTTGAATCGAGTGTGCTCGCCCGGTCCTTGAGAAGGTTAAAGCGGAGTCTATTTGACGAAATATCGTTGTGGTTTTGATGCGTGGTAAAACGGTTCTTGCTCAGCCCGTAGCAGCCACGTAAAACTTGCAACAACAAAGTAGAGGGCGTCTAACTTGTTTTTGCAGGGCATGTTGTGATGTGATATGGTCAAAGCGTGATGCTATATTTTATTGTATGAGATGATCATGTTTTGTAACGAGTTATCGGCAATGGCGAGAGCCATATGGTTGTCGCTTTATTGTATGAAATGCAAGCGCCATGTAATTGCTTTACTTTATCACTAAGGAGTAGCGATAGTCGTAGAAGCAATAGTTGGCGAGGCGACAACGATGCTACGATGGAGATCAAGGTGTCGCGCCGGTGGCGATGGTGATCATGGCGGTGCTTGGCGATGGAATCACAAGCACAAGATGATGATGACCATATCATATCACTTATATTGATTGCATGTGATGTTTATCCTTTATGCATCTTATCTTGCTTTGATTGACGGTAGCATTATAAGATGATCTCTCACTAAAATTATCAAGAAGTGTTCTCCTGAGTATGCACCGTTGCGAAAGTTCTTCGTCTTTGAGACACCACGTGATGATCGGGTGTGATAGGCTCTACGTTCAAATACAGCGGGTGCAAAACAGTTGCGCACGCGGAATACTCAAGTTAAACTTGCGAGCCTAGCATATAACAGATATGGCCTCGGAACACAAAGACCGAAAGGTCGGCGTGAATCATATAGTAGATATGATCAACATAGTGATGTTCACCATTGAAACTACTCCATCTCACGTGATGATCGGACATGGTTTAGTTGATTTGGATCACGTAATCACTTAGATGACTAGAGAGATGTCTGTCTAAGTGGGAGTTTTTAATATGATTAATTAAACTTAAATTTATCATGAACTTAGTACGATAGTATTTTGCTTGTCTATGTTTCTTGTAGATAGATGGCTCGTCTTTGTTGTTCCTTTGAATTTTAATGCGTTCCTTGAGAAAGCAAAGTTGAAAGATGATGGTAGCAATTACGGACTGGGTCCGTAATTTGAGGATTATCCTCATTGCTGCACGAAAAAATTAAATCTGGAAGCACCGCTGGGTGACAAGCTCTGCTGCAGATCTTTGAGCCGAAGTTGTGAGCGTCGGCAAAGCGAGCTGATGACTACTCTATAGTTCAGTGTGCCATGCTTTACGGCTTAGAACCGGGTCTTCAACGACGTTTTGAGCGTCATGGAGCATATGAGATGTTCCAGGAGTTGAAGTTAATATTTCAAGCAAATGCCCGGATTGAGAGATATGAAGTCTCCAATAAGTTCTATAGCTGCAAGATGGAGGAGAATAGTTACGTCGGTGAGCACATACTCAAAATGTCTGGGTATAACAATCACTTAATTCAGCTGGGAGTTAATCTTCCGGATGATAGTGTCATTGATGAATTCTCCAATCACGCCACCAAGCTACAAGAGCTTCGTGATGAACTATAATATGCAAGGGATGACTAAGACAATTCTGAGCTCTTAGCGATGCTAAAAAGCATGGAGGTAGAAATCAAGAAAGAGCATCAAGTGTTGATGGTCAACAAGACCACTAGTTTCAAGAAAAGGGAAAAGGGAAGAAGAAGGAAACTTCAAAAGAACAGCAAGAAAGTTGCTGATCAAGAGAAGAAACCCAAGTCTGGACCTAAGCACGAAACGAGTGTTTTTACTGCAAGCGATCGACTTTGAAGCGGAACTGCCCCAAGTATTTGGCGGATAAGAAGGATGGCAAGGTGATCAAAGGTATATGTGATATACATGTTATTGATGTGTACCTTACTAATACTCGCAGTAGTACCTGGGTATTTGATACTGGTTCATTGCTAATATTTGTGACTCGAAACAGGAACTACGGATTAAGCGAAGATTGGCTAAGGACGAGGTGACGATGCGCGTTGGAAATGGTTCCAAAGTCGATGTGATCGCAGTCGGCACGCTACCTCTACATCTACCTTCGGGATTAGTTTTAGACCTAAATAATTGTTATTTGGTGCCAGCGTTGAGCATGAACATATATCTGGATCTTGTTTATTGCGTAGACGGTTATTCATTTAAATCAGAGAATAATGGTTGTTCTATTTATATGAGTAATATCTTTTATGGTCATGCACCCTTGAAGAATGGTCTATTCTTGTTGAATCTCAGTAGTGATACACATATTCATAATGTTGAAGCCAAAAGATGCAGAGTTGATAATGATAGTGCAACTTATTTGTGGCTTGCCGTTTAGGTCATATCGGTGTAAAACGCATGAAGAAACTCCATCTTGATGGGCTTCGGAATCACTTGATTATGAATCACTTGGTACTTGTAACCGTGCCTCATGGGCAAGATGACCAAAACGCCGCTTCTCGGAACTATGGAGCGAGCAACTGATTTGTTGGAAATCATACATACTGATGTTTGTGGTCCAATGAATGTTGAGGCACTTGCATGGTATCGTTATTTTCTCACCTTCACAGATGATTTGAGCAGATATGGGTATATCTACTTAATGAAACACAAATCTGAAACATTTGAAAAGTTCAAAGAATTTCAGAGTGAAGTGGAAAATCATCGTAACAAGAAAATAAAGTTTCTACGATCTGATCGTGGAGGAGAATATTTGAGTTACGAGTTTGGTTTACATTTGAAACAATGTGGAATAGTTTAGCAACTCACGCCACCCGAACACCACGGAGAAATGGTGTGTCCGAACGTCGTAATCGTACTTTACTAGATATGGTGCGATCTATGATGTCTATTTCGATTTACCGCTATCGTTTTGGGGTTATGCTTTAGAGACGGCCGCATTCACGTTGAATAGGACACCGTCAAAATCCGTTGAGACGACGCCTTATGAACTGTGGTTTGGCAAGAAACCAAAGTTGTCGTTTCTTAAAGTTTGGGGCTGCGATGCTTATGTAAAGAAACTTCAACCAGATAAGCTCGAACCCAAATCGGAAAAATGTGTCTTCATAGGATACCCAAAGGAGACTGTTGGGTACACCTTCTATCACAGATCTGAAGGCAAGATTTTCGTTGCTAAATTCGGATCCTTTCTAGAGAAGGAGTTTCTCTCGAAAGAAGTGAGTGGGAGGAAAGTAGAACTTGATGAGATAATCAGTATCTACTCCCTTATTGGAAAGTAGTTCATCACAAGAAATGGTTCTGTGACAACTACACCAATTAGTGAAGAAACTAATGATGATGATCATGAAGCTTGGATCAAGTTACTCTTGAACCTCGAGGTCAACCAGAGTAAGATCGCACTGTGAGTGGTACGGTAATCCTATTCTCGAAGTCATGTTACTTGACCATGGTGAACCTACGAACTATGAAGAAGCGATGGTGAGCCCAGATTCATAAAATGGCTAGAAGCCATGAAATCTGAGATGGGATCCATGTATGAGAACAAAGTATGGACTTTGGTTGACTTGCCCGATGATCGGCAAGCCATTGAAAATAAATGGATTTTAAGAAAAAGACTGACGCCGATGGTAATGTAACTGTCTACAAAGCTCGACTTGTTGCAAAAGGTTTTCGACAAGTTCAAGGGGTTGACTACGATGAGACTTTCTCACCCGAAGCGATGCTTAAGTCTGTCCGAATCATGTTAGCAATTGCCGCATTTTATGATTATGAAATTTGGCAAATGGATGTAAAAACCGCATTCTTGAATGGATTTCTAGAAGAAGAGTTGTATATGATGCAACCAGAAGGTTTTGTCGATCCAAAGGGTGCTAACAAAGTGTGCAAGCTCCAACGATCAATTTATGGTCTGGTGCAAGCCTCTCGGAGTTGGAATAAACGCTTTGATAGTGTGATCAAAGCATATGGGTTTGTCTGAGACTTTTGGAGAAGCCCTGTATTTACAAGAAAGTGAGTGGGAGCTCTGTAGCATTTCTGATATTATATGTGGACGACATATTATTGATTGGAAATGATATAGAATTTCTGGATAGCATAAAAGGATACTTGAATAAAAGTTTTTCAATGAAAGACCTCGGTGAAGCTGCTTACATATTGGGCATCAAGATCTATAGAGATAGATCAAGACGCTTAATTGGACTTTCACAAAGCACATACCTTGATAAAGTTTTGAAAAAGTTCAAAATGGATCAGGCAAAGAAAGGTTTTTTACCTGTGTTGCAAGGTGTAAGATTGAGTCGACTCAATGCCCGACCACGACAAAAGATAGAGAGAAAATGAAAGATGTTCCTATGCTTCAGCCATAGGCTCTATCATGTATGCAATCTGTGTACCAGACTGACGTATGCTTAGCTGTAAGCTTGGCAGGAAGGTACCAAAGTAATCCAGAGTGGATCATCGGACAGCGGTCAAGAACATCCTGAAATACCCGAAAAGGACTAAGGATATGTTTCTCGTATATGGAGGTGACAAAGAGCTAGTCGTAAATGGTTACGCCGATGTAAGCTTTGACACCGATCCGGACGATTCTAAATCGCAAACCGGATACGTGTTTTTATTAAACGGTGGAGCTGTCGGTTGGTGCAGTTCTAAACAAAGCGCCGTGGCGGGATCTACATGTGAAGCGGAGTACATAGCTGCTTCGAAGCAGCGAATGAAGGAGTCTCGGATGAAAGAGTTCATTTCGATCTAGGTGTCATACCTAGTGCATCGGGACCGATGAAGATCTTCTGTGACAATACTGGTGCAATTAACTTGGCAAAGGAATCCAGATTTCACAAGAGGACCAAGCACATCAAGAGACGCTTCAATTCCATTCGGGACCAAGTCCAAGTGGGAGACATAGAGATTTGCAAAATACATACGGATCTGAATATTGCAGACCCGTTGACTAAGCCTCTTCCACGAGCAAAACATGATCAGCACCAAGACTCCATGGGTGTGAGGATCATTACTTTGTAATCTAGATTATTGACTCTAGTGCAAGTGGGAGACTGAAGGAAATATGCCCCGAGGCAATAATAAAGTTATTATTTATTTCCTTATATCATGATAAATGTTTATTATTCATGCTAGAATTGTATTAACCGAAACATAATACATGTGTGAATATATAGACAAACAGATGTCACTAGTATGCCTCTACTTGACTAGCTTGTTAATCAAAGATGGTTATGTTTCCTAACCATGAACAAGGAGTTGTTATTTGATTAACAAGGTCACATCATTAGTTGAATGATCTGATTGACATGACCCATTCAGTTAGCTTAACACTTGATCGCTTAGTATGTTAATGCTTTCTTCATGACCCATACATGTTCCTATAACTATGAGATTATGCAACTCCTGTTTACCGGAGGAACACTTTGGTACTACCAAGCGTCCACAACGAATCGGGTGATTATAAAGGAGTACTACAGGTGTCTCCAAAGGTACTTGTTGGGTTGGCGTATTTGAGATTAGGTTTTGTCACTCCGATTGTCGGAGAGGTATCTCAGGCCTTCTCGATAATGCACATCACTTAAGCCTTGCAAGCATTACAACTAATGAGTTAGTTGTGAGATGATGTATTACGGAACGAGTAAAGAGACTTACTAAAGAACGAGATTGAACTAGGTATTGGATACCGACGATCGAATCTCGGGTAAGTAACATACCGATGACAAAGGGAATAACGTATGTCGTTATGCGGTTTGACCGATAAAGATCTTCGTAGAATATGTAGGAACCAATATGGGCATCCAGGTTCCGCTATTGGTTATTGACCGAGAATGGTTCTAGGTCATGTCTACATAGTTCTCGAACCCGTAGGGTCCGCACGCTAACGTTTCGATGACAGTTCATTATAAGTTTATAAGTATTGATGCACGAAGTTTGTTCGAGTCCGGATGTGATCACGGACATGATGAGGAGTCTCGAAATGGTCGAGACATAAAGATTGATATATTGGAAGCCTAAGTTTGGACTTGAATGGTTCCGAGTGAAAACAGGATGTTACGGAACACCGGGGTTACGGAACCCCGGGGGTATATGGGCCTTCATGGGCCTCAAGGGAGAAGGAGAAGGGCCGGCCAGGTGGGCTGCGCCCCCTCCCCTCTGGTCCGAATAGGACAAGGAGAGGCGGCGCCCTTCCTCTTCCCCTCCTCCAATCCTAATCCAACTAGGAGGGGGAGTCCTACTCCGGTGGGAGTAGGACTCCTCCTTGTGCGCCTCCCCTTGGGCGGCCACCTCCCCTTGCCTCCTTTATATGAGGGCAGGGGCACCCCATGACACACAAGTTGATCTCGGATCTTTCCTTAGCGTGTGCGGTGCCCCTTCCACCATATTCCACTTCGGTCATATCGTCGCGGAGCTTAGGCGAAGCCCTGCGCGGAGAAGTCATATCATCGCGAGCTTAGGCGAAGCCCTGCGTCGGTGGAGCATCAACACCGTCACCACGCCGTCGTCTTGTGGAACTCATCCCCGACACTTTGCTGGATCGAGTCCGGGATCGTCATCGAGCTGAACGTGTGCAGAACTCGGAGGTGCCGTGACGTTCGGTGCTTGGATCGGTCGGATCGTGAAGGCGCACGACTACATCAACAGCGTTGTTATAACGCTTCCGCTTTCGGTCTCACGAGGGTACGTGGACGGACACTCTCCCCTCTCGTTGCTATGCCATCACCATGGTCTTGCGTGATCGTAGGAAATTTTTTGAAATTACTACGTTCCCCAACAGTTTCGACGAGGTCGGTGCAGATGTCCGGCTCAGGGCCCGGTTCACCGATCTTGCCAATGAAGACGTGTATGCTACCAAAGGGGACCCGGTACCCGTACTCAATCGAGCCGGCCTCGGGGCCCCAGCCTGAATCGTCGATGTAGAGCTTGCGCGACGACTCTTGGTCATCCGCCCACTGATGTAACCCTTGAGTCCTTGAAGTTGCCCTCCAAGAACTTGAAACCATCGATGCGATAGCCCCACGGTGGGCGCCAACTGTCGTGGTTTTGTCACGGTAGATGTCCTCATGAAAGGACTTAGTCGTGGAGCCATCGCTACGGGTTAGCTTGAAGGGGTTAAAGTGGACACAAGGACGCAAGAGAGTTTATACTAGTTCGGCCCCTTCGATGAAGGTAAAAGCCTACGTCTAGTTGTGATAGAATTGATGGGGGTTCGAAGACTAGGGAGCAAGCAAGCTTCGCCTAAGTCTCGAGTCGTTGTCTGTTGTCCTGAATTGCCTCCGGGTCGTCCCCTTATATACATGGGTGGCGCCCGTCGGTTCACAGAGTCCCGACGTCGGTTTATAGATGTATCCGGCTCGGTCTCTGCTATTCCTAACTTACAATACAAGTTACATACCCACGCCGGTTTACGGCTACAGGCCTTAGACCGGCTATGGGCCTCAAGCCCTCATCTGCCTACTTGGGCTATAATATACTCAACTACTAATGAAGTTAACCCGGCCTGTCCTGGCCGGTTGACGCCTAGTAGTAATATCCCCAACAGTCGGCCCATCTTATCATGGCAGTAATTGCCCCATGGACTGAACCCTTCTTGGCCTACCTTAATAGGCGAGAGCTTCCTGAGGATCAGAATGAGGCTCGCTGCATTGTCCGGCGCTCGAAAGCCTACAAGGTCCATGACGGAGAGCTCTACAAGAAAAGCGCTACTGGAGTACTTCAAAGATGTATTTTCGAAGAAGAGGGACGACAGCTCTTGGCCGAAATTCACGCCGGTTTTGGTGGTCACCACGCCGTGACTCGGCCCTTGTAAGTAAGGCCTTCTGTACAGGTTTCTATTGGCCGACGGCCCGAGCAGATGCACAGGACCTTGTCCAATGTTGTGTCGGATGCCAGCTTTTCGCCAACCAAAGCCATATGCCTCCCACCGCTCTACAAACAATCCCCATTACTTGGCTTTTTGCGGTCATGGGGCTTGATATGGTCGGACCCCTTAAAGGAGGAAGCCATAAGAAAAAAATATTTGCTGGTCATGGTAGATAAATTCACCAAATGGATAGAGGCCAAACGAGTTAAAACTGCCGAAGCCGGACCAGTGATAGACTTCATATCCGGTGTTGTGCACCGTTATGGCGTCCACAAAGCATCATCACTGATAATGGCTCCAATTTTACAGCCGATGAGGTGAAAGCCTGGTGTGCTAACCTAGGCATTAAGCTCGATTACGCCTCCGTCTATCATCCGCAAACAAACAGACAAGTCGAACGAGCTAATGGTCTTATTATGAGCGGCATTAAGCCTAGACTAGTGCGGTCTTTGAAAGAATCAGACAAGCACTGGGTTGAGGAGCTCGACTCCGTACTCTGGGGGCTGCGGACCACGCCCAATCGCAGTACCGGATATACACCCTTTTTCATGGTGTACGGCGCAGAGGTTGTGTTGCCCTGCAACATTATTCATGACTCACCTCGAGTGCGCATGTATAAAGAGAGAAATGCCGAGCTTGATCGGCAGGACGACTTAGATGCCATGGAGGAGGAGCGCGACGTCGCAACAGCCCATTCCGCATTTTCTCAACAGCAGGTTCGCAGATATCAAAGCAGAGAAGTGCGGCCAAGACTTATAACATTGGCGAACTTATTCTACGCTTACCGGAGAAGAAAAAGGACAAACTCAAGCCCAAGTGGGAGGGTCCCTTCATCATTGACGAAGTTTTCACTGGAGGAGCGTACCGCTTGCGTGATGCATCGGCCAACCGCTTAGAGCCGAACCCGTGGAATGCCGCCAGATTCCAAGATTCTACGCCTAGAGCCGGACTCTTTGTGAGTCTTCTTCTCCCTTTATTTCCATTATTTTTTACTCTCTTTAACTTTTCTTCTAGCTTTAAGCTCTTGTGCGGCTAAACTACACACCTATGACGTACACATCATTAAATATGTACGACCACAATACCCGGGGGCTTCTTGTACATAAGCTTATTATTATTATTTTCGAGCATCAAGCTCACCACACATGTGTCTTTTTTTTCATGTGTAGCTTTTCTTCGCCATTATATGCATCGTTATGACTTAAGTTTTGGCCAAGCTGGGTTGCCTGGCTCCTGTGCTTATGCCCTACGTCCCCGTTTGTTCGGCTAGGGCATAAAGGGAGCACCTCTGCGATTGTTACCGCCGGGTCATCCGGACGTGTACCTCAGACTGGGTGAAGCCAAAAGCTAGCGTTCTTAAGGGAATATTCGGTCGGCGGACTAAAGACGTATTACGCTCATTACACTATGAACCCCCAGATGTCACATACACTGCGATTTTTTCAATCATAGTTCGGGCATGCACACTAATGCATGTTCACCCAGGGAAAGGAACCCTTAAGGGAACTATTCTCTCTAGAAGACGTTTCTTACAATTACAATGTAATATAACATAGCTAGCCGGATACAACTTGTCTGTTCAAGCAACTATGACCCCTACGCCTAGTTTCCACGCATACCCCGGTCTATATGGCCCCTTTGGTATTCGGAAACACTCCGCACCTTCGGGTCCAGAGGTCGAAGCGAAAAGGTCTGCCATGAAAATCATTTTACAATCCGGCTAGGGACAATTATGTCAATTGAAGTACATAGTCACTTGGACTAAAAAACTTCTTCCTCTATGCCGTCTAACAGGCTGTCTACCTTACAATCCTGTTGGGAATATTTGGCGGCTACCCTTACTTGGTCATATACTGTAACGCCCCGGATTTGATGCGCCAGGTGTCTGCCAGTTATTCGCCGTCATTGCCATGTCATGTGCTTGCGTGTTGCACTTTGCCATGTCATCATCTGCATTTTCATCATGTCATCATGTGCATCTCATTTTGCATACGTGTTCGTCTCATGCATCCGAGCATTTTCCCCGTTGTCCGTTTTGCAATCCGGCACTCCTATGTCTCCCGGCGCCCCCTTTTACCTCTTTTCGTGTGCGAGTGTTAAACGTTCTCGGAATGGACCGAGGTTTGTCAAGCGGCCTTGGTATAGCACCGGTAGACCGCCTGTCAAGTTTCGGATCATTTGGAGGTCGTTTGGTACTCCAACGGTTAACCGGGTAACCGTACAAGCCTCTTTTGTGTGCAGCCCAACACCCCTTTCAAAGTGGCCCAAAACCCAGCAAACTCCCCTCCATGCTCTCGGTCGTTCGATCACGATCGCGTGGCCGAAAACCGCACCTCATTTGGACTCTCCTAGCTCCCTCTACCTATACATATGCCCTCCCCCCGAAAATTCGCGGATGTTTTCTCCCTTGAAACCCTAAAATCTCCCCTCGCCGCCTCCGGACATGTCCGCACCGCGGACGCCTGCGCCGCCGCCCAGCGCTAATGGCAGCAGCGCCACGTGGCGCCGCCTCCCACCGCGCCGCCGCAGCAGGGCCACGGCAGCCCGCCCGCCCCGACCGCGCCCGCGCCTCCGGATCAAGCGCGCCGCCCGGCCGCTCGCGGCTCGCCGAAGCCAGCTGCCTTCCTCTCCGATCTGGGCGCCCGTCAACCCGCCGCCGCGGGCTGGCTCCTCCGCTGCCGGTGCGCGCGCCGCCTCCGCGCGCGTCCCGCCGCCATGGGCCTCGCCCTCCGTCCGCTTCGCCACCGCGCCCGGCCGCTGGCGCCCCGCCGGATCCGCCACCCTGCCCTTTCTCGACTCCGGCGGCGTCCTCCTCTTCTCCGGTGAAGCTCAGGCGAACCTCGGTTCACGTGCCCACGAGGAACCCTAGATCTGGATCCAGAGGTTGACCCTCGAATTTTCTCTAAGTCCCCGAAATTATTGCATTTTTGTTGCATTTTCATCATGACATAACTCTGCATCCGTAGGTCCGTTTCGTGCGTGTAATATGTCAAAATGTTCGTCTCGATGAGTAGATCATTTCAACTCATTGGATCATTTTCATTTGAGCTCATCTTGATGCCCGAAATGCTGTTAGAAGAGTGCTATGTGATGTTAGTTTCGATTCTTATCGAACATGCACTTTGTCATTTTGCCATGATTGATGTGTGCATCCTATGAACTTGAGTCCTACATGTGTTTTGTAATATGACATGCCATCTTTCCAGGGGTGTATGCCATGTATTTTGTGATCTCTGTGGTGACTAGCACAAGCATGCAAACTAGGCTTCTGATGTTGCTGATTTCAGCCCTGTTTTCTTGATATTTTTATGACATGTTAACTTGATGCTCTGAGAGAGATCCATGCATATTTTGAGATACTTCAGTAAGGATGTTTTGTTATAAATGTCTTGCTCTATCCATCCATGCCCTTGTTTGCAATTATGGAGTGCCATAGCTTGAGTCAATCGAGCTCTACTTTTGCTATAAAATGTTTCCTGGCAGATTGTTTACATGTTATTCAATTTTGCCAAGGTTGTTGTAGTTGATCCAAGCATGCTATGATGTTGTTCTTGCCATGTATAACTTCTATGCCATGTCTTCTTACTGTTGGTTCCCTTGCCATGCCATGTATTGCTCTGTGGTGAGTGATTCAAGCTCACCAACATGCCTACTTATCGTTGTTCCTGCCATGTTCAAATCTGTAATATAACTTGCCATATTTACATGGGTGCCATCATATCTTGTGATCCTTTTTGGCTTATGGTCAGTAAAGGACTTTTGTTCTATGAAATTAGTAGATTTATTCCATGCTTTGGTTTGCCATGTTAAGTTCCTGTAACATGTTGTTTGATAGCTCTTAACATTGCAACCTGATGTTATTTCTGCTAATGCCTGAAACTGTTATTATTTGCAATCTTGCCATGTCATTTTGGGCATGTTCTATTAGTTTCTGGAGATAGCTCAGTGTTCATGTTTTGTAATGCTTTACCTGTACATCATGTCCATGCCTTTTGTTATCATATTAAGATGCTGTAGCATGTTGTTTTGGTGCTTGCAATATGCCTACTTGCTGTTATAGACAGATTGTTGTCATGACGTATAGTGTATGTGTTGAACCGTTGCTCCATTTTGAGTGTGCTCTATATGAAACTTTCTTGATTTTGCATGTAGCTTCATATTATCATGTTGCATCCATGTTTTGAGGTGTTTGCTTGATGTTTGTATGCATTTTGCATCAATGCCATGCTTAACTTGTTTTGCTCATATCTTCTAAGCCGTAGCTCCGAATCTAATGAACTTTATATGTAACTTGACTAGAATTTCGTGTAGATCATCGTGGTGCATCTTAACTTGCTGTTTAACAACTTGAACATAAGGTTTATTCAGATCTGGAACAATTTCGAAATTTGCATATGAGGACTTACCGGAATTGTTATATGTTGTTTCCGGCCTCATTTAAACTTGCTTTGATGTGTTGCTCTTGTTTGCATCATCTCTTGCCATGATTAGCCTCTTGTAGCCTTGTCATGCATCATGCTTGTTTGTGCATCATGTCTTATTCATGTGTGGTGTGTTTACTATGTTGTGTGCTTCTTCTTGTTAGTTCCTGTTTCGTTGCGATCGTGAGGATTCGTTCGTATATGCTTGGTTCGTCTTCGTGGCTCCATCTTCTTCATGGACTCGTTCTTCTTCCTTGCGGGATTTCAGGCAAGATGGCCGCTACCCTGGATCTCACTACTATCATTGCCATGCTAGTTGCTTCGTTCTATCGCTATGCTGCGCTACCTATTACCTGTTTATCAAGCCATCCCAATTGCCATGTCAGCCTCTAACCTTTTGCACCCTTCCTAGCAAACCGTTGTTTGGCTATGTTACCGCTTTGCTCAGCCCCTCTTATAGCGTTGTTAGTTGCAGGTGAATATGAAGTTTGTTCCTTGTTGGAACATGGAGATGTTGTTCCTTGTTGGAACATGTTTACTTGTTGGGATATCACAATATATCTTATTTAATTAATGCATCTATATACTTGGTAAAGGGTGGAAGGCTCGGCCTTATGCCTGGTGTTTTGTTCCACTCTTGCCGCCCTAGTTTCCGTCATATCGGTGTTATGTTCCCGGATTTTGCGTCCCTAACGCGGTCGGGTGATTTATGGGACCCCTTGACAGTTCGCTTTGAATGAGACTCCTCCAAGAAGGCCCAACATTGGTTTTACCATTTGCCTCACCTATCCCCTTTTTCCCTTGGGTTTCGGAGCCCGAGGGTCATCTTTATTTTAGCCCCCGGGCGGTGCTCCTTCGAAAGTGTTGGTCCGAACCGAGCAGATGCGGGGCCACCACGGGCAACTCGAGGGCTGGTTTTACTCGAGGCTGACTTATCCGGTGTGCCACGAGACCGAGGTACGTCACGACTCCTATCAGGATATGTCGGCACATCCGGGCGGCTTTGCTGGTCTTGTTTTATTGATGTCGAAATGTCTTGTAGCCGGATTCGAGACTGATCGGGTCTTCCGGGAGAAGGAATATCCTTCGTTGATCGCGATAGCTTATCATGGGCTGTTGGGACACCCCCGCAGGTATAAACTTTCGAGAGTCGTGCCCGCGGTTATGTGGCAGATGGGAATTTGTTAATATCCGGTTGTAGTAAACTTGAAGTAAACTCTTCTAAAATACACCAACCGTGTGCGTAACCGTGAGTGTCTCTTTTCGGGGTTGATCGAGAGGAGAAGACGGTTTCTGGGTTATGTCTGACGTAAGTAGGAGTTCAGGATCACTTATGGATCATTACTAGTTGACGACCGTTCCTTTGTTTCTCTTCTCGCTCTCATTTGCGTATGTTAGCCACCATATATGCTTAGCCGCTGCTGCAACCTCACCACTTTATCCCTTCCTTCCCTACTTAAGCTTTGCTAGTCTTGATACCCATGGTAATGGGATTTTTGAGTCCTCGTGGCTCCTGATTACTACACCACCGATTGCAGGTACAGGTTATGCGATGATCATGACGTGAGAGCGATGTTTGCTTGTTTGGAGTTCTTCTTCTGCTTCTTCTTCGATCAGGGGATAGGCTCCAGGTCGGCAGCCTGGGCTAGCAGGGTGGATGTCGTTTGAGTTTCTGTTTATGTTTCATCCGTAGTCGGATGTTGGTCTTGTATATGATGTTGTTGATGTATTCTGGTGGCATTTGTGCCTTATGTATGTATCCCCATCTATTATGTATGTTGATGTAATGATATCCACCTTGCAAAAGCGTTTCAATATGCGGGTCTATCCTTGGTGGGACCGTCGAGTTCCTTTTGGATAGGGTCGCATATTGGGCGTGACATATACCAAACTAACTGGAATTTTATTTCCATCTGAACCCTTAGGGCCGACCCGGGCCATATGATTTGGATCAAGCTTGGTGTACTGTGTTTTCACCATGGCCCAGGCCTCCCGCACACCTCCTCGGCAGGCTGATATCTTCCATAATCGAATACGCCGCCGTGCTCCTTTGAATAGCTCCACGAGCTCCGCCATACTTCCTAAAGGGGAGGCCGATGGCCATAAAGCCTTGGCAGCACTCGGCATTGCTTGCTGAGCTCGCTTCATCATTTGGGACAACTCTTGTAGCAGGCCGCCTTGAGATCCGGACATTTCCTCTTCGGGACGGCTAGTCAGCATACCTGCAGACATAAATCTGTCAGTTCTTGTCCTCGCCGAATTGTATGGAGGCAAGTCGCAAAGCATACTGAATATGCTGCCTCGTAGTCTCTTATTCTCCTTCATGGAGTCGGCCAGCTGGGCTCGCACATCTTTCAATTCTTCACCCAGCAGGGTGTTGGAATCCTGCAGCTTATTTTTCTCATCCCTGACCCGTGTCAACACACGTTCGCCTGTGGCCAGTTGCCTTTTGGCCTCTTGTTCACCCGCTTGCGCGACTTTCAGGGCCTCCTTTAGTTGATCTGACGATCTTGCCATGGGGAATGCAAAAAGTATTAATATTACTGGTATATAATTATGTTTTCTCGATGGAGGGGAACATTACCAGGCGAGGCCTTCTTGGATGTGTCCAGTTCGGTGGTATCAGCAGCTAGCTGGGTCTGACACTGTTCAAGCTCTTGAGACAACATGTTGTTCTTTTCTATGAGCACCTGGTTATACAATGATCCTTTAATCAGTTGTATCAACTCCTTCAAGTCTCGGGGGCTACTGGTATATAATTATCAGATTTATACAAATGTGTATGTGTACTTACCCGCATATCTTTCAAATGCTGGCTGTAGCTCTGGTAAGCCCATCTCGAGCAGCTCGGATGTATGCATCAGCCGAGGTGAAGGTGTTGAATGCCTCTTTTTTAAAGCCGGGGTTGTGAAGAGCGGCCCGCTGGCGCCGATGATTCAAGGCGCTTTCCACTTCAGAGTTTGTGACGGATACATCATCAGAATCTTCTGCCAAAGGACAATACGGCGTCACTCTTATATCAGCCCTTGCCTTTAAGGCAGGGTCTGGAGCCTGACTTGTGGATGCACGGCCTGCAGGATCCCCGGACATAGTCCGGCGAACACTTTTCCTGATAAAACACAGCAGATATTGTCACAGTTTGACGCGACTTCCAGGAGGCATGAGTAAAAGACCATACCTCTTTGACGAGGGTTCGGCCGTGTTGTCATTCGCCTTGCTCTTAGAATATTTGCTCAGCGCGGGCGCCGCTCTCCTAGGAGATGCCTCTGGTGCACGTTGAGGCGTCGGGGCCTCCCCTTTGGAGCACGAAATAGTGCCGTGGGTGAGGCGTAATGAGGAAGCTATTTCGAAGAAGGTATCTCTTGATTACTTACATGCGAGGCACGGAGGAGGCCGGGATAGTCGGCGGTGATGGCCACTTCTGTGCCGTCATAGCTCGCCTGGTAAAATACTCCATCCTCAAGCTCAACAAATACGTCCGGATCCTCTACGAATCTGGGATCAAGGTCCCGGTTGTGATTCTCTGGCTGTGGGGCGGGGCTATGGATCCCCTTGGTAACCTTCTGCCATTCCTGTTACAAATAAATGGGTTAATGACCATTAAAAGTGACTCAGGGAGAGGATTGGGTAGAGTGGTGGGATTAGAACTCACCCAGCTAGGAGGACTGTACATGGAAAATCCATCTCGACGTTTAAGACGAGTGAACTCCTCTTTCTCCCCTTTATACAGTTCGGCCAATATTTTGGCCAAAGCGGTGGGGGTGTCCGGACACTTCTGGCCGCAGAGTGAGGTGTCATGTCCCCCATTATAGTGCCACATGGGAAGCCCTCTGTATTGGAGTGGCTGGACCCCCCGCATTATGGAAGTCGCCATTACTTCGATTATTGATAATCCGGACTGGGAAAGTGTCCTTATCTTGCCCATCAATTGATGGATTTCCACGTTATCTTCCTCTTCGAAGCTCCGAGGGCGCCAGCTGTGGCGTTTCTTCAACGGAGCATTTGAAAATTCGGGAAGACCCATTCGAACTGGGTCAAGGAGAGTGACGTCCACAATATAAAACCATTTTGAGGGCCAGTCTTCGGGCGCCTTCTTCGGCGTGCCGGCCAGGTATCCGGTCCCGGCTATGCGCCATACTTCGGGGCCGCCCACTTCGAATATCGACCCCTCTTGGTTGCGAGGGACAAGGCAGAATAGCTTCCTCCACAAATCAAAGTGCGCTTCGCATCCCAGGAAAAGCTCGCAAAGGGAAACAAAACCCGCGATGTGCAGGATAGAGGACGGCGTGAGGTTGTGCAGTTGGAGGCTGTAATACTCCAGGAGTCCATGGTGGAATGGGTGGATTGGAAACCCGACGCCTCTCAACAACTAGGATACGAAGGACACCTGTTCCCCCCTGGTTGGATTGGGGAAATTTTCCGCCAGGTCTTCGACTCTGAAGGAGGTCAATCCTACTCGAACAGGGACCCGATCAGCGGGGGGAAGGAATCCCTGTGTTTGGAGCTTAACCAACTGCCCGTGGGATACATAACATCTCTCCCACTCGCCTTTTTCGGAGTCGCGAGGGCGGGAGGAAGAACTGGGGACGCTAGTCATGTTGAATGGTTGCCCCTGGCGAGACTCTGAGGATTTTCGGCTGGGTGTAGAATGGATCTGAGATTCAATCCCTTTAAATAGAGGCCGTTCTTACGGGGCCGGGGGGTTATGTGCAAAAAATACCCCAACCTCTCGTATTCGCCGACACGTGGAAACAAAAGGTGTGGATGTGCAGAAGCCGATGGGTGCGACATTAAATGGAAGGACGAATACAACTCTCTAAGTCGGGTACTCTGAAGTGATCGGAGGAGGAACCCGCCTTGCATTGCCGAAGACAATCTGTGCGCCGGACACCTCGTCATTGAAGCCTGGTTCAGGGGCTACTGAGGGAGTCCCGGATTAAGGGGTCCTCGGGCGTCCGACCTATGTGACATGGGACATACTGATGGGCCGTGAAGATATAAGACAAAAGACTCTCTCCCGTGTCCGGATGGGACTCTCCTTGGCATGGATGGCAAGCCTGGCGTTCGGATATGAAGATTCCTTTCTCTGTAACCGACTTTGTACAACCCTAGTCACCTCCGATGTCTATATAAACTGGAGGGATTAGTCCGTAGGGGCAATCACTATCATATAGGCTAGACTTCTAGGGTTTTAGCCATTACGATCTCGTGGTAGATCAACTCTTGTAATACTCATATTCATCAAGATCAATCAAGCAGGAAGTATGGTATTACCTCCATAGAGAGGGCCCGAACCTGGGCAAACGCCCCCGTCTCCTGTTACCATCAACCTTAGATGCACAGTTCGTGACCCCCTACCCAAGATCCGCCGGTTTTGACACCGACACCAGCCTCCAAAAAGAACGGCCACGGCCGATCAGACGACCTAGTTCAGGCCGTCGGCGTCGAACATCTCCTTCTGCCTGGCCTCGAATCAACTCCTTGTCTTCTCGCTTATCTTTGTCAAGTCCACGCTCATGATCGCAAGGGCCACCTCCTTTGCTTTGGTTGCGGCATTGGCGGCCTTGATGTCGAGCTGTCGCTGCCTGTCCGAGAAATTGGCAGCCTCGATGTCGAGCTGCCTTTGCCGGTACGCCTCCTCCATGTCGATCTTCCTTCTCTTGGCCGCCTCCTTCATCTCAAGTTTCTTCCTTTGAAGCTCTAGGTATTGCTACATTTGCTCGTCCTTGCTTTGCCGCTTCTTCTCGTCCCTCACATCCTTTTGAGACATCATGCCATGCAAAGTCTCATGCAAGGCCATGGATGAGGCATCACGTATGTCGTCAACCTTGGAGTTGGTCTTGCCCCTCGGCCTCTTCAACGCCTCACCATCTCCACCTCCGGCGAACTTGGCCGTATTCTTGCCTCTCTTCGTTTGAAGTTCACGGTATTGATCCTTGAACCTAGGTCAATTGTTGATGATCGTCCAACAATGCATAAGAGTGAATGGCTTGTCATTGTGCCTGGCCTTGAATGCTTCCAAAGATTGAAATGCCTACACCACATGATCAACAACAATTGAACCTCCAAACATATACAAGGCCGAAGTCTCGTGGTCGTAGCAAGAAAAGCACTAGGATAAGGAGAGCATACCATGTCCCCAACGCCGAGACCACTCACGGGCCATGCTTCAACGCTCTCAAATGCGGCGCAATACTTGTTACACTCTTGTTGGATGAACAACCACCTCTTTTGAATCGAGGTGATGCCACGGTTGCTTGTAATTTGGTCGGGCTCAAACATCTTCCTTTCATGGAATGTTTTGTGGACGCTCGTCCAAAAAATAAGGCCTTTTTGTTGCGCGCCGATCTTTGGATCTTGGCTAATCTCCATCCAACATTGGCAAATCAACTTGTCCTCATCTTGTGTATATGAACCCGTGCGAATGCTCTTCCTCCTCTTTTGTGCTTTCGCTCTTTGGGTGAGCTCGTCGATGAACAATGGCTTACCACCAATATCAATGTCTTGCCTTCTTCTTCATCACCATCACCTTCGCAATAGATGTCATCGTCATCACGCCACGAGTCACCATGGTCGTCGTCCTCTTCATCGGCAACGTACTGGGCGCGGCCATCCTAACTTTGGGTCTCGTCGGGGTCATAGGCACGGCCCTGCCCACCTTCGTAGATCGCATCCCCCATGGACTGGTTATAGAAGGGGTCGTCGACCGATGACGTTGGTGTTGGCATTCCATCGAACAAGACGCGGGGGGACGTCATGGTGCCCGTAAACGGTGGTCATGCATGCTTTCTTTGCATCTTGACGGACGCCGGCCGACCGCCGTTGCTCGACCCAGGCGTGACGTTGAGGTCGATGACGGCCGAGGGGCGCGGGGTGGACGGCGCGATCACGCCAACGTCTGACGACCCCGAGAAACGGGTCTGCGCGTCGTGCCTTGGCGGGGGAAAGCCGGGCGAAATTGGTGTGGTCCGGGATGTCGGCGACGGGCAGTGCGGAGGCCAGGCGATCGATGAGCCTGTGGTCGCCGGGCCAACGACCGCTGTAGGGAAACCGGCCGGACGGCACATGCCAAGCATGAGGAGGGCGTGCGCTTTGTTGACGATGTCCTCCTTCTCGTCGCCCGCGGCCTTCATTGCATCGTGCTCGGCGGGGAACTTGGCCGCGGCGGCATTGACCTTGACGACCGCCCTTCGGGTCCCCCTCTTCGCCGATTCCGCCTTCCGCGTCCAACTTGGCGATCTCCTCCGGCGTGCACTCCAATCGCGGCTTCCTTGGCGCCTTGGCCGCCTACTTCTTCACATTTTCGGGCGGGTCGACGGCCAAGCCGCCGGAATTCGGCTGGGCGTCAGCCATGAACGGGGGAGGGAGGGGGCGGCGGCAGGGACGTGGGAGGGTTTGGGGCAAATGGCGCCAAATGGGGGCGCGGGGGGTTTTGCTTTGTGCCACCGACAGGTGGGCCAGGGGAGGACAAGTGGGCACGTCCCGCCCGTTCGCTCGCTGTCCGTTTCACCCCAAAATCGACGTAAACTTAGGCCGGGAATGGGTCGAAAGCGGACAGAAAACGGACAAAAGTCCGTTTGCTCCCGCGCGCCGGGCCGTCTGGTTTGTCCGTTTTACTCAAAACGGACGGGACCCGACAGGATAGGGTCGCGCGGGGGACGTGGCCTAATGATCGTGCCGCACAATAGCTTAGTTTCTTTCCATCTCATGTATCCATGTGCCCAGATGAAATCCATCAATCAATGGCTAAGCTAGGTAGCTAGTAGCTACCGATGCGTTGATTCCTTTCCAAATGTGTCGCACTAGTCCATGCTAGCCTTATTTCTTTCTTTCTTCTTCTCACATACGCATCTAAATCTTATCTTGCCAAATACTCGATTCCGTAGCTAGCCTCGTGCGTGCTCAAGTATTGGCTTGCTCCCGGTGCCTACACAGATGTTTTGTGTACCTGTTTTAGTTAGCAAAAAAAAAAAAAAAAAAACTTCACACACATGCATGAAACGTTCTAGTGTGTACAACATGCTTCGTTCACTGTGTATACTATGCATAAGGAAAGTCTCACATTAAAAAAAAAATCTCTTTCTTCTTCTTTCCTTTTCTTTAGTACCATCAAGAGTGTTTAAGTTCTTTGCTTTTGTACAAAATCACATTACATTTAGAAGGCCCTTGATACGTTTTAGCCCCATTACTAAAAATAGTGGGACTAAAACTTGTTAGCATCATCCATGCTTGGATCCAAATAATAAAAAGACTAAAATCAAGTTAATGAGCATTTATTATTCTCCAAACCCTCCAATCCAGAACTTGCCTGTGTTAAAGGAAAGGAGTTAAATGAGGAGAGAGAAGACTAATCCACATTTTAGTAGGGGTACCCCTGACTAAATTTTTTCAGTCTAAAGACTAGTTTTAGCCCCTCTTTAGTCAGGGATGCTTGGAACTTTAGCCTCTTAAAAAGACTGTTTTTAGTCAAATTAAAATAAGTCCCTTAGATCCAAGCACTCCCTTATTTTCACAAAGGAGGCATTTACTGTATACATGAATGATTACTTGTTTAGCTTAAAAAAGAATAATTACTTGTTGAAAACATAGAAAATGTCGATAGTCAGCAAATGAATATTAGTATCGATGAGTATTTATACATTACTAATGATGAAATGATTATTTTTGAAATTTTGAGCAGGTAATATATGTACAACATGACAAGGCTTGGCGTGACATAGATTTCATATATATACTCTACGTGTACGTCTTCGGACATCTGTGGCCGGCCCGACAAGCGCGGGTGTATGTACCCGAATACCTGCATGTACCATGCAAAAAAAAAACTGCATGTATACATACACCATATACATATATATTCGAGTATCTGTGGCTGGCCGGCAAACACGATGTATACATATCCGAAGATCCGCTATGCCTACTTAACCATGTAGAAAGACTTTTTCTTAAACGAGGCAAAAGACTTACCATTTTCATTGATTAAGAAGAGTGAGAATTGCCCGATTAATTGACGAAAAACCAGGCTAAACCGACACAATACATCCCAGGAAATGGGCACTACCGACCAACCTAGCCACCGACATGAAACACAGAGCTGTAGAATAGCTGCAAAAGCCATGACGGCACATGCCAACAAATGACCACACGCACAAACAACCCACAACTTCGACTTTGACGACAAGCATGACGAGGGAAATATGCAGGACTTGCGTCGACCGAGCCCACCGCAACGACCACCGAGCGCCTGTCATCGTCACCACCTGGACTCGCTCCACCGCAGCTCTGACTTCACAACAACCAAGCAACCCACGGAAGAGCACCTCGGATACGTCGGGAAGATCCGACTACCAAAGCCCGAGCCGCAACCCACACTCCTCTTGACGCCATCATCGTTGCCAAACAGAAATCAGCGCCCCCGAAACAGTCTCCTCAGCAAACCACGCGGCGAAGATGCCGCCAACCACCGGTCTCCAGATTTAGCCGGCTCCGAGACGATGCCCCCAAGGAGGAAGAAGACGTGAAGGCACCTTTATCGCATGATCCCACGGATATGAGGTTTCCCTTCGGAGCCAAAGGCCGCGGGGAGAGGGGAGAAGCAGCACACCGCAGCGACGCTTCCAAGAAAGAGTGCGGCGCCCGTGGGTGTCGCCGTCACCACATCCGGCAAAGGCTGGAGATAGGATTTCTCCCGGTGAAGCTAGACCACCAACCGCCCGAACCAGCCGGCCACAAACCGCTGCCCACCAAACCTTGTAGAGTACCGAGACCTTTGGTCTGACTCCGACTGGCCGCGAGATCCCTCGATCCGCCACGTCGACGCGCAGTAGGGGGCCGAGCCTCCCTCCATCCCAGCACCACCATCCGCGCCGGCCGCAACTCGCGAGGTTTCCAGACCAGGCCCGCACAGGCGCGACAACCGCGACCGCTCGCTTACAGCGGCGCGCCCATCGCCGCGACCAGATCCCATGTTGCGCTCCGGAGACCTCCACGGCGAGTCAGGACGCCGCCCTGGAGCCAAGCGCCGGCCAGCCACCAACCACACGCCGTATCTCCGTCCCACGAGCGAGCGGCAGCCAGAGAACGCCCCGCCGCTGCCGGTTCCGCACAGGCTTTGCCTGCCGGAGGCCACGGGAAACGGCGAGGGGGAGAAGGAGGCGGGAGGGGAGAGGTTGTGAGGGCGGGAGCCGCCGCCCGTGTCGCCCCCGGGTGAGGCCGTGGGGGCCAGATATGAAATTGGGTTTTTTTTGGTTCACAAAGACTAATATTTTGGTGCATGCATAGAAATAAATAAGGCTAGCATGAACTGGTGCGACACATTTGGAAAGGAAACAACACATCGGTAGCTATGGATAAATGAGATGGAAAGATATTAAGAGCATCTCCACTCGTTCGGCCCCTCGGCGCATAGCCCGACGCTATTTCGGACGCCCGCCCGACGCTTTTTAGGCCCTGGGGGTGATCTAGCTCCCAGCAACGCCACCAGGCGCCGCCCCCAAGTCGCGGCAAATTCAAACTTTGTCATTCCCGCTCACAAAGAAACGCCACAAATCCGGCGATCAGCGGCGTAGTTCAGTTCGGTGATCGGACGAAGAGTTCGGTGTACAAAAAAAAGAAGGGCACGTGGGAAACGCATCAACCGGCGAGGTCGGCCTCCGGCGTCGGCGGAGTCAGCGTGCGCGGGCTTGGCTGTGTCGGAGCTGCTTCTGTGCTGGGCGGCGTGGGTGCGGCTTCTTCTGTGCTGCTGGGTGTCGTGGAGGCATCATCGCTCGGGCTTGGCGGTGTCGTTGGTGTGGGGCGTGGGAGTTGGCGGCGCCGTCGACGACTGCTGGTTCAAGATGAGGCCGCGCTCCGCCAGATACCACGCCTTGAGCTGCTCGTCGTTGCTCTGGAGCATGTTCGCCCCGCCCATCAAGAAAGCCAGGTCAGTGTTCCTCTTCTTCGCGGCGACGTTGGTCCGGAGTAGGTCGAACTTGACGGCGCTGCTCGTCATCAACGCCGACCACAGCGCTTCGGTCTTCTCTTCACGCAGGGCGGCCCGGGCCTGTGCGTCGGCGAGGCAATGCTCAATGGACTCCTGCACTTGTGCGGTGGCCGAGTCGGTGTGTTTCCCCATCTTGGCCCCTTTGTTGCCATCAGGGCGCCCGTCGCCCGTGCCCGGCGTCAGCGCATCCGGCTTGTAGGTCTCCTTGGCCTTGGCGAGCACTACAAAAAAAAGATACATCCGTGACATTTTGGGCCGAACGATGTTTTTTTCTGTCATACATATGACACTTCTATGACGATAATTGTGACAAAACCCGGTATCATCATAGATGTGGTGGGATCCTACTTCTATGACAAAATATCATGACAGAAAATGGGCTTTTCGTCCTGGGCGGGCTGAGACGCAGCTGCATGACATTCTTTGGGCCGTCCATGATGGGAAAAACCGTGGTAGAAGCGAGGCGAGGAAAATTTCGGGAGTTGCGTTCTTGTGGGAGGTCGGGGCGGCGATGCGCGCGTTCTCTCGTGACGTCTGCTGCGTGTGTGTGAGGCGTTGGTTCTAATCGAACTCGAGTGAGGCGTTGGGCTCTAACTGAACCCGAAAGCGACACCTTAATAGGGCTACGCGTTCATCGAACCCGAGCGATCGATCGATGGCTGTTAACTGAACCCGATGGAGCGATTCCTTCGCTGCTGCTGCCGCTAACCGAAGCCGATCGATTGGATGAACAGTGAGCGTTGCGGCGGGGTTTGGATGAACATTGAGCGGTGGTGTTGCCTCTGGATGAACAGGAACCCGTGGTGTGGAGGGCTGGATGAACAGTAGACGGTCGAGGGGTCGCCGTGGAGGGGTGGTTGAACAGGACCCCGTGGTGTGGAGGGCTGGATGAATAGTAGATGGTGGAGGGGTGGTTGAATAGTAGTCGGTGGAGTAGCGCACGGTGGAGGCTGGATGAATAGGAGCCCGTGGAAGCTGGAGGAGGTCGACGGTAGCCCGTGGAGGCTGGAGGAGGTCGACGGAGGAGATGAACAGTATCCCGTTGTAACACCCCGGAAGTAACTTTCCATATTTGTAACTCCAACTCTTGCCATTTTCGGCATTGATATATGATGTTCCCTCCGTGGTTGGGTTTTCTCCTTTTTGCATTTTGTCCATGTCATGCATTTTATATCATGTCATCATGTGCATCGCATTTGCATACGTGTTCGTCTCATGATTCCGAGCATTTTTCCCGTTGTCCGTTTTGCAACCCGGCACTCCTATCTCCCCCGGCGGTCCCTTTTACATTTTTCCGTGTGCGGGTATTAAACGTTCTCGAAATGGACCGAGGTTTGTCTAGTGGCCTTGGTATACCACCCATAGACCACCGGTCAAGTTTCGGGTCATTTGGAGCTCGTTTGGTATTCCAACAGTTAACCGCACTCTCGCAAAGGCCTCTTTTAAGTTGCAGCCCAACACCCCTTCAAAACAGCCCAATAACCCATCTAAGTCACTTCCATGCTCTCCGTCGTTCGATCACGATCGTGTGGGCGAAAACTACACCTCATTTGGACTCTCCTAGCTCCCTCTATGCCTATTTAAGTAAACCCCCCTCCAAATCCGGGTCTTCCTCCCCGAAACCCTAGCAAATCTCCCTTCCGCGCCGCCGGACACGTCCGGCGAGCAGACGCGTCGCCGCCACCTGTCGCCCGCCGGCCAATCCCAGGCCGCCCACGCCGGCCGCCAGGCGCCCCCGCCGCCGCCCTCCCGCCCGGGCCCCAGGCCCGGCCAGGCGCCCGCCCGCCGCGCCCGCGCCCTCCCCCGCCCCGCCCGCCGCCGAAGGCCCCGCGCCTCCGCCGCCCGCGCCTCCGCCGCCCGCCGCCGCGCCCGCCCGCCAGCGCCGCCCGCTGCCCCGCCTCCTCCCGCCGCCCCGCCGCCCCGCGCCGCGCCCTCCGGCCCGGCCCCGCCTGCCCTCCTCCTCCGGCGACCTCGGGCCCGCCTCGCCCGATCCGATCCGCCAGCCAGATCCGGCCTCGGGCCACGTGCCACGCGTTGACTCTCTTCCCTCTCATTTTTCTCTAAGTTTTTGCATCTATTGTTATTTTGTTGCATTTTCAAAGTGGTATATCTTTGCATCTGTAGGTCCATTTTGCGCGTATAATATGTCAAAATGTTCGCATCGAAGAGTAGATCATTTCATCGCATTGCATCATTTTCATTTGAGCTCATATTGATGCCCTAAATGCTGTTGGAAGAGTGCTATGTGATGTTAGTTTCTGTTTCGTAACAGAAGTTGCACTTTTGTTATTTTTGCCATGATTAATGTGTGCATCCTATGTATTTGAGTCCCACATGAGTTTTGTAATATGCCATGCCATCTTTCCAGGGATATATTCCATGTATTTTTGTGATCTATGTGGTGACTAGCACAAGCATGCAAAGTAGGTGTCCTGATGTTGCTGATTTCAGCCCTGTTTTAGCTGATTTTGATGCAATGTTTACTTGATGATACCGAGAGATCTATGCATATTTTGAGATACTTCAGTAAGGATGTTTTGTAAAGCATGTCTTGATCTATCCATCCATGCCTTTGTTTGCAATTATGGAGTGCCATAGCTTGAGTCAATCGAGCTCTACTTTTGCTATCAAATGTTTCCTGGCAGATTGTTTACATGTTATTCAATTTTGCCAAGCTTGTTGTGGTTGATCCATTTATGCTATGTTATTGTTCTTGCCATGTATGTCTTCTATGTCATGTCTTCTTGATGTATGTATGCTTAGTTTATCATATAAGGCTCTGTAGTGAGTGCATTGAGCTTGTAAACATGCCTACTCGTTATCAGTTTTTGACATGTCATGTTGCTGAATCTGTTAACGAAACTTTCAATATTGACATGGGTGTTACTATATTTTCTAGTCCTTTTTGGCTTATGGTCAGTAAGGGACTTTTGTTCTAGGCTTTGAGTAGATTCATGCCATGCCATGTTTTGCTATTTTAAGGTCCTGTAGCATGTAGTTTTGTTGCTCTGAACATTGCAACCTGATGCTGTTTTTGCCATGTCCAGCCTGATATTTTGTGCACTTTTGCCATGCTTGTTTGAACCTGTTATGATGTGAACTAGCCGTAGCTCAGTGCTCATCTTTTGTCGAGCAACATGTGTAGATCACTGCCATGTGCTTTGTTGATACGTTTGGGTGCAGTAGCTTATTTAATTGTTGCTTGCTAGGTGGCATCATGCTGTTAATGGCAGATTTGCGCCATTCTTGTTTTGCTTGCCATTTGCAAACCGTGCATCCGATTCCGGTGATCTTTATATCGATTTCAACCGAAATCATCTCATCTTTCCAGTGGCATGCTTGGTTTGCCAAGTTGATGCCTGGTTCATCATTTACCTTCGGGCGCACATCGCATTGCATATCACATCCGCATATCATGTCATGTTTTGCATCATGTTGATTGTGCATTGCACCGTGATTTATTGTGGTTCCTTTGTTTGTGTTGTTGCTTTGGGTAGAGCCGGAGGCGAGTGCGTGAGCGAGGAACCTGTTGAGAAGCGCTTACGAGGATCAAGCTTTCGACAACTCTCGAGAACATTGCGAGCAAGATGACCATACCCTCGAAATCACTTCTATCTTTGCTATGCTAGTTGCTCGCTCTTTTGCTATGCCTATGCTGCGATGCCTACCACTTGCTATATCATGCCACCCATATTGCCATGTCAGCCCCTAACCATCCTTTTCCTAGCAAACCGTTGATTGGCTATGTTACCGCTTTGCTCAGCCCTCTTATAGCGTTGCTAGTTGCAGGTGAAGCTGAAGTTTGTTCCTTGTTGGAACATGGAGATGTTGTTCCTTATTGGAACATGTTTACTTGTTGGGGATATCACAATATATATCTGCTATATTTAATACATCTATATACTTGGTAAAGGGTGGAAGGCTCGGCCTTATGCAGTGTTTTGTTCCCTCTTGCCACCCTAGTTTCCGTCATACGGTGTTATGTTCCTTGATTTTGCGTTCCTTACGGTTGGGTGATTTATGGGACCCCCTTGACAGTTCGCTTTGAATAAGACTCGTCCAGCAAGGCCCAACTTTGGTTTTACCATTTGCCACCTAAGCCTTTTTCCCCCGGGTTTTCGCGAGCCGAGGGTCATCTTTATTTTAACCCCGGACCGGTGCTCCTTGAGTGCTGGCCCAAACAGAGTAACTGCGGGGCCACCACGGGAATCTCGAGGCTTGGTTTTACTCGTAGGATGTCTCATCCGGATGTGCCACGAGCGAGATATGTGCAGCTCCTATCGGGATTTGTCGGCTGTCAAGGCGGCTTTGCTGGTCTTGTTTTATTCTGTCGAAATGTCTTGTAGTCCGGGATTCGAGATTGATCGGGTCTTCCGGTAGAAGGAATATCCTTCGTTGACCGTGAGAGCTTATAATGGGCTAAGTTGGGACACCCTGCAGGGTAATATCTTTGAAAGCCGTGCCCGCGGTTATGAGGCAGATGGGAATTTGTTAATGTCGGTTGTAGAAAACCCAAAGTTGACCTCAAATAAAATACACATCAACGCGTGTGTAACCGTGATGGTCTCTTCTCGTGAGTCCGGGAAGTGAACACGATGTTGGAGTTATGTCGGCGTAAGTAGTTCAGGATCACTTCTTGATCGCTACTAGTTTCACGACTGTGCTTTGCTCCTCTTCTCGCTCTCTTTTGCGAAGTAGCCACCATATATGATAGTAGCTTGCTGCAGCTCCACTTTACTACTCTGTCCTTCCTATAAGCTTAAATAGTCTTGATCTCGCGGGTGTGAGATTGCTGAGTCCCGTGACTCACAGATACTTCAAACACAGTTGCGAGGTTCCGATGAGGCGGTGCAGGTGATTCAACCGAGCTCAAGTGGGAGTTCGACGAGGCGTGGTCGTTACTATGTGTCTTTTCACGATGATCGATAGTGGTGCCCAGTTGGGACGATTCGGGATCTGTGTAGCATTTGGGGTATCTTCTTTTATTTTGGTTCCGTAGTCGGACCTTGAGTGTACTCGAATGATGGATGTTTATTTATGTCTTTGTGTGAAGTGGCATTGTAAGCCAACTATGTATCTCTTTCCTTATTTATTACATGGGTTGTGTGAAGATTACCTCACTTGCGACATTGCTTTCAATGCGGTTATGCCTCTAAGTCGTGCCTCGACACGTGGGAGATATAGCCGCATCGAGGCGTTACAAGTTGGTAATCGAGCCTTCCCGACTTAGGAGCCCCCTACTTGATTGTTTTTTGGCGTTGTTGAGTCTAGAATGGAAAATGTTTTGAGTCTTAGGATTATATATATCGAGAGTAGGATTCTTTTTACTCCCGGTCCTTAAATCGCTCTGGTGAGGTATCTGGCGTAGAGTTTTGACTCTTCTCTCCTCAAATTTCACTAAAAAATTTTTAGGATCACGTGGGTATCTTGGAATCGTTCGATGGTTTTGTGGCGAGAACATTGTTCTTGGTGCCTCGACATTTAGGGGTTGTGGCGGTGTCCGGGAGTTGAGCTCCAGGTGTTGTCGTCACAATTTTATCGTTGCAGATTCTGGAATACGAGTTTTGCCGACATCGAAATCTCTTTTGTGCAGTTGTTGGTGAGATAACCCGATAGCCCGATCTTGTGGCGAGTCTTGGGAATATTGCCATGACTTGTATAACGGATGTTTTTGAAGGTCGAGGTACCACGATTTCGAGGATTTCTTGGTTATGTGTTGACGGATGGATCAATTGGATCTAGGTATTGTTAGTTTGGGTGATATATTTTGTGTCCCTGTATCCCCAACACCAGATTGCATAACCAGAAAGTTTGGGAGTTTATAGGTGGGAATTCTAGTAGCTTACGGGATATTCTTTCCGACGGATGTATGATTTGAGATTGGGGTTCAACGTCTAGTGGTCCGCCCATTCACGGTCGATTCTGATGGTCGCGAGGCGTCTTAAAGAATCCTTGGCTATGCTGATTCGGGGCGTCTTGTTTGTCATTCGTGGCGTCCGCTATCGTCGTGTCCGTGTGGGCCCCACCACGAACACTTTGGCGAAATCTCTATCATGTGTTTGTTCGGCTCATTCTAGAAGCCAATCTTTTGTTTTCAGTTGTGATATTGATTTGTTTCTAAGGCAGATGTTGTTTCCATATCTTTATCTAAGTGGCTTCTCACCTTAATGGGCGTGTGATGATTAACTTTGGAATTCATTCGTTCATTCTTGTTGAATGTTTATTGTGAAGACTATATGTTGCAATTTCTATCCGTTGATTCTACTTATCTATTTGTCTATCAAAGGACTAACGGATGTCACCCTCTTGAGGATGGCTCCATGCAGCGTCGAATCCGGATCGCAATGATGGGGATCGGTCAACCCTCCACCTCCACCTCCACCTCCGCCTCCGGAGGCACGGCAAGCTATCATGGCAGCCACCAATGCCAATGCTCGAGATGATTTTGCAGCTCTTGCAAGAAGCGTACTCGAGGGCAAGGCAATCAAGGAAATCAAGGTCAAGGCAACAATCAGCCGCATTTTGCTACTCTCAGTCAGTTCCTCGCTAATCAGCCGAAGTCTTTCAGTTTCTGTGTCGAGGCCACAGACGCTGACGATTGGTTAGTGGACATCTGCAAGCACTTTGATTGTAGCAATGTCAGACCTGAGGACTTTGTCAAGTTTGCATCGTTTCAACTCAAGGATCAAGCTGCTGAGTGGTACCGACAATACAAAGATTCGAGAGGAGGTCGTGTCATTACAGGATGAGTTCGCCGTGATTTGAGCTCATCACATTCGAAAAGTGTTGTTGAGAGCAAGCGTGAGGAGTTCCGCAATCTCAAGCAGGGCAACATGTCGTCTATCAATACAATATCCAGTTCGAAGCTTCGCTCGTTTTGCTAAGCAAGGCGTGCACGATGAAAAGAGTATGATCTATCAATTCAGAGGTGGTGCGAGAGAAGATCTGCAATTAGCTCTTGTGCTTTTGAGCGGATAAGTATGATGATTTCTACAACATGGCTTTGAAGCAAGAAGCTGCCCAGCTCAAATGTGAGGCTTCTAAGAAGAGAATCGGGGATGCAGATTCAGTCCTCTTCTTCCTCTCAAGTGGCAGCTAAGCAGCGAAGTTTTACCTTCCTCCTCCTCCGTTCCGTCGGCCTTACCGTGAGAAGAACTCAGGTGGCGTGGATCTTCCCACCCACCCAACCCAAGCTATCGAACAAGTCTAATTCTCAAGCTCCAAGGTCAAGTGCTCCTTACCACCGTCCGCTCTACGAGGTGACTTGCAACAAATGTCGTGAGAAAGGTCACTATCGAACAAGTGCTTCAACGAGGCGCCTTCGCCTCCTCCTCTGTGAAATCTTCCAGCAATGCGGTGGTCAAGCATAATCCAAAGCATGCCAAGGTCAATATGATGAATGCAGCTCAAGCGGAGGAATCTTGATGTGATAATGGGTAATCTCTCGATTAATGATATTCTGCAAAAGTCTTATTTGATCTTTGGTGCATCGCATTCTTTCATGTCATATCCTTTTGCATCGAGGCACAATGTTGACAGAGATTCTCTCCAAAGTTATGCAAGTTGTTTCTCCGGAAGGCTTATGAATTCTAGTTTGGTTGCTCCTAATGTCTCTATCAAGATGGGCGATTATAGATTTCTTTCTAAACCAATTGTTCTTGGTGACTCGGATATTGATCTTATTCTCGGAATGGGTGGCTTTATCGGCACAAAGCTCAGCTTGATTGTGCTGCGGGAAATTCAATTGACTCACTCTTCTAATGATGTGATCATCTATGCGCTCGTGATGAAACCATTGGTTGTTTTCTCTCAATGAGAAAGGCGAACTGAATGCTATCTCTCAATTCGATCGTTTGTGAGTACCAAGATGTCTTTCGGAAGAGCTTCGGGTATGCCTCCTCATCGGCCGATTGAGTTCGTTATCGATCTTGAGCACGGCTTGAACCCGTTTGCAAGCGTCCATACAAGCTTGGACTGATGAGCTGAAGGAATTGAAGAAGCAGCTCGATGAACAAGAGCGTCTGGGTTTGATCGGACCGAGTTCATCTCCTTGGGGTTGTGGTGTTCTTTTGTCCGAGAAGAAGGATGGCGCGGACCGACTTTGCGTCGATTACCGTCCATTGAATAAGAAGACAATCAAGAACAAGTATCCACTTCCCAACATCAATGAGCTTTTCGAGCAACTCAAAGGTGCTAAAGTGTTCTCCAAGCTTGACCTTCGTATGGGTTATCATCAGATTCGCATTCGTGAACAAGATATTCCCAAGACAGCATTGAGAACAAGCTTTGGTTCTTATGAATATCTTGTCATGTCTTTCGGCCTCGTCAATGCTCCTCCAACATTCTCTCGGATGATGAACTTCATATTCAACCCCTACACCAATGAATTCGTCTTGGTCTATCTTGATGATATTTTGGTCTTCTCCAAGAATAAGAAGGATCATGCCAAACATTTGCGATTGGTGCTAGACAAGCTCGAGAGTATCAATTCTATGCTAAGTTCTCCAAATGTGAATTTTGGCTTGATGAAGTGCTTTATCTTGGTCATATCATCTCCGCCAAGGGCATCGCTGTTAATCCGAGAAGGTGTCCGCAATTGTGAATTGGGAACCTCCTCGGAATGTCAAGCAGCTCCATGATTTTCTTGGTCTTGCAAGCTATTGCGAAGATTCGTTGAGAACTTCTCCAAGATTGCAAAGCCTCTTTCCAACCTTCTCCGAAGCATGTGAAGTATGTACGGTCTCCACGAGTGTGGCGTTGCTTTCAATACTCTCAAAGAGAAACTCGTCACAGCTCTGTCTTGACTCCTCTGATGAATCCAAGCCATTTGAAGTTTTCGTGATGCTTCTCTTCAAGGTCTCGGTGCTGTGTTAATGCAAGAGAAGAGAGTTGTGGCTTATACCTCTCGCTTGATTGAAGCCCAGCGAGAAGAACTACCCCACTCACGATCTTGAGTTGGCGGCGATTGTCCATGCTTTGATTACATGGAGACATCTCTTGTTGGGAAGGAAAGTGGACATTTTCACCGATCACAAGAGTCTCAAGTACATCTTCACTCAACCCAACCTCAACCTCGGGCAGACTCGATGGGTGAAATGATTCAAGAGTACAACCCAAGTATTGAATATACTCGGGCAAGGCCAATGTCATTGCAGATGCTTTGAGCAGGAAAGCTTCTGCAGCAGTCTAATCCTCAAGCCCTTTCGGCGGATCTCTGTGAAGCTTTCCATAAGCTGAATCTTCAAGTTGTTCCTCAAGGCTTTCTTGCCAACCTCATAGTCTCTCCTACTTTGGAAGATCAGATTCGTGAGGCTCAACTTGGATGCCATGGTGAAAAAGGTGAAGCGTGGTATCGACAAGGGCATTTCAAGTACAAGTGCTTCCACATTGATGACAAAGATACTCTTTTCTTTGAGGACGGATTGTGGTTCCTAAGGGTGATCTGCGAAAAGTCATTATGAGCGAGGCTCACAATTCGCTTCTATCCATTCATCACGGAAATGCGAAGATGTACCATGATCTCAAGCAGTCATATTGGTGGACTCGAATGAAGCGAGAAATTGCTCAATTCGTGAATGAGTGTGATGTCTGCGAGAAGAGTGAAAGCAGAACACCAAAGACCAGCTGGTCTCCTCCAACCTCTTGCTATTCGAATGGAAGTTTGATCATATTGAAATGGACTTCGTGACTGGTTTTCCAAAGTCCAAGCGTGGAAATGATGCTATCTTTGTTGTCATTGACAAGCTTACTAAAGTGGCTCATTTTCTTCCTATCAAAGAATCCATCACAGCAGCTCAGTTGGCAGAGCTATACACCTCCAGGATTGTCTCCTTGCGGCATTCCACAAGTGATCTCTTGGACCGTGGCAGCATCTTTACCTCCAAGTTTTGGGATTCTTTTCAGAAGGCCATGGGCACCAACATTCGTTTCAGCACAGCTTTCCATCCTCAAACAAGTGGCCAAGTTGAGCGAGTAAATCAAATCCTTGAAGATATGCTCAGGGCTTGTGTCATTTCTTTCGGTATGAAGTGGGAAGATTGTCTTCCATATGCGAGTTCTCTTACAACAACAGCTTCCAAGCGAGTTGGGCAAGGCCCCATTGAAATTCTCTATGGCGAAAGTGCGTACTCCTCTCAATTAGTGCGAGACAGGTGAGCGCCAACTTCTTGGCAATGACTTGATCACGAAGAAGAAGAAATGTGCCAAGTCATTCGTGAGAATCTCAAAGCAGCGCAATCGCGCGGAAGAGCTATTATGATGATAAGCACCGTGATGTGACTTTTGAAATCGGAGACCATGTCTACCTCGCGTCTCTCAATGAAAGGCACTCGTCGCCCGGTATCAAAGGAAGCTTGCCCCTAGATCGTGGGTCCTTTCAAGATCATTGGGAAAAGAAGCGATCTAGCCTATCAACGAGCTTCCATCCAACTTTGCAAGCGTGCACGATGTGTTTCACGTGTCACAACCATAAGTGCTTCAAGACTCTGAGCGCACTATCAACCGAAGAGATTGACCTTCAAGAAGATCTCTCTTATCATGAGCACCCGTTGCTATTCTTGAAGAAACCGGCGCAAGACTACGCAACAAGTCAATCAAATTCCTGAAAGTGAAGTGGTCACACCATTCCGACCGAGAAGCTACACGGGGCGCGAGGATCACCTCCGTTCGAATATCCGGAGTTCTTTCAGTCCTAGATCTGGGGCGAGATCCTCTTGTAGTGGTGGAGTGTTGTAACACCCGGAGTAACTTTCCATATTTGTAACTCCAACTCTTGCCATTTTCGGCATTGATATATGATATTCCCTCCGTGGTTGGGTTTTCTCCTTTTGCATTTTGTCCATGTCATGCATTTTATATCATGTCATCATGTGCATCGCATTTGCATACGTGTTAGTCTCATGATTCGAGCATTTTTCCCGTTGTCCGTTTTGCAATCCGGCACTCCTATCTCCCCCGGCGGTCCCTTTTACGTTTTTCCGTGTGCGGGTATTAAACCTTCTCGAAATGGACCGAGGTTTGTCTAGTGGCCTTGGTATACCACCCGTAGACCACCGGTCAAGTTTGGTCATTTGGAGCTCGTTTGGTACTCAGCGGTTAACCGCACTCTCGCAAAGGCCTCTTTTAAGTTGCAGCCCAACACCCCTTCAAAACAGCCCAATAACCCATCTAAGTCACTTCCATGCTCTCCGTCGTTCGATCACGATCGTGTGGGCGAAAACTACACCTCATTTGGACTCTCCTAGCTCCCTCTATGCCTATTTAAGTAAACCCCCTCCAAATCCGGGTCTTCCTCCCCGAAACCCTAGCAAATCTCCCTTCCGCGCCGCCGGACACGTCCGGCGAGCAGGCGACAGCGTCGTCCGCCCGTCGCCGCCCGGCCAATCCCAGCCGCCACGTCGGCCGCCGGCGCCCCCGCCGCCGCCCTCGCGCCCGGCCCTTGAGGCCTAGAGCGGGCCCCGAGCCCGCCCGCCGCCCCGCCCCGCCGCCGCCCCCCGCCGCCGCGCCCCCCGCGCGCGCCGCCTCGCCGCCCCCGCCGCCCGCCCGCCGCCGCCCCCCGCCCGCCCGCCGCCCCCCGGCCCCGGCCCGCGCCGCCCCCCGGCGGCGCCCGCCCGGCTGCCTCCTCCTCCGGCGACCTCGGCGCCGCCTCGCCGACCGATCCGGCCAGCCAGATCGGCCTCGGGCCACGTGCTGCGTTGACTCTCTTCCCTCTCATTTTTCTCTAAGTTTTTGCATCTATTGTTATTTTGTTGCATTTTCAAAGTGGTATATCTTTGCATCTGTAGGTCCATTTTGCGCGTATAGTATGTCAAAATGTTCGTCTCGAAGAGTAGATCATTTCATCTCATTGCATCATTTTCATTTGATCTCATCTTGATGCCCGAAATGCTGTTGGAAGAGTGCTATGTGATGTTAGTTTCTGTTTCGTAACAGAAGTTGCACTTTTGTTATTTTTGCCATGATTAATGTGTGCATCCTATGTATTTGAGTCCCACATGAGTTTTGTAATATGCCATGCCATCTTTCCAGGGATATATGCCATGTATTTTTGTGATCTATGTGGTGACTAGCACAAGCATGCAAAATAGGTGTCCTGATGTTGCTGATTTCAGCCCTGTTTTAGCTGATTTTGATGCAATGTTTACTTGATGATACCGAGAGATCTATGCATATTTTGAGATACTTCAGTAAGGATGTTTTGTAAATCATGTATTTCTCTATCCATCCATGCCTTTGTTTGAAATTATGGAGTGCCATAGCTTGAGTCAATCGAGCTCTACTTTTGCTATCAAATGTTTCCTGGCAGATTGTTTACATGTTATTCAATTTTGCCAAGCTTGTTGTGGTTGATCCATTTATGCTATGTTATTGTTCTTGCCATGTATGTCTTCTATGTCATGTCTTCTTGATGTATGTATGCTTAGTTTATCATATAAGACTCTGTAGTGAGTGCATTGAGCTTGTAAACATGCCTACTCGTTATCAGTTTTTGACATGTCATGTTGCTGAATCTGTTAACGAAACTTTCAATATTGACATGGGTGTTACTATATTTTCTAGTCCTTTTTGGCTTATGGTCAGTAAGGGACTTTTGTTCTAGGCTTTGAGTAGATTCATGCCATGCCATGTTTTGCTATTTTAAGGTCCTGTAGCATGTAGTTTTGTTGCTCTGAACATTGCAACCTGATGCTGTTTTTGCCATGTCCAGCCTGATATTTTGTGCACTTTTGCCATGCTTGTTTGAACCTGTTATGATGTGAACTAGCCATAGCTCAGTGATCATCTTTTGTCGAGCAACATGTGTAGATCACTGTAATGTGCTTTGTTGATACGTTTGGGTGCATTAGCTTATTTAATTGTTGCTTGCTAGGTGGCATCATGCTGTTAATGGCAGATTTGCGCCATTCTTGTTTTGCTTGCCATTTGCAAACCGTGCATCCGATTCGGTGATCTTTATATCGATTTCAACGAAATCATCTCATCTTTCAGTGGCATGCTTGGTTTGCCAAGTTGATGCCTGGTTCATCATTACCTTCGGGCCTTTATCGCATTGCATATCACATCCGCATATCATGTCATGTTTTGCATCATGTTGATTGTGCATTGCACCGTGATTTATTGTGGTTCCTTTGTTTGTGTTGTTGCTTTGGGTAGAGCCGGAGGCGAGTGCGTGAGCGAGGAACCTGTTGAGAACGCTTACGAGGATCAAGCTTTCGACAACTCGAGAACATTGCGAGCAAGATGACCATACCCTCGAAATCACTTCTATCTTTGCTATGCTAGTTGCTCGCTCTTTTGCTATGCCTATGCTGCGATGCCTACCACTTGCTATATCATGCCACCCATATTGCCATGTCAGCCCTAACCATCCTTTTCCTAGCAAACCGTTGATTGGCTATGTTACCGCTTTGCTCAGCCCTCTTATAGCGTTGCTAGTTGCGGTGAAGCTGAAGTTTGTTCCTTGTTGGAACATGGAGATGTTGTTCCTTATTGGAACATGTTTACTTGTTGGGGATATCACAATATATATCTGCTATATTTAATACATCTATATACTTGGTAAAGGGTGGAAGGCTCGGCCTTATGCAGTGTTTTGTTCCTCTTGCCACCCTAGTTTCCGTCATACGGTGTTATGTTCCTTGATTTTGCGTTCCTTACGGTTGGGTGATTTATGGGACCCCTTGACAGTTCGCTTTGAATAAGACTCGTCCAGCAAGGCCCAACTTTGGTTTTACCATTTGCCACCTAAGCCTTTTCCCCGGGTTTTCGCGAGCCGAGGGTCATCTTTATTTTAACCCCGGACGGTGCTCCTTGAGTGCTGGCCAAACGAGTAGACTGCGGGGCCACCACGGGAAACTCGAGGCTTGGTTTTACTCGTAGGATGTCTCATCCGGATGTGCCACGAGCGAGATATGTGCAGCTCCTATCGGGATTTGTCGGCTGTCAGGCGGCTTTGCTGGTCTTGTTTTATTCTTTGTCGAAATGTCTTGTAGTCCGGGATTCGAGATTGATCGGGTCTTCCGGTAGAAGGAATATCCTTCGTTGACCGTGAGAGCTTATAATGGGCTAAGTTGGGACACCCTGCGGGGTAATATCTTTGAAAGCCGTGCCGCGGTTATGAGGCAGATGGGAATTTGTTAATGTCGGTTGTAGAAAACCCAAAGTTGACCTCAAATAAAATACACATCAACCGCGTGTGTAACCGTGATGGTCTCTTCTCGGCGGAGTCCGGGAAGTGAACACGGTGTTGGAGTTATGTCTGACGTAAGTAGTTCAGGATCACTTCTTGATCGCTACTAGTTTCACGACCGTGCTTTGCTCCTCTTCTCGCTCTCGTTTGCGAAGTAGCCACTATATATGCTAGTAGCTTGCTGCAGCTCCACTTTACTACTCTGTCCTTCCTATAAGCTTAAATAGTCTTGATCTCGCGGGTGTGAGATTGCTGAGTCCCCGTGACTCACAGATACTTCCAAACACAGTTGCAGGTTCCGATGAGGCGGTCAGGTGATTCAACCGAGCTCAAGTGGGAGTTCGACGAGGCGTGGTCGTTACTATGTGTCTTTTCACGATGATCAGTAGTGGTGCCCAGTTGGGACGATTCGGGATCTGTGTAGCATTTGGGGTATCTTCTTTTATTTTGGTTCCGTAGTCGGACCTTGAGTGTACTCTGAATGATGGATGTTTATTTATGTCTTGTGTGAAGTGGCATTGTAAGCCAACTATGTATCCCTTTCCTTATTTATTACATGGGTTGTGTGAAGATTACCTCACTTGCGACATTGCTTTCAATGCGGTTATGCCTCTAAGTCGTGCCTCGACACGTGGGAGATATAGCCGACACACCCTCCCGATCAACATGACCCCCTTTCGACCGTAGGAGGTTCGTTTCCTCCGTTGTGCGGTACGCCAGGCCTTGTTTCCATTGCCTGTTCCGTCCAAGCCCTCCCTATGAACACGACCACGCATTCTGTTCCGACCCAGCCGGTTGGCTCCCACGCGTTCCATTTCGTCCTGATGAACACGACACATTCCGTTGCCTCCCCATGAACACGATGCATTCCATTGCCGCCCCATGAACACGACGACGATGCTGTTTCTCCGTTCCGACCCAGCCAAGTACGTATGCGCGAGTAGGCGTTCGAGACCCTGCCCGTGTAACGACGCGGGTCAGATTTTCTTTCTCGCACCCCGCCGTTTATGCGTGCGTGTACATGCTACGTGCGCGCCTCTACTACGACACGTGCGTGCCTCTACATCCACCAGTATATATATACGTACACGTTCGCGACCAGAATGACAACGCTACCTACGCTTGGACTAGGTGGGTCCCGACTGTCAGGTACTTTCTTGCCTGCGAAGATGTAGCTGGTGGGTCCCAGCAGTCAGGGGGGTGAATCGTTTTGTTTTTTTGCCCGGACGCACTTCCTTGCGTGCGAAGATGTAGTTGGTGGGTCCTAGCAGTCAGGGGGGCGAATCGTTTTTTTTGCCCGGACGCACTTCCTTGCGTGTGAAGGTGTAGCTGGTGGGTCCCAGCAGTCAGGGGGGAATTTTTTTTTCGCAAAATACAATGGCCTGTCTGGTGGGTACCCGCTGTCAGGTGGAGGAATAATTATTTTCCATGTAATAAGGAGGCACTTTCTTGCTGCGGCCGTGGACCCAGCTGTCAGCCTCTCCACATACAGTCCACGTCTGATGGAAGTCGTTCCTTGACCACGTTGACCACGCCGCGCTGAGAGCACCAGGGTGATGGACGACGGCGAGGCTTAGGAAGGGGACGACGGGGAGCCGGGGAAGACGCGGCAGTGGAAGCCCGCGCCGAGAGGAGTACGAGGGTTCACTGGTGAGGCTGCGGTGTGAGGCTGCCGCCGCGCAGAGCTGGCCGGCCGTGGGAATAGTAGGGGCGGTGAGGCCTCATGGCAAGCACATCCGGCCACGAGAGGCAGGAGCATGCGGCATGACTGGCGCTGCTTTTGGCGGCTAGAGCAAGAAGACCAGAGGTTGAAGAAGCACTACGGCCGTTGGATGGACATCGTACGGTCACTGGAGCTAGAATTGTTCATATATTGACTAAAGTTGACAAAGGCCTTCGTCCCAGTCAACTTAGTAGGCCTACAAGTCAGCCTCCCACCGAGGTTGGTCCCAGCTAGCAGGGGGTATTCATTTTTTTGTGCGTAAAAAGTAGGCACTTCCGGTGGGTCCGAGCAGACAGCGGAGGGAACGTTTTTTTGCGAAATACGGTGGCCCGACCTGTGGGTCCCAGCAGTCAGGGGGAAACATTTTTTTCGTGAAATACTGGTGGCCCGTCTAGTGGGTCCCAGCTGTTAGGTGGAGGAATAATTATTTTCCGCGTAATAAGGAGGCACTTCCTATCGGTTGCCGTGGACCCAGCTGTCAGCCTCTCCACGTACAGTACTCTTCCGATGGAAGTCGGTCGTTGACCACGTTGACCACGCCGCGCCGAGAGCACCACGGCGGTGGACGACGGCGAGGCCTAGTAAGGGGACGACGCGGAGCCGGGGAAGACGCGGCAGTGGAAGCCCGCACGGAGAGGAGTACAAGGGTTCACCGGTTCGGCTGCAGTGTGAGGCAGCCGTCGCCGCAGGGGGTGTGGGTGAGTAGAGGATGCCCTGGCCAGCGGTGGGAGTAGTAGGGGGCGCTGAGGCCTCCGCCGCATTGCAGTCGGCCACGGGAGGCAGGAGCACGAGGCACGACCGGCGCTGGTTTGGGTAATTTGGAGCAAGAAGACCAGAGGTTGAAGAAGCACTACGGCCGTTGGATGGACATCGTACGGTCACTGCAGCTAGAATCGTGCATATTGACTAAGTTGACAAAGCCCTCCATCCCCGTCAACTTAGTAGGCTCACAAGTCAGCCTGCCACTATAATGGTTCCCAGCTAACAGGCGGAGTATTCATTTTTTATGCGTAATAAGGAGGCACTTCCTTGCGTGCGAAGATATAGCTAGTGGGTCTGAGCTGTCAGCGGCGGTAACGTTTTTTTTCGCGAAATACAGAGGCCCTTTCGGTGGGTCCCTGATGTCAGGTGGAGGAATCATTATTTTGCGTGTAATAAGGAGGCATTTCCTTGCGTGCGGCCGTGGACCCAGCTGTCGGCCTCTCCATGTACAGTCCACTTCAGATGCATGTCGGTCGTTGACCACGTTGACCAGGCCGCGCCGAGAGCACCAGGGCGGTGGACGACGGCGAGGCCTAGGAAGGGAAAGACACGGAGGCAGGGAAGACTCATCGGTTGTTTCCCACGCAGAGGGGAGTACGACTGAACGAGGGTTTACTGGTTCGTCTGCCGTCGCCGGAGAATAATAGCGGGTGTGGGTGAGTAGAGGGATGGCTAGGCCAGCGATGGGAGTACGGTGGGGCAGTGAGGCTTGCGCGGCAGTACAGCCGGCCGCGGGGAGGAGGGAGCAGGCAGTACCGCCGACGGTTCTTTGAGCAGCTGGAGCAGGAAGAGCAGAGATTGAAGAAGCACGACGGCCGTTGGATGGCCATCCAACAGTCACTGCTTGTGCATCAACCTTTTTTTAGGAAAGCCTCAAATCTGTGGAAAACATCATACAGCCCATCTGCCATTATTTCTAATAATTTACAGCCCATTTGCTAATTCCCAAGGTTTTTTTGGAGCCCATATTCTTTTTGTTAGCATTACAGCCCATCTTTGTGGCCACGGTTAAAAATTATCTGAAATTTTGCATATTTGGTGCGGTCCGAACTGTTTTTAATCCCGAAATTTGGACTCACATTCAAACTGATTTTAAAAATAAATGTATATCAATATAAAATCCAACAAATTCTCCACATATAAAAATTAATGTAATTTAAAATCTCGAAATGAAAAAAAAGATATTTAAAACTAATTGCCGGTTTGATGTGTTTTAAAAATGTTCAACCCATTTCTCATTACTGATGGGCCATTTTCTCGGCCAGCCGAATGAAAGCTCTCCTCGTCTTGAAATATTTGCCGCCCAACAGGCCTGACAAAGCGACTTACTTGGCAAATAACAAAAAAACTGGGCTGTGGCCATGGACCCAGCTGTCAGCCTCTCCACGTACAGTACTCTTCCGATGAAAGTCGTTCCTTGACCACGTTGACCACGCCGAGCGGAGAGCACCACGGCGGTGGACGACGGCGAGGCCTAGGAAGGGGACGACGCGGAGCCGGGGAAGACGCGGCAGTGGAAGCCCGCGCGGAGAGGAGTACAAGGGTTCACTGGTTCGGCTGCGGTGTGAGGCTGCCGTCGCCGCAAGGCCTGGCCAGCGGTGGGAATAGTAGGGGGCGGTGAGGCCTCCGCGGCAGCACAACCGGCCACGGGAGGCAGGAGCATGAGGCATGACCGGCGCTGGTTTGGGCGGCTGGAGCAAGAAGACCAGAGGTTGTAGAAGCACTACGGCCGTTGGATGGACATCGTACGGTCACTGGAGCTAAAATCGTTCATATTGACTAAGTTGACAAAGCCCTTCGTCCCCGTCAACTTAGTAGGCCCACAAGTCAGCCTCCCACCAAGGTGGGTCGCAGCTAGCAGGGGGGTATTCATTTTTTTGTGCGTAATAAGGAGGTACTTCCGGTGGGTCCGAGTGACGGGGGGGCGTTTTTGTGAAATACGGTGGCCCGTCAGGTGGGTCCCAGCAGTCAGGGGGCAAACGTTTTTTTTGCAAAATACGGTGGCCCGTCTAGTGGGTCCCTGCTATCAGTTGGGGGAATCATTATTTTCTACGTAATAAGGAGGCACTTACTTGCTGCAGCCGTGGACCCAGCTGAGACTCTCCACGTATAGTATACTTCCGATGGAAGTCGTTCCTTGACGACGTTGACCTCGCCGCGTTCCGTTGCCTGCATGCGTCCATGGGCGTGGTGCGTCCCCACTGTCAGCCTCTCACGTACAGTCATCTTCCGACGACTCTCGGTTGTTGACCACGTTGATCACACCATGCCGAGCGCACCCAGACTGGAACAACCCGGAGATGGGGAAGACGGGGCAGTGGAGTCGCAGATGGAGAGGAGTGGGAAACTTCACTTGTTCGGGTGCGCGGCAGCACAGCCGCGGTGCACGGGAGACAGGAGCAAGAACAGAAGTTGAAGGAGCACGGCTGTTGGATTAACATCCAACGGTCCAGCTGCTAGAATCATTTGTTGATTAAGTTGACAAAGTCGTGTGTACACGTCCTCTTAGCAGGCCCACAAGTCAGTCACCAAATCTGACGGGCCCCAGCTGTCAACGGGATGAATAATTTTTTTTGCAAAACAAGGAGGCACTTCCTTCCGTGCGAAGATATAGCCGGTGGGTACCAGCTGTCAGGTGGAGGAAACATTTTTTTCAGCTTAATAAGGAGGAACTTTCCTTGCGTGCGACCATGGACCTCATGGGTCCCAGCCGTCAGGCTCTCCATGTACAGTCCTCTTCCGATGACTCTCGTTTGTTGACCACACCGCACCGAACACAGCGAGGCGCTGGACGACGGCGAGGCCCCGGACGGGAACGACTCGGATATGGGAAAACGCGGCAGTGGAGTCACATATTGAGAGGAGGAGAAGGGTTATAACTGGTTCTGTTGCGGCGCGGGGCTGTAGTATGTGGAGAATAACAGGAGGTGTCGAGGGGTGGAGGGATAGCCTGGGCGGCCGTGGGGTAGCGCTTCACAGCGATGTGTGCTAAGCAGAGCCGCTAGCCGCCGGAGGCCGGACCAGGCGGTCCCGGCGACGCTGGAGGAAGAAGACGGGAGATTGAAGGTGCATGCCGGCCGTTGGATATAAATCCAATGGCTGTGGATGACGCAATCATTTGTTGACCAAGTTGACAACGCCTGCGTGAGAAACCGACCTATTGGCCCACATGTCGACTGCAAAAATGTGGCATATATTTAACCCATGTTTTCTAGAATGTACAGTCCATTTGCTGGGCTGGGTGAACAAATAATTTCACGTCAATCAGGCCCATTTATATTTTCTAAGAAATCCCAGCCCATTTGCACTTCCTTGAAATACACGTATTAGGTGGGCTCGTTATATATATAATGTTATGTTAGAAGGAGCAATTAATATCAAAGAATAAACCGGAGAGGCACATATATATATATATATATATATATATATATATATATATATATATATATATATATATATATATAATTAAGAAATTAGCGAGTTATTGCTCAAAATAAAAATGAGCGTTATTATTAAATTGGTCCTTAAAATCTTACAAGCTTTTATACATAATCACTAGGATTTTCCTTGCATGTGAGTCAAAAACAACCAGGATTTTCCGTTAAACATTTACTTTTATAAGTTAATGACACGTGGGATGTTTTTATAATGTATATATAAGTCTCTATAAAATATCGATAATAGTAATAATATAAATATATATAATGTGGTTAGAAGGAAAACATAAACTGGACACAACATTACTTTTATAAGAGACCTGCGTTTTATACCCGACGGTAGGCATACTAACAAGTTCACACACAAATACAACAGAAAAGGTAAACATTCATATCAAACTCAGGTTCACAGGACACGTTCATATTCATAGCCAACATTCACTATCAACAACTCAAAAGATTCATATATACACAAGCTCAGCATATCTATGCATCAAAATGATTGATAGATCACACGACAATATTCATACATAATTCACAAAAAGATTCATATATACACATGTTCAGTATGTTTATGCATCCAAATGATTGAGATCACAGCCAATATGATCCATGGACGAACTTTAATTACCTAGGGTACAAACTGGTAAATGGTGTTCAATCGGAGGCACTTCTTGCTAAAATTAGTTCTTGTACGAGTAAACTTTCGAGTACATAAGAGGCGGCACAGACAGTCTGAACTTTGCTTGTAGGTTTATCCTCAAATAGTGGCCTCGTGCCGAGGGAGGTTTGAGCAACTTGGCCACTACTTTCATCCAACTAGTTCTTGGCTCATCTTGGTCTGTATCTCGCCAAAATTCTACATTGCAAAGCGAGAAAGGAGGCGGTTGAGAAAATGAACCACCCAAATTTTTGTGCAGTTCAACTGAAATGGAGCATCCTTGGCGTGCGGACTGATTAAGTGCGAGATGAATATCTGCGTCAACCAACTTGCGGAATCTTTAGACTCCATGCCATATAGTTCGCTACCATATGTGCCGATAACCAAAAGGCACAAGTTGGGACCAAAAAGACTGGACTGCATTTTTTGGGCTATGCACCAAGCAATATTTTGGCGTTCACTCTCCTAATACTTGGAGTTTGACAATTGGTTGGCGCGGTTGATACTCGAATGAATATAGGCACTTCTTGTCAACATCGATGCTTATGCGAGTGAACTTTGGAGTACATAGCAGCAGCATAAGTACTTGTCCATCGATCATTTTGTGCAGTTCTCTGAAATCACCCGATGTAATGATTTGCTGCGAGTTCGGGCTCCAAATTACTCCTTTATGAAATCGGCAAACAGTAGCACAATACCAAATTACCAATACATATGACAGGCATAATAATCAGGATAAAGACCAGTACCAACCTGTGTGAGGTAGCATATCAATTACTATTTCCTTTGACTGGAAGCCGAGATAAGCCAAGCGACTGATAGCAAAGGAAGAAAGCAAGCGGAGATTAGCGACTGACAGGAAAGGACGGAAGTTGTCGAGGCAATGAAGCATCCAAAGTTTTTGTGCAGTTCCACCAAAATCGAGCATCCGTGTTGGCACATATATTGAGTGAGATTACTTTAATAGTGGGACTAGTTGATGAAACATACACTAGCAAATAGAAGCACCCTCATTATCTTAATGGGTAAAGTTAGCAACATAGTAGTCTTTCTTAAAGAGAGGTATTAGTTTATTTAATCAGTGCCAATTAGCTCAACTCAACACTCAAAGCATTGCCATTTATCATAGGTTGCAAAACTTAAAAGTGCAAAGATAAAGGAGTTTCTCATGACAGTAGCATGATACAAATAGAGATGACAGCAAACTAATATGGATGAAGGCCTTAGGCCCGTACCAACCAGAGAAAAAAAGCTTATTCATGTAGTCCCATAAGAGATGATAAAGCACTCCTTTGGAATCACACAATAGTATATATTTTGTGCACTTCAAATGTATGGTTGAAATCACTCTTGTTTACCGATCTTGAGATTATATCGAAGATTATCAAGAACTTCCAGCAGAGTTAAAGCACTGGCTGGGATACAGTTCATTGTATTGTCTTGTGTAGTTCCACTAAAATGTATGATTGGCACAACATGTTCCCTGTTTGCACAAGTAGGAACAAGGTGAAACCTTCATTAGCTTAATGAGAAAGGATAGGAAGACATTAGCATATTAGTCAAACAGTAGCATCAAATTCATGATGGACAATACGCAAAACATTGCCTCATTGAACCAATGGCAATAAATTGATATGCAAAACAATAGCAGTATTATGTCATGACACTAATAATATTCCCTCCCTGCTCCACCACATGATTCACCTCCATAGACAAACATTTACACGTACATAATTCAGCATAGGGTCCTACTAAAGATTTGTTTAACTCCAACATGAAAATTAGGAGTAATAAATTAGTGGTACTTAAGTACTCCTAATTAATTAAGTGAGACAGCAGAAGTGGAAGGGCTCCCTGGAGGATCGTCTCACATGTAAGGTAGTCGTTGCCGGAGCCCTTGAATAGCCTCGACTGAGGCCTCTGGCTTCAGCAAGATCGCCTTTGCACTGTTTATTCTTCTTCTTCTTCCTCTTCATGCTCTGTTTCTCTTTCTCCTCACCAGTTGGCGAAACCAAGTACATGATTGGCCTTCTAATTCAGAATTGGTTTTGTCAGTGAGGGAGTACAAGTGTACTAGTAAAAAACAGCATTATTTTCTCATGGCAGTCGGAAAATAGAGATGAACACATGCATTAAATATCATTCTTACCTAAAGGAAGGTTATGGCGCCAATATGGATGATGAGGATTGGAACAGAGATCTCCCTTTGTGCAGTTCCACCAAAATGAACCAACTGTTCCATTATGACATTCCAGTTAAACAGCACAAAAGTCACTTCTTTTAAGAAGAGTTTTGTGCAGTGCACCAAAAGGTCACAACAACACCAGGTGAATTGGATATCCTTGTTTGCACAAAAAGGCATAGAGGAAACAGTCAGAGTCTCGAACAATTATAGGCAAAAACATTTGGCTAAACTTGTGAGAGTCTCAAACAATTACAGGCAAAAACAGTGGCATGGCTTCATTTTACGGGGACATTATATTAAGAACAGCTAAGGCTGCGTTAGGTTCACGGGTTTGGTGCAGGATTTTCGTAGGAACACAATTCCTACGGTATTCTTTCCTTCAACCGTTGAACAGGAAAGGTGATTAGTGTTTCATAGGAAAGCTGGTGCAGTAGTACTGATTCCATCGGATTAGAAACATCCACGCGCTGCTCCACTGCTTTGGGCGCTTCGCTGCCATCGTTAGACAAAGGTTCTTGTTGGCGGCGCTCGCTGTCATGCATTAGACAGGTTGTTGTGCTGTGTTTGCCCGAATAAAAAAATCAACCTATGTGTGGTATGTGAGGTGAGGACAAGAGTAGTCACTGTGCAGCTGAATAAACAAATAGCATCTCATACTGCCAAGCATGCTACTCTAGAAAAACAAATCTGTACATTTCGTAGTCCATCCGAAAACATTCTCTTGAGAGTTTCCTCCGGTTCGTTGTTCCATAGTTTTATACCTACATTCCTTTCCTATCACGGTCCTCTTTTCTGCCCCTTTATTCCGACCGGAGCCTAAATATTTGGTATAAGGGAATGGGACAGTGGGTGCACCAGCAGTACAGCACCATGTACGTAAACAGGGGCAGAAAGTGGTGATTCATAGTTTGTTGCCCCAACAAACAAACATCCAAGAAACATATCTGGGTTGGTCCCATTTTTGTTCACTCTAGCCACCTACTCCTATGTGTGGATAACAAATCTAGTCCTGGTCATACCACTGTGTACAGCGTTACCCCTATATTTCCCTTTTCGACTAAGAGACCGGTTGGAAGACCAGTCTGTTCTACTTTCATCCCCTTTCCTTCCTGTTTGTACCAAGTCCGATGTACATACTAAATTCCCCCACCCCCACTTTATTTCAATGACAAGTATTTTCGGACGGAGGGAGTACAAGATTCGACTCCATGAAGTAGCTTTACCTCTAACAATAGAAGAAAAAAATAGGTGACGTTGGACTATCCGATCGAGAGGGGCTGAGAGGTAGAAAATGATGCACATGCGGCGACGTAGCGAGCTGGGGAAGTAGAGCTAAAGCGGTTTGAACGAAGATATACACGAAGGTCGTCGGGATGTGGATAGGTGGGCGGCGGGAGGCGGATCCGCCCACAGGCAACACAGAAGGATCGGAGGACCTCCAGCGCGGCGCTCGGCGAGAGATAGCAGTGCGGCGGCGGTGGGTCTCCTCCTCGCTGTCGACGACGGCCTAAACGCTGCCCTCCTCCCTTCACCGGCGGAGGGATCGTCGGATCTGTAACCAGCGGTGAGGATAGAAAGCCAGTGTTTTTGAAGGAGAAAGACAGTGTTACTACCCCTATCTTGTTTAGATCTGGAGAGGATGAGAGTGTGTGAATAGAGCAGCCCTAGCAAGCAAGCGGAGGCTCCGGCCTATATATAAGTAGTGGGGTAGTTTTCCTTTTCACTCCATCAAAACAATCGTTTAAAATTGTGTACTACTCCTACATGCCGGTCGCGGTTTTTTAGTTGTTGATTGTTTTTGAGATAGCTACCGCTTGTTCCAAGTGGTGTTACGGTGTGCCAGTCGCACTTTATATCGTTCAAGTCTGGTACTACAAGTCCCTCCATTAAATGAACAACCACCCGCTCGTAAAAATTGTGAACAAGCCCACGGCTAAAATTAGCGGAAACATGGGTTGCGACATCATGCATTATTATTTATATTTTCTACTCCCTCCGTTCCTAAATATAAGTCTTTTTTATAAGCCACACCTAAGACAAGAAATTGTTTTATTAGTAGTGACCCCCACATGTCATAGACACAAATTTTTTGGCAAGATTCCCTTAGGCAAGCCAAAGTGTGTCTAACAATTTGAGCAACTCAGGTTAGGCAAGTGTGGCAAGTGTGGGAAAAATAATGTGGCAACATAAGACAAACATAGTCACAATCCAAACAGCCCCGTAATTTTTTGTGACATGCATGAAAATTTGGTTAGTTAAATTTATAGTCAAAATTTGGCAAGGTGCATCAAATCAACACATGCAAGTATCAAAAGGAAAGTCGCGACATGCATGCATGCGTTGTACTCCCTCCGTTTCCAAATATAAGTCTTTTTAGAGATTGCAACAAGTGACTACATACGAAGCAGAATATGTCTACTCCTACATAGTACGAAGTAGCCCATTTGAAATGTGTAAAAAGACTTTTATCGAGTGCAATGGTTTGATGTGTCGCGTCAACTCGTACAAGACCGAGAAATTTGATTACTACGACGCCCTCTCCCTCGTGGACGAGCTCCGGTGCCTTAACTGCACCTGCCTTTGGCTGCATGACAGGTGGGCCAACCACCTGTTAGGCCCACCCGTCATAGACGCAAAGGCAGGAGCAGTAAGTAGAAGCTTTTGCTACACGCTATCTCTCCCGCACGAGGTGGAAGGACATGCAGCAGTGGATTCGATACTGTAGAAGTAGGAGTAACATCATTGTTCGTCTTCTCGAAGAGGCGAAGAGCCAAGCGCAAACCGAACGTGGCAGTTGCGAACGCTCGTGTGGTGCGGTTCCTTGGAGTACTAGCCAGGCTCTTGCATGAGACAAAATTGCTACTCCCTCCGTTCCTAAATAATTTTCTTTCTAGAGATTTCAACAAGTGACTACATACAGAGCAAAATGAATGAATCTACACTTTAAAACATGTCTACATACATCCGTATGTTGTAGTCCATTTGAGATGGCTAGAAAGACAATTATTTGGGAATAGAGGGAGTATTGTTTAACAATTAAACTCCATTATCCATTGGTTGATACTCATTCTGCATAGGTCCACACGCTTAGCACCATTTCCTCCTGTGGTCACCAATGTTTATTTGCTAATTAATAGCATTCCATGCAATGAACTAGCCATTGCAAGTCATTAAAAGCATGCACACCTCTCATCTCTTATTGGTTGATACGTATGTCAAGAAACAAGAAACAAGGTAGAAATTAATGCACCGCGCCTAAGTGTTTTGGGACTATTCGGTTTTCATAAGATGACTTTCTAGAGAGGGAGTAGTACAGACCTATAAACCGGAAAGGAGTATTTTCCTTTCTAGAGATTTCAACAAGTGACTGGACTACGCCATGTGCAGTACCCCCTCCCTTTCGGTTTTTAGGGCTCAAATCTCAAATCTCATGAACCAAGGCATTTTGCGATTGGAGGAATGTACTGTATCTCGTACTTTACAAAACTACCCTAATTAAACTCATGCATTAATTACGTAGTTCTCTCGTTTTCCTCTCCGCCTTGGTCGCGGTGCACAATATTGAGCACTCCTATATGACTAGCCGCTCTATCTACATGCAGGACATTTCAAAGCATCCGGGCCCGCGTGCCATCCACCAAATCACAGCGAGGTGCTAGAGTCGAGACTCACCTGTCACCCTGGTGTGGCCGTCATGACCCGTCATATCACAAAACATACACCTTCAGCGGTGGTAAGGTGGCCTCCAAGTTGGACTGGACGAAGCAACCATCATTTTATTGGAACGCTCGTTCAAGCCCTTTCTTCCCTTTCTTGAAGAAAACCTCACTCCAGGCTACTCACTTCTGCCATTTTTCTTCTCTACCGATGAAGGAAAGGTGGGCGAATCAGTTATGCTGCTATATTTTCATTCCAATAATCTTCTTTTTGCGAAGCACCGACCGATTCTCACATCCTATTCTTTTCCCGTTTTCATTGCGATTGTGGTTTCCTTTCGATTGCTTTTTGTTTGTCAGTTCATTGATGGATCCTGGAGCACTAGGCAAAGAGTTGCGGCGGACAACCCATTGGAGACAGAGATCTCCGAGAAGCGAGCACCGACCAACGAGTTGACCATGTTGGCGGGCCAACCCATGGAGCGAAGAACTCCAAGAAACAAGCATCGCCAAAGAGTTGAGGGCGTTGGCGGACGAACTCCTCAAAGAAAGTTGGAAGAACAGAAAGGGCCCCACCGTGCCTACCCGGGAACTCTGATTGCCACCTATGTGAGGCTCAAGACCGAGTTTGAGGAGATAGTCGCCGTTGAAGCAGTATTCCCCAGCAAGGTGATGGCCCCATCGAGGACGAGGAGATGGCCCCGGAGGATGAGATCTCTGGTGAGCTGCACAAGGTAAAAATAATGGCTTATTACCATAGTTGTGGTTTTGATTATTTGCAATGTGCTTGCTTTTGATTATTTGCAATGTGCTTGCTAATATGTTAGGGTTGTGCAGAGCGGTGGTTGTCCTTGATGATTCGATGTCGTGGCCCGTCTGTTGGCATCGCCCGGAGATCGATTCGATGCGCTGTCCATCATGTGGACATCGCCCGAAGATCGATTCGATGTCGCGATCGATCTGGGGACATCGCCCAATCGATTCCCATGCCGCTGTCCGTGCTGTGGTCATTGCCCGAGAGATCGATGACAAGAAATAGTTGGTCGCGCTAATCCTTCAGGGTAGTTTGCATTGCCCTGTGTTTAATTACCAGAACGATGCGTGTTATCAAACCATCTTAGGGCTAGTGCCTTTGTCTTGTGTGGGCGGATCTTGCTACTTTTGTTTGATAGTGAATCATGCGAACCCTCTCCGAGTTATGGAAACAGATGTATCCTCACCAGCTTTTGATGTAATATATGGCATGCTTAGATGTAATTTTGAACTGTTTATCATATCAGCAGGGCTTGTTTTATGATTCTTGGTGTTAGTAGGCTAGCTCTTGTGCGAGCTATAGTACTTGCAAAACACTCACCAAAGAGAAAGCGTTGGGGCTGATGAGCTCGTGGTGCGCTTATACTTATCCCTCGTCGATCGACCAATAGCCCTAGCACCTAAAATTGTAGGCTTAGCGATCGATCAGACAATAGTCGACATACATTCAGGCCTCATTTGGTTCATACGGTAAGAAAATCATAGCAAAAGTACAGAGAGCGTGCAACACAAAATCATAGCGGTCTTGAGACGTACTCCCTCCGTTCCAAAATAGATGACCTAGGCGGGCTAGTTTGGCCTAGTGGGTTTCAGTGATGTGACGTGGTACAGTGCCGTCCAATCTTCGCGTGTGGTAGCAGTATTGAGGGTACAGTAAGTTTTCTTGAAGAAGCGGAATTCAACGAAGTCATGATGGTTCCTTCGTCCAAACAACTTCTGATGGGAAAGGTTGGGCCTGCGATCGACGGGGTAGACCAGGATAATTTTGTGCATGGTAGGTGGACCAGGATGGTCGACGTCCCACATGTCAGCGAATGAAAGTATTCTTTCCGATATAGAGGACGAGCAACGAGTATTCATTGTTTATTTTTTATGAAAGCTATTGTCTCCACTGTTACTCCTTGACTTTGTCAATGCCTCTCTCTCCTCCACATAAGCGGGACTACTCCCTCCGTTCCCAAATATTTGGCTTTCTAGCCATCTCAAATGGACTACAACATACGGATGTATGTAGACATGTTTTAAATTGTAGGTTCACTCATTTTTCTCCGTATGTAGTCATTTGTTGAAATCTCTAGAAAGGCAATTATTTAGGAACGGAGGGAGTACTTGCTATGCATGCAGCGGGCAGCTAGCGTCTTGAGGGCAGGCGGTGAGGCGGGCTCGAAGCGGTCGGACTCGGCATGGCCCACCTCACATTATCACCTTATATTTCTTGGAGTCCGTGCTTGGCGGGCGGCGATCTCTTCTCCTCCCCGTTTCTCTCTTCTCAGCCGGCCTTCGCCGAGCGATTAGATTTTGTCTATCGACGGTTTATTCAATTACGGTCCCACATGTCGGTGAAATTGCAAGACAACGCGTGTCCCCTACGGTGGCGGCGTGCGAGCGGACTGTCGGGTTGCGACGCGTCTGAGTCGTAAGTGTGCCGCCTTTTCCTTTAGAACTTGCGGCGTAACATTTTCGCGATCGATCGATAGAAATCCAGAACAAAATGGCGAGGCGGTGCTTTCCGCTCCTTAGGTGGGCTAATTCGAGTGATATGACGAGGCTCTGATGCGTCGACTTGCTCCATTTTATGTAAGCAGAGTTTACACTCTTATACGCGGGAGGAGTGCGAAACACCGCGGATCTGATTTTGATCGAGGGATAACTGTTCCCTGCCAAATAATGGAGGATTGTTAGCGATTATAGCATGATAGTTAGGGCATCTCCAGCGCTTGCCCACAAATTTACACCGGCATCTGTCCGAGGACACTGATGGATGCCATCCGATGCTGCCCGCATACCTTTCGACAACTATATGAACTAACCGGACGAAATTCGTGCAAACAAAGCAAATTTCAAATTGACCGGATGAAATTCATTACATTTCGAGAACTTTTCCTATAAACTGGATGAAATTCATTACATATTTCGCACAAACCGTAATAAAACCTACTGTAAACCTAATCTAAACGATCGCCGGGCCCCGACCACCATGTCCGGCCATGAACCCGAGAAAGCAGGCCATTGCCTTAGCCTCCTCCTTATCCGCCTCGATAACCTCCTCTTCCGGAGCACAAGGTTATGAAGATTTCCGCCTCCACGTCGCCATCAAGCGGGTAATCGGCCGCCGATTTTTACCCCACCAAGCTTGGCGTCGACTGAGTGGAGGAGCGGTGGCCTTCCTAGGACCAGAGCGGTGGCGACCTACCGTGTACTACTCTTCCTCGCTGTCGGCTGCGCCCGCGACGCACGCCCGGCCGTGGTCGTGGCGGCGGAGGGCGGCGGGGAGGCGGCGATCTCTTTGTTTGCTCCTGCGACAGTACGTCGAAGAGAGCTTTGGAGCGCGCCCGGAGCGGAGCCGCCGATGTCCCTTGTGCGCTCCTGCGACAGATCGTCCAAGAGAGCTTCGGGCGCCGAGGATGCCATGGTTGAAGTGGTGCCGGCGAAGGAAGGACGGAGGAGAATAAGTGTGGGTCTTTGGCTATGGCTGGGAGATGGGGCTCAAGTTAATATAGCGGGCGAATGGCAATGAGCCGCGCGACGGATGGACAAGCTGGCGCGGAGTAGGTTCGTCCGGCGTGAATGGGGACGCTGCTTGATGACTTAGCGCAGATGCGTTTGGAGTTCTTGACATGTGGGCAAGCAGGCGTCGGCCCGCATGTCGATGACACCAATTGCACCTGCAGTTAAGTCCGGTGAATGCGGCATTGACATTCTAGAGGCGGTGACCGTTTGAGCGGAAGCGTGCGCTAGTGATGGAAGGGGTTTCGGTGTGCAGTGGCACTAAGATCGGTCGCTCACGATAGTACATACTCCGTACCACACTACCATAGTACCCTCTCTAGCTTAGGCTGTTTTATAGATTATCGTTGTGATGGACGATATACATGAGCAAGGTGGTCCGAGTATGACCGTTGGTGTTGAGTCAGGTGAATACATGCTCGGCGTTCGCGTAAGCCTCCATCAAACGTCTAAACAGTAATGTGAGGCAACGCCGGGGCGCGCAGGTGATGTGCTCGCCGTTTGCGTTGCGCCATGAGCAGGACTTTGATTTAGAGGGCAACGTGCATGCATTAGCATGATTTGACAGCGTGAGCGTCAGTGTCTGACGCGAAGTATTTCATTTTCATTTGGCTGACGAGGGTGCGTTGCAGCGATGAGTCCGTGGTTTGATTCCCCACATACGCATAATTTTGGTTTTTACAGCATTTCTTTCTCCATTCACATGTAGGCCCGCGTAGATAGATAAAGAACACGAGCTGATGTGGCGCATGCGTACTGTTTGACTGGTCAACCATACAAATACGAAGCTATAGGCAGTGACCGTATAATCACCATATCTCGTATACAATGATCAAAGTGAGCTATCAAGACAAGTTCGATAACCGCCAATGCATTTTACTCGGTAATAAATGACCAGGATTGAAGGGGAATCCTAATTTGCTTCGTCTTCTGTCCTTGAGCTCTTGACAAACCAATGCACTATACGGTTGTCCGGCCACTCCACCCCAGAGCTCTCACCAAGCGTCGTTCATGCCACCGTGCCGCACACTAACCGGTAAGGCAGCGATGGCATCCCGCCGCGCCGAGTTCCTCGCCGCCCACGAACGCACACAAAATGGTAGAGAAGCGATGGCATCCCGCCATGCCGATTTCATCGCCGCTCGCGACCTCACAACTATGTGGGAGGAATTTGAAGATGCCAAGGCCGAATGGGCGGTAGAGCAAGAGGCGGCCAAAGCCACACAGAGGGAGCAGAAAAGTCAGAAAGCACTCAAGAGAAGAGAGGCCCGCCGCCGCAAGAAAGAAAAGGACGCACGCGCTGCTGCGGAGAGGTCGGCGGAGATCCAAGCACGGTGGGGTGTCGCCGACAAAGCCGGGAAGGAGAACGACGGCGTCTGGCTAGTATGTGAGAAGTAGTAGTACTAGTAGTAGTTAGTGTGTGTGTCTGTGTGTGAGTACGAGCATGTACCAGTACTACTAGTTACTACTGTAGTTTTTAGAGCAAATTACCAGTACATTAGCCTAGACTAAATGGAAACGTTCCTATCCTATGCATCAAATGGCATCTCTTTCTCTATAGGAATTGAGATGCATATCATCTCACTTCCTATGATTTTCATATTCCTGTCCTATGAACGAAAGGAGGCCTCTGTTGGAGAAATACTGTAGCTAGCAGTACTGCCGGTACATTAGTTTTCTTCAAGAAGCGGAATTCAATGAAGTCATGATGGTTCCTTCGTCCGAGGAACTTCAAAGTGGGAAGTGGGTCTGTGATTTGACGGCTCATTAGTCATTGTTACTGCGACGCGACGACCTGCGTGACTCTCCCTTGGAGTTCTGCGTGCATGGCAAGTGGACCAGGATGGTCGACGTCCCACATGTTGGCGAACGGAAGTATTCTTTCCGATATCAAGGAGCAAGGAAACCGCATAGTATAGTATCACTGCTGATTGGTTCGCAAAAAAATTAGTATCACTTCCGATTTATAATTATTTTTTATTTCTGATGAATGCTAGCGTTTGAACTCTTACGACGAAGGGTGCCAAACACGACACGTGCTGGATGTCCCACACGTCAGCGAAAGGAGTGGTACATGAACAACGTGGTAGAGCCCAGCGTAAAAAATAGCGTCGTAGAACGTCTCCACTTCTTCTACTTCTGGGTCGGAGACCGCACGTAGTAGTAGTACTTAGTGGTATGAACGATACAAAGTGCGACCTGGAGAGAAAGACACGTCTAGTTGGAAGGTCTCGGGGCATACACGTAAACAAATATAAAAGTTAATATGTGCCTCCAACTAATATAGTAGTAGAAGAGTACTTAGGCACGTACTCCATAACATCACCGTGCATTGCACGTACAACATTTAGTGGTAGTACGTAGTAAGAGACAAATGCCGCCCAAGAGTTCCCTTCTCGACCTACTTTTGGGTGTTTGGTAGAGTGTATGGAGGGTGCATGAGTCCACACTAGTTTAGCACAAATACACTAGAAGCATGCATGAAGAGAGCATGCATGAAGAGGGTGTTGAGTTGAGCATGCATGAAGAGGGAACAACTATCTTTGAGGCGAGAACGCAACCAAACACACCCTGTATGCCACGCATGTTCATACCATTTGTGCCTTTCTACTTCACTTACTGCACTACATTACTCAGGTTAAAGACGTCCACTCCACGGGTACATGTCCGTCTCGTAGTTCCAGGTCCACGTGTTCTTCATATAGATGGCACGATCGTTGCATAACACGTGCACCTTGATGCTAGATGTCTCGGCGTGTTGGCAAAAGGATGAACAAAGCTCACGTAAAAAAATAGAGTGGAAGAACAATAGATTCGGACGACCGAGAAGGAGCATGGAACCTCGTGGTGGGCGTCTGCACTCATAATATTTAATATTATTCAGCGTATAAAATTAACCAATCATCTCCACAAGTGGATTGGAAGAGTACGCAAACAGGAAGCCGGTGTAGTTACATCATACTAGTACATGGCTAACCCACGCTATCACCATATTTCTTGGCTTCCGTGCGACACCTATCTCTAGTAATCCAGCAGCCTGTATCGCTTCTCCCTCCTCGTCTCTATCAAAGTGCAGCGGGCTGGCGTTTCTGCCGTCTATTGAGGTTGGTTAACTATCACATGTTAGCGACATGCCAAGAGCATTCTAAAAAAATTCCTTTCGTGCTCCGTTTTCAAAAAAAAAATCATTTCACGTACGAATTTTCCTGTATGCTTTGAGCAACTTGCATGTCCTATACTGCTCCTGTTTGATACTCTAACTTAGCTAGAGGTTAGACTAACTCATGACTAACCCTGAACTAACTGTAGCCAAAGAGGTGTTTGGGTGACAGGGTTAGATTGACAATAAATGCACTTCATGTAGAGAGAAAAGTGATTTTTTAGTGCTCCCAGTGAGAACTATCTCCAGTTAGCACCTCTTGGGTGAGATAGTTTTTTTTGGTGGGTTCGGTGCAACTTGCTCCAATTTAAACCCTCATGCAACTCTAACCCATGGATCCAAACAGGGCCTATGGCCAGTCTCGGCGTGGAGCAGTCGCTTGCACCGGGAAGCGGCGCTCTCTCGACCGTCGCGCCGCTTCAAAGCCGACGCCAATGGGAGGTCGCCTCCGCTCTGGCCGGGCATTAATGCGGCACTGACGCTCAAGGGCGACGCTGACCGTTTCACGCGGGAAGCGCGCGCTGGCAAGGGAGTATAGGTTTTGAACCGTTTCAGGTGTAGTAGTAATGGTAGTTTGCAAAACTACTCAATTATTGCACTCAGTTTCCTAAGAAATTGTGGTAAAAAACATTACTCCACAGCATGCTTCCCTTCTCCTTCCTGCTCGTGATTTACGTGGCCATGTTAACGTGGTTGTGTCAAAACAATGTCACTTCCTGCTCGTGATTTGCGTTATATAATTACAAGCAAGATTCTCGTGCATTGCACGGAACATCAATATGCATTCTTTTACAAAACACCTGTTGTGATTGACCCATGCAGGAGTAATCCCATGTGTAAAAACTAATGATATCTCGAGAATTTTATCGGAAAACTGGTATCTCGAGAATGTCATCGAAAAATTGAAAGATGAGAGATAAGGCGAGGAGGAGTGGAGCGTGGTGGTGACTGGTGGTCGGAATGGGCGAAGGCATGGGGATGAACGGCGCCGGCATGCTGCAGCGGGCACCATGCATGCTAGATTGTTCCAGAGACTTATTCCTTTTTTAATTGCCGAGCAATGAGGTTGCGGGAGATAATGATGTGGAGAGAGGTGCGGGTATCTTTTGTAAAATTATCATAGTTTGCTTTCTATCCGTCAGATATAGATCATACGGTCTGTATTACAAGATGGCAGGCACACCGTCATCGCCAACTCGTTTTTTTATAAGGGTACAAATGATAAGTTTGCTGACTAGTACTAAAGTAAAGTGGAATCTGTCCATGTTATGGAAGTAAATAAAGGTGATTGTTTATCATACGGGTAAGGTTGGATGAAGGGTGGTAGGAACAAATGATCCGCCTAGAGCATGTGTGAGTGAGATGGAGTCTTAGTGTGTGTGTGTGTGTGTGTGTGTGTGTGTGTGTGTGTGTGTGTGTGTGTGAGAGAGAGAGAGAGAGAGAGATGGATTCTTAGTTTGTGTGTGTGTTTGTGAGAGAGAGAGAGACAGAGATGGAGTCTTAGTTTGTATGTGTGTGAGAGAGAGAGAGAGAGATGGAGTCTAAGTGTGTGTGGGGGGGAGGGGTGCGTGCGTGTGTATGTGTTTGTGTGTGTGTGTGTGTGAGAGAGAGATGGAGTCTTAGTGTGTGTGGGGGGGTGCGTGCGTGTGTGTGTGTGTGTGTGTGTGTGTGTGTGTGTGTGTGTGTGTGTGTGTGTGTGTCGCGGGGTCCTCTGTGGCGGATGTAATTTAAGTGTGCATGGCTTCATCATAGAGAGGTGATGTGTATGGCAGAGGCCACCAACGATGGGGTGCGAGAGAGAAAATGTCCGTAGAGAGGGAAGAGAAGGTGCGTGCGCGTGAGAGGAGTCGACATCGAGAGAACGTGTTTGTTCAAGAGACACCGAGGAAGACTACTATATATCGATGGTGCATGTAGGCGGGAATTAAACAAAGGGATGGTCTTATTGGTTTTCGGGATATAGCGGAAGAGTGAGAGGCGCGTGGGGGGGTAGCTAGAAGGAGATTGTTAAGTGTGAGTGTGTGTTTTGCCCATCCAGGCGGAAGTTATGTGCACAAAAGAGAAGAACGATTCGATGTGGCGTTAGGATTGAGGGTAATTAACTACGTATGGAGACATAGAGACCTTGAACGTGCCTGTGTGAGAGGTATACATGTATACGTGGGATGTGTGTGTGTGCGCGTGCGCATGATCGAGATAAAAGAAAGAAGACATAAGTCATAAGATCAACAACATGGGAGAGACGGGTCCGTATGACAATATGTATGCATGTGAGAATGCAGGGAAGAAGGCCCGACAATTGAGCATGTGTTTTTGTCTTTAAGAGATAGTGGCGTGGGCTGGAGCATGCATCTATGGCGAGTAGAGGGGGTGAGGCGCAACGATTGTGCAAAAGAGATCAACCTATAAATGCATATGTATGGAGAGACATATATAGTGTGGGTGATAGGAACCAAGACTCCGTGCAAGAAAGAAATGTTGACGGAGAAACTACAGATAGATACAGAGATGGAGATGCTAGCTAGAGGGACATCCGTTAGTTTGGGTGTTGGAGATGACCGTCGGGTGGTTCAAAGGGTGAAGTTATATATGTGTGTCAGAGGGCACTTGACTGCATGTAGAGAGAAACATATGTAGTGTGCGTGATAGGAATCAAGAGTGAGGCGAGAAAGAAGGTTGATGGAGAAGCAGATAAATAGAAAGATAAAGATGCTAGCTAGTGTGCGTTAGAGATAGGAGTCGAGTGGATCGGAAGGCTGGGTTATGTGTGTGGGTGTGAGAGAGATAGAGAGAGGGTGCATGTGAGTCACATACAAACAGATATCGAGAGAAATGAGATCCAGAGAGAGCGAGTTTTGTGTCTGAGAGAGAAAGATATTTCTAGCGAGAGTGATAGCTAGAGATACATATGAGGGAACACAAGATATCTCTAGGGAGAGAGGGTGTGTTTGAGCGACATACAAGAGAACAATGGAGAAATATGAGACCACAGGAGACAGAGTTTGTGTTTGTGTGTGAGAAAGAGATATTGAAGAGGAAGAGTCGTAGGTTCTCATATCTAAGGAGCGAACTATATGAGGGGTGTGCGAGTGGCACACATGGGAATAGTTGAGAGAAATGAGACCCCGGGAGACAAAGGTTTGTGTTTGTGTGAGAGAAAGAGATTCCACATGGAGAATCATAGCTAGAGACACATACCAGGGAGCGAGATATACTTAGAGAGAGATAGAGTGATGAAGGTCGAGGGAGAGAGTACCGTCAGTGTGTTACGAAGATAAAAGATCATTATCAACATACAGGTAGCACGAGAGATGCCTGAGAGACGATGAACACGTATAGGTCCAGAGAGATAGTCCTATATAAGCATGAGTGATAGCTATATGAGACGAATATCTGGATTAAAGGGGATTCAAATATTTAAACTGGAGCGACATCGATAATATCATAACGCAAATTGGTGTATCAAACATGCATATTCATTTGAATATGGGCACACGTGTAATGTTATATAGTTTATCAATATTGGTGATCCATAGATTCTTCAATTACAAACAATGCATGGTTTATATGCAAATAATGTCTAAACGGGATTAACTATATGTTGCGTGTGTGAAACACATTATACATGTTTGAGAAGTTAAAAAAACCCGCATGAAACACACATTGATTGGAGACAGTTAGCGAGTAATGCATACATTGGATTTCAACATAAAGTGCTTTCAAATATTTGAAAATCCAAATTCATGGATACAACCTTATGAATCTGAGATCATGCCATTTGTAAAGCATATTTAAGTATAAATGGTGTTGTGCTTTTGAAAGTATATATAAAAAATGATGTATATAGAATGAAATTCCAATTGAAAATGGATCCCTTTGGAAAAAAATAGTAGAATACAAGCGGGATTTGAATTGAGTTGGCACGATGGCGATGCCTTGTGCAAAATTTGAGCGAAGCGGGGAAAGTCGCGATAACCCTCCTGAAACCAAAATCCATGAAATGGAAATCACTACTACCTATCCTGCCATGCAAAGCCTATCTGCTGGATTTCTATAGGTTTCGATAGGGGTAGGTTTGTAATTTCACCCAAGCGTGGCGTAACCGCCTCTCACCGGATTGATACGGTTGGCGCCAAAACATAGTCGCCCTCGGCGAAATCGACTCCTCCCGATTCATATTCATACGGTGGGCGCCAAAAACAAACTCTCGTCGGTAAATATTTTGTATCTTGAGATTACCGTCCTATCCCCAACCTACTAATGTTGCTGTGATGTAGTAGAAATTTGAAACGGGGGCTAAGTTTGTAAATTTCCTCGCATTTGAGACAAGCGCGCCCTGAATACATGGTTCCCCCTTCCTCTCTACCTCCCTTTTCCCCATTAGTACTCCATGGGCGCCAAAACACCCTCTCCACCCCACCCTCCTCCGTCCGCCGCCGTCCGCAACCCCATCCACCGCTGTCCTCCTCCACCATGCCGGAGCTGATACCCCGACGCCGCCGTCCACTACAAGAGATCAACCTCTCTCATCCACGCCTTCGGACTGGGATCCTTGCATCTCGTTCTCTCGCTTAATCCCCGCCGTCGTCCACCTTGCCGGTGCCGCTCCTACGACCGTCTCGTCCACCGCGCCCCGCCGCCACCGTCTACCCTCCTTGATCTGCTTCCACGCTGCCGACAGCCATCGCTACCGCAGCACCGTCAAATTCTCAGCAGATGCATCAGGCGCTGCACCAGGAGGTACTCTTTAGTATCTTCTCAACTTATTTATCGCAGCAAGAAAATAGATCGCCTTTGCTTTACTCGATTTCTTGTCTTGGTTGCGGTTCTTTAACGCCCGGATTCGATCGCCGGTGTCCGCATGATTATTCGTCGTTGTTGCCTTGTCATGTGCTCGCGTGTTTCATTTTGCCATGTCATCATCTGCATTTCATATCATGTCATCATGTGCATTTCATTTTGCATACGTGTTCGTCTCATGCCTCCGAGCATTTTCCCCGTTGTCCGTTTTGCAATTCGGCACTCCTATGTCCTCCGGCGCCCTCTTTTACCTCTTTTCGTGTGCGGGTGTTAAACTTTCTCGGAATGGCCCGAGGTTTGCCAAGCGGCCTTGGTATAGCACCGTGAACCGCTGTCAAGTTTCGTGCCATTTGGAGTCCGTTTGATACTCCAACGGTTAACCGGGTAACCGTAAAAGCCTCCTTCTCTTTGCAGCCCAACACCTCTCCAAAGTGGCCCAAAACCCAGCAAACTCCCCTCCATGCTCTCCGTCGTTCGATCACGATCGTGTGGGCGAAAACCGCACCTCATTTGGACTCTCCTAGCTCCCTCTACCTATATAAACACCCCTCCCCCGAAATTCGCAGATCAATTCCACCCTAACCCTAACCTTTCATCTACCTCCCGCAACCGGATGCGTCCGCCCGCGCCGGACACGTCCACGCCGCCGCTCCGCACCAGTCCCCGCCTGCCACGTGGCACGCCGCCACCCACCGCCGCGAAGCCCGCCGGGAGCCGACCATGCCCGCCCGGCCGATCTGGGCCAGGCGCCCAGCGCCGTGCCTGCCTGGCGGCCAGCGCCCGCCCGCGCCTGCCGAGCGCGCCGCCCGCCTCCGCCCGAGCTTAGGAGCCCCTTGATTGATCGTGTAGTTTGGCTGTTGTTGAGTCTAGAAGAAAACTGTTTTCGGAGTCTAGTTATATCGGAGAGTAGGAATTCTTTTTACTCCTCAGCCCCTTCGTCGCTCTGGTCAGGAATCTTGACGTAGGTGTTTTGAATTACTCCACTTCCCGTTCAAATTTTTCTTCAGGATCACGTGGTTAGCTTCGTGAGTTGTCCATCCTCTTTTGTCCGGCGCATTTCTCGTCAAGCTAATTCGACCCTCTTTGGCTTTCGGAGATCAATCCTCAGTTCTTTTTAATCGATGTTGTTTTTCTGTCCGAAGTTGTCCTTGTTTTTTTCCCACCCGCCCACCCTTCTTCTTCTCGAAACCGGAGTTTGTACTCGAGTATCCATCCTACTCGTGCGAAGTCTTTGCTTCCTTTCCTTAATGATTTCAATCGGTGTTTTTCTCTTCAAGATATTCGTCGTTTCCCCTTTCAAGTTGCCTTTGTTTTTCCCGCCCTCCCACCCTCTTCTTCCCGGAGCTTCAGTCTCTTTCGAGCATCAATTTCATTCGTGTGGAGTCTTCCCTCAATAGTTTCAACCGGTGAATTCTCGTCTCGTTTGAAATTAATCATCTCTTTTTTCTTCCCCAGTGGATTCAATTCAAGTTTTTCGTTGTCGATCGTATTCTTTCCCTCAGCTCAAATATCTCCCTTTGCTCGTTAGCCTCTCGCTTGATTTATCCTTCCGAGTGCTGAAGACATCTCGGGAGATTAAATGCCTGTTCCAATCAATTCGAGGTTGTCACCTCATTCAAATATTCAATTGTTCGGTGCATCATCTATCTGTTCATCATCCCTTTCCAGCGGTGTTTTCTCTTGAGTGGGCCCTAACCCACAGGTCTTTTCCCAGGATCTTACCTGACTCTTCTAATTATTCCGGAGCCATTCTTAATTCTTTTCGAAGTTTGACGTAAGAATGAATTTCATCAGTCACATGCCTTTTCCAAGATCGATTTCAAATTCTTTCATTGTTGGCTCAACCTCTTCGCTTTTCATTCTACCGGAGTATCTCAACAATTTTGGTGGTGTTCATCGTCGTCCTTTGAAGACCGAAGTAGAGTTTCTCTTAAATCTTGTCTGTTCTCCCGGAGGTTCATGGTGCTATCTCGATGTTATCCTATCTAATTGTTTCCAGTCATGCAAATTCTGCTCATCCATCCGGAGTATTTCAGAAGTTGATTTCTATTTCGTTTCACCGGAGGCCAACGTTCCAGAAGAATTCTTCGTCCTCACATTTCAGCTACCGTTATCCAATTATTCCGGTGCATCGTCCAAATATTCTCTAATCAGTTCATGATTTCTTCATTCTCTTGTATCTAAATTCCCTCAAGTATCTTTGTGCTTTTCTAATTCTTCCCGGTGATTCATTCTCTTTCGTCAGTCATTTCCGAATTTCTTACGGTGGTTCTTTCAAGATTCTTTTTCCTTGATTATCATTTTAATTCATTTGTTCTTTCCAATCCTACCGGTGGGTCATGAAGACTTTCTCATGTTTTGTGCTATACCCCTTAATCCTTTTCAAGAAGAATAAGTAATATGCAAAAGTCCATTGCTTGTCATCAATTTAATTTGATGAAGGATAAGCATACAATAAATCTTATTCTTATTTCCTCAAAGTGAGTAATCCCTTCCTTCGGAGTTTATTCGTGAGGAATAAATTCTAGTTCCAAGTGCTTTCATCTTTTCTTTTTCCGGAGTTCTAATTTCCTCGGCCATTTCGTCGGAACCTCCATCTAAGTCATCGCAAGCTTTAATCTTATTCTTTCATCCTTCATTCTATCACATCAAACCCTTTTCCCTTCCGTCTCGGTCCTAAGATCTCGGGACGAGATCTCTTGTTAGTGGAGGAGTGTTGTAACGTCCCAGATTCGATGCGCCAGGTGTCCGCCAGTTATTCGTCGTTGTTGCCTTGTCATGTGCTCGCGTGTTGCATTTTGCCATGTCATCATCTGCATTTCATATCATGTCATCATGTGCATTTCATTTTGCATTCGTGTTCGTCTCATGCATCCGAGCATTTTCCCCGTTGTCCGTTTTGCAATCCGGCACTCCTATGTCCTCCGGCGGCCTCTTTTACCTCTTTTCGTGTGCGGGTGTTAAACTTTCTCGGAATGGCCCGAGGTTTGTCAAGCGGCCTTGGTATAGCACCGGTAGACCGCCTGTTAAGTTTCGTGCCATTTGGAGTCCGTTTGATACTCCAACGGTTAACCGGTCAACCGTAAAAGCCTCCTTCTCTTTGCAGCCCAACGCCTCTCCAAAGTGGCCCAAAACCCAGCAAACTCCCCTCCATGCTCTCGGTCGTTCGATCACGATCGTGTGGGCGAAAACCGCACCTCATTTGGACTCTCCTAGCTCCCTCTACCTATATAAACACCCTTCCCCCGAAATTCGCGGATCAATTCCACCCTAACCCTAACCTTTCCTCTTCCTCCCGCAACCGGACGCGTCCGCCCGCGCCAGACACGTCCGCGCCGCCGCTCCGCACCAGTCCCCGCCTGCCACGTGGCATGCCGCCACCCACAGCCGCCGAAGCCCGCGGGAGCCGACGACCATGCCCGCCCCGGCCGATCTGGGCCCGAGGCGCGCCACACGCCGCCGCCGCGGCCGCGCCCGCCTCCGCCCGAGCCTCCCGCCCGAGGCGTCGCCGCCGCCGCCCATGGGCGCCCGAGCCTGCGCCCGCCAGTCCCTCCGCCGGCGGTCCCGCCGCCCGTGTTGGGGAGCGTAGTAATTTCAAAAATTTTCCTACGATCACGCAAGACCATGGTGATGGCATAGCGAGAGGGAGAGTGTCCGTCCACGTACCCTCGTGAGACCGAAAGCGAAGCGTTATAACAACGCGGTTGATGTAGTCGTGCGTCTTCACGATCCGACCGATCCAAGCACCGAGCGTCACGGCACCTCCGAGTTCTGCACACGTTCAGCTCGATGGCGATCCCGGACTCCGATTCAGCAAAGTGTCGGGATGAGTTCCACAAGACGACGGCGTGGTGGCGGTGTTGATGCTCCACCGGCGCGGGCTTCGCCTAAGCTCATGACGATATGACTTCTCGGCGCGGGGCTTCGCCTAAGCTCATGACGATATGACCGAAGTGGAATATGGTGGAAGGGGCACCGCACACGGCTAAGGAAAGATCCATAGATCAACTTGTGTGTCATGGGGTGCCCCCTGCCCCGTATATAAAGGAGCAAGGAGGAGGTGGCGGCCAAGGAGGAGGCGCGCCAGGGGAGTCCTACTCCCAGGAGTGGGACTTCCCCCCTTCTCCTAGTTGGACTAGGACTTGGGGAAGGGGAAGAGGGAAGGGTGCGGCCCCTCCCCTAGTCCAATTCGGACTAGGCCATGAAGCGCGGCCTGCCCTAGGCAGCCCTCTCTCTTTCCTTGAGGGCCCAATAAGGCCCAATACTTCTCCCCGGCGAATTCCGTAACTCTCGGTACTCGAAAAATACCGAATCATTGGAACCTTTCCGAACTCGAATATAGTCGTCCAATATATCGATCTTTACGTCTCGACCATTTGAGACTCCTCGTCATGTCCCCGATCTCATCCGGGACTCGAACTCCTTGGTACATCAAAACTCATAAACTCATAATATAAGCATCATCGAAACCTTAAGCGTGCGGACCCTACGGGTTCGAGAACTATGTAGACATGACCTAGAACCATTCTCGGTCAATAACCAATAGCGGAACCTGGATGCCCATATTGGTTCCTACATATTCTCTGAAGATCTTTATCGGTCAAACCGCATAACGACATCGTTGTTCCCTTTGTCATCGGTATGTTACTTACCCGAGATTTGATCGTCGGTATCAATACCTAGTTCAATCTCGTTACGGTAAGTCTCTTTACTCGTTCCGTAATACATCATCTCACAACTAACTCATTAGTTGTAATGCTTGCAAGGCTTAAGTGATGTGTATTACCGAGAAGGCCAGAGATACCTCTCCGACAATCGGAGTGACAAAACCTAATCTCAAATCGCCAACCCAACAAGTACCTTTGGAGACACCTGTAGTACTCCTTTATAATCACCCAGTTACGTTGTGACGTTTGGTAGTACCCAAAGTGTTCCTCCGGTAAACGGGAGTTGCATAATCTCATAGTTATAGGAACATGTATGGGTCATGAAGAAAGCATTAACATACTAAACGATCAAGTGTTAAGCTAACGGAATGGGTCATGTCAATCACATCATTCTCCTAATGATGTGATCCCATTAATCAAATGACAACACATGTATATGGTTTGGAAACATAACCATCTTCGATTAATGAGCTAGTCTTGTAGAGGCATACTAGTGACTATCTGTTGGTCTATGTATTCACACATGTATTATGTTTCCGGTTAATACAATTCTAGCATGAATAATAAACATTTATCATGATATAAGGAAATAAATAATAACTTTATTATTGCCTCTAGGGCATATTTCCTTCAGTCTCCCACTTGCACTAGAGTCAATAATCTAGTTCACATCGCCATGTGATTTAACATCAATAGTTCACATCTATATGTGGTTAACACCCATGGTTCACATCGACATGTGACCAACACCCAAAGGGTTTACTAGAGTCAGTAATCTAGTTCACATCGCTATGTGATTAACACCCAAAGAGTACTAAGGTGTGATCATGTTTTTCTTGTGAGGTAATTTTAGTCAGCAGGTGCATCACGTTCGAGCCGTAAGTATTTTGCAAATTTCTATGTCTACAATGCTCTGCGGAGCTACTCTAGCTAATTGCTCCCACTTTCAATATGTATCAGATTGAGACTCGAGTCATCTAGATTAGTGTTTAAAACTTGCATCGGCGTAACCTTTTACGCGAACCTTTTTTTTCACTTCCATAATCGAGAAACATATCCTTATTCTACTAAGGATAATTTTGACCGCTGTCCATTGATCTACTCCTAGATCACTATTGCACTCCTTGCCAAGCTTAGTGGTAGGGTATGCAATAGATCAGTACACAACATGACATACTTTATAGAACCTATGGCTGATGCATAGGGAATGACTTTCATTCTCTTTCTTTCTTCTGCCGTGGTCGGGTTTTGAGTCTTACTCAATCTCACACCTTGTAACACAGGCAAGAACTCTTTCTTTGACTGTTCCATTTTGAACTACTTCAAAATCTTGTCAAGGTATGTATTCATTGAAAAACTTATCAAGCGTCTTGATCTATCACTATAGATCTTGATGCTCAATATATAAGCAGCTTCACCGAGGTCCTTCTTTGAAAAACTCCTTTCAAATACTCCTTTATGCTTTGCAGAATAATTCTACATCATTTCCGATCAACAATATGTCATTCACATATACTTATCGAAATGTTGTCGTGCTCCCACTCACTTTCTTGTAAATACAGGCCTTTCCAAAAGTGCATATAAAATCATATGCTTTGATCAACACATCAAAGCGTATATTCCAACTCGAGATGCTTGCACCAGTCCATTGATGGATCGCTGGAGCTTGCACATTTTGTTAGCTCCTTTAGGATTGACAAAACCTTCTGGTTGCATCCTATACAACTCTTCTTTAATAAATTCATTAAAGAATGTAGTTTTGACATCCATTTGCCAGATTTCATAAAATGTGGCAATTTGCTAACATGATTCGGACAGACTTAAGCATCGCTACAGTTGAGAAAATCTCATTGTAGTCAACACCTTTGAACTTGTCGAAAACCTTTTTGTGACAAGTCGAGCTTTGTAGATAGTAACACCACTATCAGTGTCCGTCTTCCTCTTGAAGATCCATTTATCTACATGGCTTGCTGATCATCGAGCAAGTCAATCAAAGTCCATACTTTGTTCTCATACATGGATCCTATCTCAGATTTTATGGCCTCAAGCCATTTCGCGGAATCTGGGCTCATCATCGCTTCCTCATAGTTAGTAGGTTCATCATGGTCTAGTAACATGACTTCCGAACATGATTACTGTACCACTCAGTGCGGATCTTACTCTGGAAGACCCACGAGGTTTGGTAGCAACTTGATCTGAAGTTTCATGATCATCATCACTAACTTCCTCACTAATTGGTGTAGGAATCACGGAACTGATTTCTGTGATGAACTACTTTCCAATAAGGAGAAGGTACAATTACCTCATCAAGTTCTACTTTCCTCCCACTCACTTCTTTCGAGAGAAACCTTCTTCTCTAGAAAGGATCCATCTTAACAACGAATAACTTGCCTTCGGATCTGTGATAGAAGGTGTACCCAATAGTTACTTTTGGGTATTCTATGAAGACACACTTCTCGATTTGGGTTTGAGCTTATCGGTGAAAACTTTTCACATAAGCATCACAACTCAAACTTTAAGAAAGCGACACTTAGGTTTATTGCTAAACCATAGTTCATACGGTGTCATCTCAGCGGTTTAGATGGTGCCCTATTAAGCGTGAATGCAGCTGTCTCTAATGCATAACCCAAAAGCGATAGTGGTAAATCGGTAAGATACATCATAGATCGCATTATATCCAATAAAGTGTGGTTCTGACGTTCGGACACACCATAACATTGTGGTGTTCGGTGGCGTGAGCTGTGAAACTATTCCACATTATTTTAATTGAAGACCAAACTCGTAACTCAATTATTCGTCTTCGCGATCAGATCGCAGAAACTTTATTTTCTTGTTACGATGATTCTTCCACTTCACTCTGAAATTCTTTGAACCTTTCAACTATTTCAGACTTATGTTTCATCAAGTAGATATACCCATATCTGCTCAAATCATCATGTGAAGGTTAGAAAATAACGATATTTGCCACGAGCATCAACACTCATTGGATCGCATACATCGGTATGTATTATTTCCAATAAGTCAGTAGCTTGTTCCATTGTTCCGGAGAAGCGGAGTTTTAGTCATCTTGCCCAAACGGCACGGTTCGCAAGCATCAAATGATTCATAACCAAGTGATTTCAAAATCCATCTTTATGGAGTTTCTTCATGCGCTTTACACCGATATGACCCCAAGCGGCGGTGCCACAAATAAATTGCACTATCATTATTAACTTTACATCTTTTGGTTTCAATATTATGAATATGTGTATCACACGATCGAGATCCAACAAACCATTTTCATTGGGTGTATGACCATAGAAGGTTTTATTCATGTAAGCAGAACAATAATTATTCTCTAACTTACATGAATAACCGTATTGCAATAAACATGATCAAATCATATCTATGCTCAGCATAAGCGCCAAATAACATTTATTTAGGTTCAACACTAATCCCGATAGTATAGGGAGTGTGCGATGATGATCATATCAATCTTGGAACTACTTCCAACACTCATCGTCACTTCTCCTTCAACTAGTCTCTGTTTGTTCTGTAACTCCTGTTTCGAGTTACTAATCTTAGCAACCGAACAAGTATCAAATACTCAGGGGCTACTATAAACACTAGTAAAGCACACATCAATAACCTGTATATCAAATATACCCTTGTTCACTTTGCCATCCTTCTTATCCACCAAATATCTCGGGTATTTCCGTTTCCAGTGACCATTTCCTATGCAGTGTAAGCACTTTCGGTTTCAGGCTTTGGTTCAGCTTTGGGTTTCTTCGTGGGAGTGACAACTTGCTTGTCATTCTACTTGAAGTTCCCCTTTCCTTCCCTTTGCCCTTTTCTTGAAACTAGTGGTCTTGTCAATCATCAACACTTGATGCTCTTTCTCGATTTCTACCTTCGTCGATTTCAACATCACGAAGAGCTCGGGAATCGTTTTCGTCATCCCTTGCATACTATAGTTCATCACGAAGTTCTAGTAACTTAGTGATGGTGACTAGAGAATTCTGTCAATCACTATCTTATCTGGGAGATTAACTCCCACTTGATTCAAGCGATTGAAGTACCGGACAATCTGAGCACATGCTCACTAGTTGAGCGATTCTCCTCCATTTTTAGCTATAGAACTTGTTGGAGACTTCATATCTCTCAACTCGGTATTTGCTTGAAATATTAACTTCAATTCCTGGAACATCTCATATGGTCCATGGCGTTCAAAACGTCTTTGAAGTCCCGATTCTAAGCCGTTAAGCATGGTGCACTAAACTATCAAGTAGTCATCATATTGAGCTAGCCAAGCGTTCATAACGTCAGATCGCTCATATTGAGCTAGCCAAACGTTCATAACGTCGCATCTGCTCCTGCAATAGGTTTGTCACCTAGCGGTGCATTAAGGACATAATTCTTCTGCGCAGCAATGAGGATAAACCTCAGATCACGGATCCTATCCGCATCATTGCTACTAACATCTTTCAATACAATTTTCTCTAGGAACACATATAAAAACATAGGGAAGCAACAACGCGAGCTATTGATCTACAACATAATTTGCAAAATACTACAGGACTAAGTTCATGATAAATTAAAGTTCAATTAATCATATTACTTAAGAACTCCCACTTAGATAGACATCTCTCTAGTCATCTAAGTGATTACGTGATCAAATCAACTAAACCATGTCCGATCATCACGTGAGATGGAGTAGCTTCAATGGTGAACATCACTATGTTGATCATATCTACTATATGATTCACGCTCGACCTTTCGGTCTCCGTGTTCGAGGCCATATCTGTTATATGCTAGGCTCGTCAAGTTTAACTGAGTATTCGCGTGTGCAACTGTTTTGCACCGTTGTATTTGAAAGTAGAGCCTATCACACCCGATCATCACGTGGTGTCTCAGCACGAAGAACTTTCTAGCGGTGCATACTCGGGAGAACACTTCTTGATAATTTTAGTGAGAGATCATCTTATAATGCTACCGTCAATCAAAGCAAGATAAGATGCATAAAGGATAAACATCACATGTAATCAATATAAGTGATATGATCGGTCATCATCATCTTGTGCTTGTGATCTCCATCGCGAAGCACCGTCATGATCACCATCGTCACCGGCGCGACACCTTGATCTCCATCGTAGCATCGTTGTCGTCTCGCCAACTATTGCTTCTCGACTATCGCTACTCCTTAGTGATAAAGTAAAGCAATTACATGGCGTTGCATTTCATACAATAAGCGACAACCATATGGCTCCTGCCGATTGCCGATAACTTCGGTTACAAAACATGATCATCTCATACAATAAAGTATAGCATCACGTCTTGACCATATCACATCACAACATGCCTGCAAAAACAAGTTAGGCGTCCTCTACTTTGTTGTTGCAAGTTTTACGTGGCTGCTACGGGCTGAGCAAGAACCGTTCTTACCTCGCATCAAAACCACAGCGATACTTCGTCAAATAGACTCCGTTTAACCTTCTCAAGGACGGGCGTAGTCATACTCGGTTCAACTAAAGTGAGAGAGCAGACACCCGCGGTCACCTTTAAGCAACGAGTGCTCGGGCGGTGAAACCAGTCTCGCGTAAGCGTCTGGCGTAATGTCGGTCCGGGCGCTTCATCTCACAATACCGCTGAACCAAAGTATGACATGCTGGTAGGCAGTATGACTTGTATCGCCCACAACTCACTTGTGTTCTACTCGTGCACATGACATCAGCGCATAAAACCAGGCTCGATACCTTTGTTGGGGAGCGTAGTAATTTCAAAAATTTTCCTACGATCACGCAAGACCATGGTGATGGCATAGCAGCGAGAGGAGAGTGTCCGTCCACGTACCCTCGTGAGACCGAAAGCGAAGCGTTATAACAACGCGGTTGATGTAGTCGTGCGTCTTCACGATCCGACCGATCCAAGCACCGAGCGTCGGCACCTCCGAGTTACGCACACGTTCAGCTCGATGGCGATCCCGGACTCGATCCAGCAAAGTGTCGGGGATGAGTTCCGTTAACGACGGCGTGGTGGCGGTGTTGATGCTCCACCGGCGCGGGGCTTCGCCTAAGCTCATGACGATATGACTTCTCGGCGCAGGCTTCGTCTAAGCTCATGACGATATGACGAAGTGGAATATGGTGGAAGGGGCACCGACACGGCTAAGGAAAGATCCGTAGATCAACTTGTGTGTCATGGGGTGCCCCTGCCCCGTATATAAAGGAGCAAGGAGGAGGTGGCGGCCAAGGAGGAGGCGCGCAAGGGGAGTCCTACTCCCAGGGAGTAGGACTTCCCCCCCTTCTCCTAGTTGGACTAGGACTTGGGGAAGGGGAAGAAGGAAGAGTGCGGCCCCTCCCCTAGTCCAATTCGGACTAGGCCATGGGGAAGCGGCCTGCCCTAGGCAGCCCTCTCTCTTTCCGCAGGGCCCAATAAGGCCCAATACTTCTCCCGGCGAATTCCGTAACTCTTGGTACTCGAAAATACCGAATCATTGGAACCTTTCCGAACTCGAATATAGTCGTCCAATATATCGATCTTTACGTCTCGACCATTTCGAGACTCCTCGTCATGTCCCGATCTCATCCGGGACTCCGAACTCCTTCGGTACATCAAAACTCATAAACTCATAATATAAGCTGTCATCGAAACCTTAAGCGTGCGGACCCTACGGGTTCGAGAACTATGTAGACATGACCTAGAACCATTCTCGGTCAATAACCAATAGCGGAACCTGGATGCCCATATTGGTTCCTACATATTCTCGAAGATCTTTATCGGTCAAACCGCATAACGACATCGTTGTTCCCTTTGTCATCGGTATGTTACTTACCCGAGATTTGATCGTCGGTATCAATACCTAGTTCAATCTCGTTACCGGTAAGTCTCTTTACTCGTTCCGTAATACATCATCTCACAACTAACTCATTAGTTGTAATGCTTGCAAGGCTTAAGTGATGTGTATTACCGAGAAGGCCAGAGATACCTCTCCAGAGCAATCGGATGACAAAACCTAATCTCGAAATCGCCAACCCAACAAGTACCTTTGGAGACACCTGTAGTACTCCTTTATAATCACCCGATTCGTTGTGGCGTTTGGTAGTACCAAAGTGTTCCTCCGATGGCAGGAGTTGCATAATCTCATAGTTATAGGAACATGTATGGGTCATGAAGAAAGCATTAACATACTAAACGATCAAGTGTTAAGCTAACGGAATGGGTCATGTCAATCACATCATTCTCCTAATGATGTGATCCCATTAATCAAATGACAACACATGTCTATGGTTTGGAAACATAACCATCTTCGATTAATGAGCTAGTCTTGTAGAGGCATACTAGTGACTATCTGTTGGTCTATGTATTCACACATGTATTATGTTTCCGGTTAATACAATTCTAGCATGAATAATAAACATTTATCATGATATAAGGAAATAAATAATAACTTTATTATTGCCTCTAGGGCATATTTCCTTCAGCCCGCGCCTCCCTGTGCCGCCCGGTGGCCGCGCCTCCCCGTCGTGTCTCTCCTCCCGAGGAGCCCGAGCTCGTCCCGTGGTGCTGCGCCTCCGGCGACCGCGCCCCTCCCTCCGGCCTCCTCCGTGTCCCCGCGCCGTCCCTCGCCGGGATCCGGCCGGATCCGGTCTGATCCGGCCCGGATCCACCCATCTCCGGCCATCTCCCTCCTCTCCGGCGAGATTCCGTCGAAATCCGCCCGCGTTGACTTTCCCCCGAGGTCATTATTTTCCCCAAGTCCCTGAGATATATTGCATTTTGTTGCTCTGTTCATCATGCCATAACTTGCTGCATACTGCTCCGTTTCGTGTGTGTGATATGTCAGATTGTTCTTCTCGATGAGTACTTCATTTTATTCCATTGCATCATGTTCATTTGAGTTCATCTTGATGTCTGAATCATCGTTGCAATAGTGCTATATGATGTTAATCTGCTGAAACTGTTATAACTTGATGATTTGTCATTTTTGTTGCATTTGATGTGTGCATCTTATGAGGCTGATGTCTACATGAGTTTTGATCTATGTCATGCCATATTTACAGGGGTGCTATCCATGTATTTTTGTGATTCCTGTAGTGAGTGCATCAAGCTTGTTAAATAGGGTACTTGCTGTTGCTGTTTTGCTAGGCTAATTCTGTTATTTCGTGATGCTATGTAAACCTGCTGCTACAAGTCATTCTATGCATAATCTGGAGATGTTCACTAAGGATTCTTTGTTACACATGTCTTTCTCTATCCATTCATGCCCCTGGTTGCATTTATATCCTGCTGTAACATGTTGTTATCTTGCTCTCAAATTGCTAAATAATGTTGCTGTCAGCCTGTTAACATTAAGTTCAATGTTGCCATGATTGTTGTTAGTGATCCATGCACTCTATGAACTTGCTCTTGACATGCTTAGGCTCATAAACATGTCTTCTTACTGTGAGTTTCCTTGCCATGCCATGTATTGCTCTGTGGTGAGTGGTTCAATCTCACCAATATGCCTACTTATCGTTGTTCCTGCCATGTATGAATCTGTAATATAACTTGCCATGTTTACATGGGTGTCATCATATTTTCTGATCCTTTGTGGCTCATGGTCAGTAAAGGACTTTTGTTCTATGAATTTAGTAGTATCATTGTATGCCTTTTTTTGCCATGATAAGTTCCTGTAACATGTTGTTTGATAGCTCTAAACATTGCAACCTGATGTTATTTTCTGCAAAGTCTGAACTGTTATTATTTGCAATCTTGCCATGTGTGTTTGAGCATGTTCTAGTGATTTATGGAGATATCTCAGTGTTCATGTTTTGTAATGCTTTACCTGCACATCACGTCCATGCCTTTTGTTATCATGTTAAGATGCTGTAGCTTGTTGTTTAGGTGCTTGCAATATGCCTAGTTGCTGTTTTGGATAGATTGTTGTCATGTCTTGTATAGTGTGTTGAACCGTTGCTCCGTTTTGAGTGTGCTCTATATGAAACTTGCTTGATTTTGCATGTAGCTTCATATTATCATGTTGCATCCATGTTTTGAGGTGTTTGCTTGATGTTTGTATGCATTTTGCATCAATGCCATGTTTAACTTGTTTTGCTCATATCTTCTAGGCCGTAGCTCCGAATCAAATGAACTTTATATGTAACTTGACTAGAATTTCGTGTAGATCATATTGGTGCTTTTTAAATTGCTGTTTAACCACTTGAACATAAAGTTATTCAGATCTGGACCAATTTCGAAATTTGCATATGAGGACTTACCGGAATTGTTATATGTTGTTCCCGGCCTCATTTAAACTTGCTTTGATGTGTTGCTCTTGTTGGCATCATCTCTTGCCATGAGTAGTTTCATGTAGCCTTGTCATGCGTCATACTCTGTTGTGCATCATGCCCTTTTCATGTGTGGTGTGTTTACCATGTTGTGTGCTTCTTCTCAATAGTTCCCGTTTCGTTGCGATCGTGAGGATTTGTTTGTCTACGCTTGGTTCGGCTTCATCCGTTCGTCTTCTTCATGGACTCGTTCTTCTTCCTAGCGGGATTTCAGGCAAGATGACCGTCACCTTGGATCTCATTACTATCATTGCTATGCTAGTTGCTACGTTCTATCGCTATGCTGCGTTACCTATCACTTGCTTATCAAGCCTCCCAAATTGCCATGAACCGCTAACCTTTGTCACCCTTCCTAGCAAACCGTTGTTTGGCTATGTTACCGCTTTTGCTCAGCCCCTCTTATAGCGTTGCTAGTTGCAGGTGAAGATGAAGATTGCTCCATGTTGGATTATGTTAATTGTTGGGATATCACAATATCTCTTATATTATTAACGCATCTATATACTTGGTAAAGGGTGGAAGGCTCGGCCTTATGCACGGTGTTTTGTTCACTCTTGCCGCCCTAGTTTACGTCATATCGGTATTATGTTCCCGGATTTTGCGTCCCTAACGCGGTTGGGTGGTTTATGGGACCCCCTTGACAGTTCGCTTTGAATAAGACTCCTCCGGCAAGGCCCAACCTTGGTTTTACCTTTGCCTCACCACCACCTACTTTTCCTTGGGAGTCGCTCTCTCGAGGTCATCTTTTTAGCCCCCCGACCGGTGCTTCTCTAAGTGCTGGTCCGAACCGAAGCTACTGCAGGGGCCACCTTGAGGCAACCTGAGGGCTGGTTTTACTCGTAGCTAGTCTCATCCGGTGTTGCCCTGAGAACGAGATATGTGCAGCTCCTATCGGGATTGTCGGCGCATCGGGTGGTCTTGCTGGTCTTGTTTTATTACTGTCGAAATGTCTTGTAGCCAGGATTCCGAGACTGATCGGGTCTTCCCGGGGAGAAGGAATATCCTTCGTTGATCGCGAGAGCTTATCATGGGCTAAGTTGGGACACCCCTACAGGGTATAAACTTTCGAGAGCCATGCCCGCGGTTATGTGGCAGATGGGAATTTGTTAATATCCGGTTGTAGTAAACTTGAAGTAAAGTCTTCTAAAATACACCAACCGTAATGCGAACTAGTGAGTGTCTCTTTTGGGGTGGATCGAGAGGATAACACGGTTTACGGGTTATGTTTGGCGTAAGTAGGAGTTCAGGATCACTTCTTGATCATTGCTAGCTTCACGACCGTTCCGCTTGCTCTCTTCTCGCTCTTATTTGCGTTGGTTAGCCACCATATATGTAGTCGCTGCTACAACCTCACCACTTTACCCCTTCCTTTCCCATTAAGCTTTGCTAGTCTTGATACCCATGGTAATGGGATTCTTTGAGTCCTCGTGGCTCTGATTACTACACCACCGATTGCAGGTACAGGTTTGTGCGATGATCATGGCGAGAGCGATGTTTACTTGTTTTGGAGTTCTTCTTACGCTTCTTGATCGGGGATAGGTTCGGTCGGCACTGGGCTAGCGAGGTGGATATTGTTTGAGTTTACATTTATGATTCATCCGTAGTGGGATGTTGATCTTGTATGTTGTATTGTTGTATTCATGTGACATTGTATGTCTTGGTTGTATCCTATGTATTATGTAATGTTGATGTAATGATATCCACCTTGCAAAAGCGTCTTCAAGATGCGCTTCTATCCTTAGTGGGACCTTTGAGTTCCTTTAGGATAGGGTCGCATCTTAGGCGTAACGATTACCTTTGTCCGGTTTGCACCTTCAGATCTGCCATGGCACGCTCAACACTATACTCCCAATGCTTATGGTTTTCCCTTTTATATTCCACACTAGTTAAATCACGATGAGACTAAATTTCAAAACTGGGTGGTCGATTTTTCAGAGCTCGCGGAGTTCTTTAGTGCGATCAAGGGCTCGGCTGGTTGTGGGCCTCTTGACGAAGAAAACTTCGACACGGGTGGGGGTGGGGTGGCGGAGGAACACAGGCGGTGGGGGCGGTGGTCCGCCCGGCGGCCCGTCTTGATGTTCTGTATGGATAGAATTTAGAGACGAGGAGAAGAAGGGTTAGGAGACGTAGGATATTCATCCAACCGCTTTGAAATGGTCGAGACAACTGGGAGTTGCATTCTTAATGCGCTCTGGTTCATCTTGTGTGGGCACTGCGCAACCAACATTTTATTATCCAAAATCTGCTTGCTCTTCTTTACCATGTTCGATAGGGTTGGCTTGTACGTGATCGATAGGCTTTCAATTACTAGCGGCATTACAACACCGTATTTTCAAGCCAGTTCCACTTTCCCGATTTATATATCGTGGTTATGGTGTACCCCTGTTATGTACACTATGATCTGCCTTGTTGCTGTGTGCTCTTGTTATCATGGTTTGGCAATAAACTCTGTATACAGTATATTATGAACCTATCATCTGCCAGCTATCCTTACTTCTAGAGCCTATTTTTGTGTGTACTTGTGCCAGATTATATAAATGCACGCATGATATTACAGCACACATGAGCTCTCTCATCAGAATCCGGTGATAGCACATAAGTGTTTACAGGGGTGCCCCTATATTAGAATATCATCTGCATTACAAAGATAATCTCACAACTATTTATGTTTTCATGGTTCTCAGATATTATACGCAATTACAATGAATATCAGAATCCATGCATCAGAAGAATATTGTGGAAAACTACAATGACTTACAAAATTGGTACCAAGGCATTGAGTGCCATTCTGGAAGCAATGAAACTCGTACGCTCCCCACCTTTTGATTCTTGTTCAGAATATCATCCTAATGACTATTCTAACCTCGAGGAGTCAAAGGCAGATGGCCTGTCCTGTTCACCCATCAAGGTGCATGTTCTAAATTGGGAAGGTTTTATTGATTGTGCGTATCTTGCATATGTTGTCTTGCATTTCTTCTACTTTGTTGCACCACCATCTGCTTAGTTTACTCATCATATAACTCGGGATGCCATGCCCATCCATTATCAATACATATTCCATCTGTCGTCATACCATGTTTCTCTACTCAAATGTTGTTCTTGTGCATCAGACATCAAAAAGGAAGAGGGTGATTGCCGAACCTGAAGGAGCACCAGCAAAGTCCTTGTAAAACGTGGTGGTGCCAGAGAAATAAGACAGCGCCCCACTTATATTGGCTGTACAACCACTGACACAAAACATAGGACCGACTCCAGCAGACTGTACCTATACTTCACTGGCCACACCACTAGCCCCACCACACAGGACCTGCACTCCAGCAAAAGGTATACCGATTTCATTTGCCATAGCACCAGCCGTACCACAGAAAAATCCCACTCCAACAAAAAGTACAGCAAGTTCACCGGCCGAAGACCTATCCCAACTGCAGAGATGGCCAATTCCTGCAGATTGGAACCCCATTCCATTTATTCCCAGTTTAAAAGACAATGCTTTCAATGTTGTTAGGTACTACGTGCATATATTCCCATCATGGGAAGATTATAGTGAAGACAAACACCATTTTCACATCTTCCTGTCCAACTTACGTGTAAGTGCTATTATTCATGGTTATTATTTTCCTGTTTTTTGCTGATCGAACACATCAATGATTTACATTACATTGTTGTAACTAGGTGAGGTCAATCTGGATAGTCATGACGAGCAAAGCTTGCTTGTGCTTTTCAAGGAAGCATTACAACTTGATGTCGGTGTTACGAGGAAATCACACTTTGATGGCAAGTCTATAAGCGAATTTCGGTGAAGTCTCCTGTGCTAAATTTAGAAGACATTGAATGGAAAAACCTTGTTATGCACTGGTCTCATTCCCGGGATGAGGTCTGTCTATGAAATCACATGACAATTTGAACTTCTACTTTTACGCATGTGCCTTACGGATCTTTTTGCGGAAATCTGCTCGAAGAAGAATTCGGTTTGAAAAGAACGACAGGATATCACAAATATGCTGCCCGCTGCTTTGCTCTTGTTAGTACTGTTGTCTGTATCTTTGTACTTGCAAACATACCTGGTTCATTATGTGACAACAGTATGCATGATAGCTTGCTTATCAATTGTTAGCTCCAAATTATCGATCTGTATGAATGGTTACATTAGTGTAGAATATATCCAATGCCAATGAATTTTTTTGCTCTGCATTGTTCTTGTAAGTACATGATGTCCTTTATCGGTGTACTTATATTGTGAGTAGTTGTTCATGTACCATCACTCTGCAGCTTATTTTCCTTTGCCCTCCATTTTCTACACATCAGATCTATATTTACTCTTACCATAAGGTTGGTACTGAAGAAGTTTAGCTGTGCATTGCTCTTGGCTGTGCCTTTTGCCTGTATCACTGCACATACATTTATAGCTACTTGGTTATGTAGCATCACTCTTCATATTATCTTAAATATTCTCCATTTTTCGTATATTATCACATCTATATTTACTCTTCACAAAATGTAGAATAAAGGGAATGCTTATGAAGAACATTCTGTGCTAAACTTCTTGAATTGCCCCCCTCCCCCCATCAGCATGGACAAGGGCTTTATAGAGCATGTCTTCACCAGTAATGTAAGTTTGTCCTTCTCAAGCCTTCAAACTTTGTTGTGTATATTTGGTTAGGCATGACTGCAACAGCTGTTTATTTTTTGGTGTTTGCATCAAATTGCATGTTTAAAGTTTATTATGTAGTTCATAAACAAAAGTTTGTCCTTCTCAATTTAAGTTTTCAGTTGTACAACCAAGTTCCTTCTTCATACCATGTAAATTAAACTATCTGAGCAAGTGATTTTATTTTGCCTTTGCATGTATGCTACATTCCTCATCCGTAATCCGGTGGTGTGGTGAACCTACCGACTACAGCACAATGTCATATTCTGCAATGTCTTAACAATGAACAATGTCATATCACCCATAAAAAAATTCTACTACTCCCTCCGCCGAAAATACTTGTCATTGAAATGGATGTATCTAGATGTATTTTAGTTCTAGACACATCCATTTTGATGATAAGTAATTCGGATGGAGGAGTATTATTAAACCGTCTCTTTATTTGCCAATCTGAAATGGGATAAATTGACAGCACACTAACCATTGATACTTATGAGTTCTTGATCGTAATCCGGTGGTGTTGTGAAGCTGCCAACTCCTTCACAATGTCATTTCCTGCCATGTCTTGACCTGAACAATACCATATTGTGTTAATGCAATTTTAAACTGTGTCACTTTATTCGTTAGTAAGAAATGTGATGAATTGTCAAGACTTGATACTTTTATGTGCAAAATCTGTCATCATGCGCTTGTTTATCTTTCAGAGTGAGGAAGATATAAGTGTTGAACAAGCGCAGTCTCATCATCTTGCTCAGCTGCTTGCGCTGCAGCTCCCTAGCAGGGCTAACCTTTCTTGAACTCTATTGAAGTGCTGTCAGTCTTGTATATTAGTTTGTCGGCGTGTTCATTTGCACTGGTGGCGATCTTTGATGCCCAGTGTATGTAATCTGCTGTCTGCTTGTGCTTTATTATCATAGTGCTGAACTTTGATGCCCAGTGAATGTAATATGCCGTAATTTCTTTATTGTATAGTCTAGGTTTTTTCTTATTCACGATGCTGCAGTTATTTTACTATATGTATGTATATATATATATATATATATATATATATATATATATATATATATATATATATATATATATCTTATGATAAACCGCCAAACCGTAAAATTACGGTACATAATCGGGCCGTCATGCAATCACGATGTATGATCCGCATCATGGGACAAGTCAAACTGGCCCACTAGTAGATTCGGGCCTTTAATAGGCGAGTAACCCCGACCCTCTTTTCGCAAGAAAACTCAATGGGCTTTTAGGAGGTGAGAAGTATTTGGACACAAGCGTGCGAATAGCTCACGGGCCAGCGGCAGCCGAAATGGACCTGACCCATGGTGTGCGAATCAATTCACGGGCTTTTAACAGGCCAAAGTTGTCTCGGTCCTTGTTTGGCCCAATCTGATATCGGCTACGAGCAGGCCGGATGCAAACCGGGCCGTAGTTAGGCCCAACTATATGACGAGCTTTTAGCAGGCCGGAATTAATATAGGGCTGAAATGTTAAATGGGCCCTTAGCAGGCCGAAACTAATATTAGGCCGAATTACTAAATGGGCCTTTAGCAAGTGGGCCCAAAAGCATAGCGTCCAGTCAACGGGCCGAATCTGATATGGGCCATAATTGAGCCCAAAGCCTCTTAAAGCGGCGGACCTGATCTGGGCCGTGATTTGGCCCATAAAGTGGGAGGCTTTTAACGGGCCAGATCTTATATGGGCCATTATTAGGCCCGGAACGTGGCAGGCCATTAATGGACCGGATCAAATATGGGCCGACATTTGGCCCAAAACATGGCAGCTAGTTAATGGGCCGGCCTACTAGGGTCCTCAAAATCTTGTGGGCCTACAGCTGGGCTGGCCCATTAATGTCGGCGAAATCTCGTGGGCCTTTAGCTGGGCTGGCCCATTATCATCCGCAAGAATTTTGTGGGCCTTTACCTTGGCCGGCCCAATATGGCACACAAAAATCTTGTGGGCCTTTACTGGGCCGGCCAAATATGGCCCGCGAAATCTTGTGGGCCTTTAGCTCGGCCAGCCCATTATAGTCCGTAAAATCTTGTGGGCCTTTAACTGGGCCGACCCATTATGGTTTGCAAAATCTTGTGGGCCTTTAGTTGGGCCGGCCCATTTAAACTTGATGGGCCGTGCCACGTGTCGACGTATCATATGCGCCTTCTGTCCAATGAGTGGATGACATCTGTCCCAACGACGAGCCGACACGTGTTTCCTCCAGCCAATGATGATTTTACACGTGGAAATTTCCCATTGGTCGGGGCTGTTAACGGGTTATCGGATCCAAAATCCGACCCGATAGCTTAACGACGCTCCGTTACGGTGGATGCCACGTGTCGGTCACCCTTGACGAAAGCACTTCGGTGACGCGTGATTTATCGTCATGGAAGTGGACACTTCCGTGATGATAATTTTGGTAATGTCATGGAACACTTCTCGACAAACAGGTATGACTATCTTGATTACATCATAAATTTTTCATGGATGTACATGCATGACAAAAAACGCGACCTACTGTGACAAACACATATCATCACGGAATTGTATTTTTTTTGTAGTGGAGGGTGCGTCGGACATCCGCCCACTTCTCGCACTTCTCAATCCGCTTGAAGACGTGGAGGTACTTGAAATCTTGGTCGCTGCTGTCATGGCGGTACAAGGCGAACATCCGCAGCAGCTGCGCCGATGAGCAAACAGTTGGCGGGCGTGCATGGCGAAAAGAAGTGGGAGACCGACGTGCCATACCTGGTCCTCAATGCTGGCACCGCTCTCCTGGCGAGCCACGATCTCCTCGACGATCCCATGCCATTTGTTGCACGCCGTTTGGATGTGCTCCCAATGGTTCGCCATTGCCTTCGACCCGCGTTGCATGTATACGCCTTTGAAGTAGGGGTCGACTAACTTGCGCTCGTCGAACTCGGCCTTGATGCGCTCCCAATACGTGTCGATGCTCTGGTTCGTGTCGTTGATGGGGTCGAGGCAGACGACTTTCCATGCTTCGGCGAGACACTCCTGCTCCTTGGACGCCCACTTGATGCGCGGCTCGCTGGTCCGGGCCGGCCCCTTATTTTTCTTGCGTTTTCTCGTTGGAGCAGGCACCGCATCCTCCTCCTCCTCTTCCTCTGTCTCCTCCTTGCCGTAGTCGAGCTCGTTGTCCATGTCACCGTTGAGGTCCATTGTGTCATCCTGGGTAGTGAACCCGGGAGATGCAGCGGCGGCGGCCGAGCCAGACGCGCTGATGTCCTCCATGTCGGCTTCGGTCGCGTCAGCGTCTCCGAGATGCAACGTGGAAACTTGTGAGAAGGGCAGCGTGCCACGGTGGAGAGGGGGCGTCGGGGAGGATGCGTAGGCCGACGGCGAGTAGTTGTCTGGAGGGTACTGCATGCCGGCGAAGGCGGGCGAGGGCGTGCTCTGGGCCGGGTGACCATGGGGGAAGGTGATGTTGGGGTTGAACCCGCCATGCGCGTCACCGTCGTCGTAGCCCAGCGACGGCGTGCAGCCCCAGGGTTGCGGCGACGACGAGAAGACGGCCGGAGAACCGACGCTTTGCTGGCTCCAGTGCACGTACGGGGCTTGGCCGCTGGGTGGATTCATCATCCCCACGCGAGCCGCCTCCTGCTCCGCCGCCGCGATCACCGCGCTGTCCCGGGCCTTCTTGGCGTTGGCCCCGTTCCGCCTGTCGGTGGTGACATCCTCCCGGCGCTGAATTTTCGCCCTCCAGTCGGCGTTGGACATGCCCGAGGGCTTGGACGGCGGCGCCCTCGGCTTCCTCATCTTCGGCTGGGCGACAGCGGCGGCGGCACCCGTGGCGGCGGCGCGGGGAACTACGTATTTCTTCGGCGGCATGGCGGCCGGCTGGGTGGGGAGTAGGAGGAGATTGGCGGGAGGAATGGAGAGAATGGGAGGGTAGCCGGGGGGAGCGGAAGAATCGGTGGGAAGAGGCCCTCCTCTCGCCGATGGAGCGGCCCCACACCCCTTTTCGTTTGTGCCAGCACACCTAGGCGCCCTCCAGCGCGCGGGTTTAGCTCGGGTGCGCCGGCTGTTATTTGGCCTAACCCAGCGAAAAGCGGGCGCCTCAGGCACGACTGGGCCAATTTTCGCCTGCGGGCGCTAAAAAATCGACTGGGGAGGCGTGTTGGGGGCGCGGCTGGAGATGCTCTAAGCTCTTGTGCGACACGACTAGCATGGTGCCGGAGCATCATGCTCGCCACTTTGTGAAATTATTTCAAGTCGGTTCATTTTATGCTGGACTTTGTGCAAAGAGCCGGTTTTGTCCTTTGTCACCCCACAAAGTAAAGTGCAGTGCCCTACAGGCCTCCCCGGTCGCTGGTCGTGCCAGGGGCGGAGGCAGGGGGTGCGAGCAAGGGTCAGACGGATCTGGCTTGCCTGCTCCCTCCCCATGCTCCCATCCGTGCTCCCATTTCATCCTACGGCTGTCTTTTTTCTTTTTCCTTTCTAATCTAATCATCTCCTCCTGATTTTAGGGCGGTGGGGTCGGGCCTTATTTTGTTCCAATCAAATCAAGCCACATACATGGGAGCACGGATGGGCACACGCGCGGGGAGCAGGCAAGTCTCGTCCGGGTCAGACACCCCCATCGCCCCGGTGAATTTTCGTTACCAGGTATACTTGTAAAATATTTTTTTGAGACATGTATACTTGTAATATCTGTATGAATACGTAAAGTGTAGACGCGTTCAACGCTAATAGCCTAACACGACACTTTTCCAGCCCAAAGGCCCAACATGAGAAAGCATCGCTTTATGCCTGATCGCTTGTTGTACAAATTGGAAAGAAAAGGATTACGCACCCGTAAGATCAGGTAGTTTGTTTCCTATCTGCTTCCCCGTAATTTCGTTAGTGGGCATCATGGCGGCTAGGTCTGCCGGCACCATATGGCCCTACGCCGCTGTTTCGGCTCTCGCTGCTTCTGCCGCTGTGCGTCACAGGGCAGAGGGCACTCCTCTCGCGGCGACTGATTCCACGATGGAGACCATGCCTGTTTGTCTGCTGCACCGGCATTATGAATCACAAGATCAGTTTCAATGATCAAGATACGTCATATGAAAATAATACTCTGTTTGCATTAATACAATTCCGTCGAGGGTCGTAGTTTAATTCACTAATTGGACACGGGAGGATTACAATCTAGGAATCTATTTTTACTGTTCGTTTAATGTTTAAATCACCGAAGGATGTAGAGAAAGAATACAATTAAAACATATTCCTTTCAAGCCCATTGCATCTAGCTCAAATTGTCATGGCAAATACAAATGTTTGTAGATGCTAATTACAAAAAAGGGTTTCCCCCGCTTTATAGTATAAAGCAAACAACTGAGCATCCAACAAAGTAGTACAAAGTACAATCAAGTCGAGCCATGCTGGGGGCACAGCAAAACAAGCCCCAAAGAAAGCTAAAAAGAGCCACTAATCCGGCTCGGGAGGCGGTGGTGGTGGTGGAGGTGGAGGAGCAAAAGCCGCCGCCGAGGAACGAAGACCCGCCATGATGTTGTCGATGATGTCTCGGTCACGCCGCTTGCTAAGCGGTCTCTAAAGCTGTAAGAAGCCACACATTTTATAGAACACATTAGTCACATGAGATGGGATCACACGTTCGATGACTAGTTTATTACGGGTACACCAAAGGGACCAAGCAAGGGTACCCAAAAGCCACCCAAATGGGGGCGCGACTAGTGCAGGGGAGTCCAAGGACCTCCCCGAACAAATCCGGGTGGTTGTCATGGCACCAACTGCCACCAACCACCTCCCAGAAGCAACTCCATAAGAAGTGTGCCGCCAGGCACCGGAAGAAGATGTGGTTGCAGTCTTCAGGTACCAGACAAATGGGGCAGAGGCCATCCCCAGGGCCATTCCGTTTACGGACCTCTGTGCCCGAGGGGAGGCGCCCTCTAACCCATTGCTAGAGAAATATGCGGATCTTCAAGGGGAGTTTGATCTCCCAAAGCATCGCTAGTTCCACCGGACCCGGAGTGGGAATAATCGCCTAGTACAGGGACCCAGTCGAGAATCTGCCGCTTGGCTCGAGGTGCCAAGATAGCGCATCGGGCTCCGGAGAGGGGGAATGGAGGGCAATACACTCGAGCAATTCATCCCATTGCTCGAGTTCCACCGCCCCAAAGGTACGGCGGAAGGCAATCGCGCCTAAGTTAGCCAAAGCCACAGCCACGGAGATCAATGGGCGAACACAGATCGAGAATAACGCAAAGAAACGTTCCGCAAAGTGGCGGGTACCAGCCCATCTGTCCAGCCAGAATAAGGTGGCTGATCCAGTACCTATTCTAATGGAAGTCCCAATGCGCAGGACCGGCATCAGACGAATCACCGACTGCCAGAATTGGGACCCTCCAGACCTAGGCGCGAAAGCCAGCGGTTGCCCGCGAAGGTACTTCGCACGAATAATCTCAAGCCACAGGACACCTTCGTCAGTCTGGATCCGCCATAGCCATTTGGATAAGAGGGCAGTATTCATCCACTTGGAGGAAATGACCCCAAGGCCTCCTTGGTCCTTGGGTTTACAAATCTCGGACCATTTCATCATATGGTACTTCTGTTTATTGTTCTCTCCCACCGAGAAGAATCGGGAAAGGAGTTTAGTGACCTCATGATGGAGGGATTCATGTAAACTATAGAATCCCATGATATACATCAATAGGCTGATAAGGGAGGAGTTCATCAGAATCACTCGAGCGGCTTTGGAAAGCCATCTCCCTTGCCATGGCTCCATCCAGGTTGGAGCTTGGCGATTATTGGGCAGAAATCCTTCTCCAGGAGGCGTGTGTCACTAAGTGGCATGCCAAGATAGGTCGGCGGGAAGGATCCCAAGCGGCAATTTAAACGATTAGCGATCCGTTGGGCCTCCGACTGAGAATATCCCAAGACCATTACCTCGCTCTTGGCAAAATTAATTGTGAGACCCAACATTTCCTGAAAGCAGAGGAGGAGGAACTTGAGGTTCTGAATATCCTCATCTGACCCTTCCACCATCATTATGGTGTCATCAGCATATTTGAGGCGGGTCAGACCTCCATTGGCCACAAGATGGGGGCAGATCCCCCTAATGTGCCCGACGCGCTTGGCCAAGTCAGGAATTGAGGCGAGCGTATCAAGCACAAGGTTGAAGATAAATGGGGATATCGGGTCTCCCTGTCGTACCCCTTGGCCAGTCGTGAAGTAAGGCCCAACCTCCCCATTTATGTTCACAGCCATCCGACCACTCGTCACTAATTGCATCACCCAGGCAACCCAGTGGGGATCAAATCCACGCTTGAGCAACACCTCCTGAAGGAAGGACCAATGAACAGTGTCATAAGCTTTGCGGAAATCGATCTTGAAGAACGCGGAGATGTTTGCTCTTAACCTCATGGATAATCTCGTGGAGAACGAGGATCCCATCCAAAATATACCTTCCTTTCGTGAAGGCCGACTGGTTCGGGTGATGAATCCGGGGGCAATTAAGGCCGCCTAGTGGCGTCCCCTTTCGCTAGGATCGAAATATCACATTGAGGACTGTGATAGGGCGGAACTGTCTAATGTCCCCGCACCCGCCACCTTGGGAATCAAAGAGATAATCTTGTAGTTAAGCCGGGACATGTCTAAGGTTTCCCTAGAAAACTCGTGAAAAAGACCAAAAGCCTGAAAAAACCGGACCGGTAATCCATCGGGGCCTGGGGCCGAGGTTGGGTTCATGGCTTTGACAAAGGCCTCAACTTCCGCGGCATCAAAGGGGTGAGCAAGGTCGCATTCTCCTCCGGGAAGATCTGTTGGTCGAGCGACCAAATGTGGTCGGCAAGGGCGACACCATTCCTCGGGCGCCCCTGAAATAACGACTTGTAGAAGTCGTCAACTAGCAGGCGAATCGCGTGAGGTTCCTGAAATAGCTGACCTCCTTCCCATAAAAGGGGAATGGAGCAGCGACGCCTACGACCATTAACGATGGCCTGGAAGTAAGCAGTGTTGGCATCCCCAAATAGCACCCAGTTCATAGAACCACGTTGGCGCCAAAATTCTTCCTCCTTGGAATAGGTCTCCATGAGGGAGTCCTCCAAGTTGTATCTATGCATCCATTCCTTGGCGGAGATCCCAACAATATCTGCACGGAGATTAAGGTCCCGGATCTCCTCGAGGAAGGAGGCCTTCTGGATCCGAAGATCCCTCCCAATACAGGCCAGTTGATATGTAGTTTTCTTTTATGTATTACCAAATATATGTTGCAATACAATCATCTCAATTATACGTTTGAATCTATATTATTGTGTTGTGTCTCTCGAACAATTATTATCTTCTTCACGCCCCTCATGTTCAAATCCTGGCTCCGCCCCTGAGTCGTGGAGCCACTAGGCCCTAGCCCAAGAACTTGTAGTTGGGCCGCCTATCCCAAAGCAAGCAAGGAAGCCCAGGGAAAGTGAAAGAGACAGACGGCCGAAAAGTTTTGCAGCTGCTGCATGCGCTTTTGCTAATCATCCTACTGGTACTATAATTGAATGAGTTCTTTTGTGAAGAGAAAATTCATTTGCTCCTATCGATGCCCCAGCAGGCCAAGAGCACTCCGCCTAGTAGATGTTGTACACTGCTACGGAACGAAAACTGTGGCTAAGGACTCGTAGTGGTAGGGTTAGACTACCCACAGTGGGAGTAACATAGGTAGTAATATCACACATATCTAGATAAAATAGATGATGTGGCAAGCAATAAATGAAGAAATGGAGGAAAGTGGTAACATAGCTACTTCCTAGCCACAGTGGGAGTAACTTGAGCAGTAACATCGAGTCCAACTCAGCAAATTTGCTTATGTGGCAATGAGTTAATGAGGAGAGAGATAGTTACAGTAACTTAGCTAGTTACTGTAACATCACATGTCCCAATGCAATAGTATGAGTCTATACCTAATAAATGAACCTTTGCATGACACCACACTTATGTTACTACCCACTATGAAGGTAGTAATATAGTCTAGGGATATGTGTATGTTACTAGTGTATGTTACTAGTGTATGTTACTCTCCATTTTGGCTAGTCTTACTAGTAGTATGAGTTACATCACATATATCAAGCCAACATGAGTCTATAGCCTAATAAATGAAGTGTTGCTTGTTACCACACATATGTTACTCCCCACTATAGAGGTAGTAACATAGGCCATAATGGGTAGTAACATAGAGTAGTAACTTGCCCATGTTACTGCTCTATGTTACTACCTCTATAGTGGGGAGTAATATAGGTGTGGTAACATGCAACACTTCATTTATTAGAGCAGCTGCAATAGTCTGTATGATGGAATCGATGGCACAAGGTCCACGTCAGCAACCAACAGCATACCATACAAGTTCTCTAGTGAAGCGTATGTTAGTCTATTGGGAACCACGCATGGTAAACCAATGTAAATAATCTGATGAGCAACACCCGAGAGAAGGAAATTGGGGAGGCAGCTGCGGCACCTCTCACCATGTCCAGTCAGGGCCCACAGAAATGAATGCAGTTACCTCGGAGCTTGTGTCCAGAACGTTGCTTCAGCATCATACGCTCGCATTCTCTCTCATTTTAAGCCACCTCATCAGAACAGTCTACGTGGTAGATTTACCAATGATGACCATACGATCATTGGAGATGCCCTTATGTAGATTCAGGCTGAAACTATTTTGCAATTTTTGCTTTCCTGTGCTAGATCTGGCGTCATTTATTTGAGGTTACGGGAGGAAAAAAACTGGTTAGATCTTCATGCCCATCTGATAAACTATTCAACACCAAACACGCCATTGAACTGGCAAAGGGAAATTAGCAGCAATAGCGTAATTTACTGTACTGCCAGCTTACGCAATGCCGTTCAGACAAGTGCTCCGGATCCGCATGAGCGGGCCTGGCGAACGCACCCGTGCGAATGTGACGCGCACACTCACCCGACCGAGAGTAGCTAGCCAGCTGCATCTACTCATTGTCCCCCGTTTCGTGGTCACATGTCTACACACAAGGCAACCGTGCACATTTTACAGTCGCACAGTATAGTAGTGCTCTACCACCGCTAGCCAGCCGTCCTATTCCTAGTTTATCTTTATTAATTTCTTGAAATCAACTCGTAGTCTAGGTTCGGGTTTAGGAAAATGTTTCATGTTTTGCAGAGAACCCCCTGTTGTTTCTTGAAATCAACTCACGGCCCAGGTTTACGCGAGTCCAGGAAAATATTTCGCTGCTTGCAGGAAATCCCATGATATTGGGTTAATCAACCCGTGGTCCATATCAAATACAGTTAAAAATATACATCTTTCAAACCCTAACCCCATATTTATCATGTCATACAAAACTATAGTACATACATACTCCCAATGTAAATAAATATAAGACTTTTTAGGTCAATAAAGTAGTGACATAAATGTCTTATATTTCTCAAGGATTTTGTGTGCAACATCTCAAGGAAAGGTCCTTCAAATTCTTGGTTGCCTCTAAGGCAGTTAGCTTTGAGATCTACAACCATGGTCGCATTGTTGAAAAGGACTTTGAGATCGTTTTTAGTCTCTGGGGTGAGGGTGGCCCGAATTGGCGCCGTGAAGAGCATTTGTTCTATCAAGAGGAAGAGGATTCTTGGACAGTGGTCAGACATGCAGGTGGTTCGCCTGCGCGTGTTCATGACACGGTGGTTGCCGACGGTGATCTCGGCAGTCAGTGTTTCAAAGGTTGGCTAACGGCCCTGAGTCATCCGTTAACGATGCTACTAGGCAAAATGCAAATCTTAATGTGGCTCATAATGTTGAGGGAGAAATCTCAGCTCCATGGTGGGTGGGCGCCAATCATGCGCGTTCAAATGGGGGCGTTATTTGCTATACATGGCGGTGAGCTAGCCACTTTGCTAAAGATTGCATGGTGCCGAGGTTAACTGGGTTATACCCATTCCTTCAATTCGACTGTTTCAAAAGCCCACCAGTGGAGGCCTGGGATCCAAAGGCAGTTAGTGATTGGTTTTCCTCCTGCGGCCCAGCCCATACCCACCGATTATTTCCTCTTTTAGAGATCTTTGTGTTGGGTCTTTTCCCAATTTCCGGCCGAAATTGACACTTGCCTCCTCGGCTTCCCCTTCTAGTGGCTCTGCTCTGCAACAATGCTCCAACCCCTTTGTCTCGACAAGCTCGCTCCGGCAATCGAGGGTTTCGTCGCTCATGGCGAACATCCCCATTGATCCCCGACCCTTTGTGCAGCATGGGTTTGAAATCCAACACATTGAATGTCGCAATGGTGTGGCGAGGGTGGTTCATCCTCATGGGCAGTGGCGACATGAAGACTGAGCCATTGCCACCATTTACCCGCTCCCGGTCGACGCGTCGTTCCCCAATGTAAGAGATGTTCTTGAACAGTTCATTGTTGTTCATAAGCGTCTTCGACTTAGGGATATCCAGCGATGCCCGATTGGGGAGGCGTATGTCAGGTTGACGCATGTCAGAGACATGGAAAGCTGGTGTTTGATAGTCCACATGAGTTTGGGGATGTTTTTGAAGGAAATATGCCCTAGAGGCAATAATAAAGTTATTATTTTATATTTCCTTATCCATGATAAATGTTTATTATTCATGCTAGAATTGTATTGATTGGAAACTTTAATACATGTGTGAATACATAAACAAATACTGTGTCCCTAGTAAGCCTCTACTAGACTAGCTCGTAGATCAAAGATGGTTAAGGTTTCCTAACCATGGACATGAGTTGTCATTTGGTAACGGGATCACATCATTAGGAGAATGATGTGATTGACAAGACCCATCTGTTAGCTTAGCATAATGATCGTTTAGTTTTATTGCTATTGCTTTCTTCATGTCAAATACATATTCTTTCGACTATGAGATTATGCAACTCCCGGATACCGGAATACCTTGTGTGCTATCAAACGTCACAACATAACTGGGTGATCATAAATATGCTCTATAGGTATCTCCGGAGGTGTTTGTTGAGTTGGCATAGATCGAGATTAGGATTTGTCACTCCGAGTATCGGAGAGGTATCTCTAGTCCCTCTCGGTAATACACATCATAAGCTTGCAAGCAAATGACTAAGGAGTTAGTTACAAGGTGATGTATTATGGAACAAGTAAAGAGGCTTGCCGGTAACGACATTGAACTAGTTATAGAGATACCGACGATAGAATCTCAGGCAAGTAACATACCGATGGACAAAGGGAATTACGTAAGTTGTCATAACGGTTCGACCGATAAAGATTTTTGTAGAATATGTAGGAGCCAATATGGGCATACAGGTTCCGCTATTGTTTATTGACCAAAGAGGTGTCTCGGTCATGTCTACATAGTTCTCGAACCCGTAGGGTCCGCACGCTTAACGTTCGTTGACGATATAGTATTATATGAGTTATGTGATTTGATGAACGAATGTTGTTCAGAGTCCAGGATGAGATCACAGACATGACGAGGAGTCCCGAAATGGTTGAGAGGTAAAGATTGATATATAGGACGATGGTATTCGGACACTGGAAGTGTTCTGAGGAGTATCGGGTACTTATCGGGTCACCAGAAGGGGTTCCAGGCACCCCCGGCAAAAGTTATGGGCCTTATGGGCCAAGAGAGGGAACACACCAGCCACAAGAGGCTGGTGCGCCCCCCATAGCAAGCTGGCTTGGGAGGAGAAGGAAAGAGGGGAAGGGAAAGGAAAGTGTGGAGTAGGACTCCCCCTTCCTTTCCTCTCCCCCTCTTTCCTTCCCCCTTGTTCAAACACCGCAGGGGGGCGCGGCCAGGGAAGGAGCCCTAGGGCCGGCCGGCCACCTATGTGGTGCGCCAGGCTTCCTCCCCTCCCCTCCCACCTTATATATGTGGGAGGGAGCCACCTAGCACACACGAGATCAATTGTTAGCCGTGTGCGGCGCCCCCTCCACTATTTACACCCCCGATCATATTTTCGTAGTGCTTAGGCGAAGCCCTGTGGAGATCACTTCACCATCACCGTCACCATGTCGTCATGCTGACAGAACTCATGTACTACCTCGCTGTCTTGCTGGATCAAGAAGGCGGAGGACGTCACCGAGCTGAACGTGTGCTGAACGCGGGGGTGCCGCACGTTCGGTACTAGATCGGTTGGATCGCGAAGAAAGTTCGACTACATCAATTGCGTTGTGAAACACTTCCGCTTACGGTCTACGAGGGTACGTAGACACACTCTCCCCTCTCGTTGCTATGCATCTCCTTGATAGATCTTGCGTGTGCGTAGATTTTTTTTGTTTTCCATGCAACGTTTCCTAACAATGGCATCTGAGCCAAGTCAATGCGTAGATGATATGCATGAGTAGAACACAAAGAGTTATGGACGGTGATAGTCATACTGCTTACCACCAACATCTTATTTTGATTCGGCTGTATTGTGGGATGAAGCGGCCCGGACAAACCTTACATGTCCACGCATGATGACCAACAAGTATAGGGGATCAATTGTAGCTCTTTTTGATAAGTAAGAGTGTCGAACCCAATGAAGAGCAGAAGGAAATGACAAGTGGTTTTCAGTAAGATAATGTCTGCAAGTGCTGGAATTGTAAGTAACGGAGTAGTTTGATAGCAAGATAATTTGTAACGAGCAAGTAACGATAATAGTAGCAAAAGTGCAGCAAGGTAGCCCAATCCTTGAGGCAAAGGGCAGGCCAAAACGGTCTCTTATAGTAAGCAAAGCGTTCTTGAGGGTACACGGGAATTTCATCTAGTCACTTTCGTCTTGTTGGTTCGATTTATGTTCGCTACTTTGATAATTTGATATGTGGGTGGATCGGTGCTTAGGTGATGTTCTTACTTGAACAAACCGCCTACTTATGATTAACCCCCTCGCAAGCATCCGCAACTACGAGAAAAGTATTAAGAATAAATTCTAACCATAACATTAAACATTTGGATCTAATCGGTCCCTTATGGAATAGCGCATAAACTAGGGTTTAAGCTTCTGTCACTTTCCCAACCCATCATATAATAACTACTCCACAATGCATTCCCTTAGGCCCAAATATGGTGAAGTGTCCTGTAGTCGATGTTCACATGACACCACTAAGGGAATCACAACATACATACTACCAAAATATCGAACACATATCAAGTTTGCATGATTACTTGCAACATGATTTCTCCCGTGACCTCAAGAACAAAAGTAACTACTCAGAAGTGATAAACATGCTCAAGATTAGAGGGGTATTAAATAGCATATTGGATCGGAACATATAATCTTTCACCAAATAAACCATATAGTAATCAACTACAATATGTAAACAACACTACTAGTCACCCACAAGCACCAATCTATAGTTCCGGTACAAGATTGAACACAAGAGATGAACTAGGGTTTGAGAGGAGATGGTGCTTTTGAAGATGTTGATGGAGATTTCCATCCCCAAGATGGGAGAGTTGTTGGTGATGATGATGATGATGATTTCCCCCTCCGGGAGGGAAGTTCCTCAGCGGAATCACCCCGCTGGAGGGCAAAAGTGCTCCTGCCCAAGTTCCGCCTCGAGACGGCGGCGCTTCGTCCCGAAAGTCCTCTCCTTATTTTTTCTAGGTCAAAGTGACTTATATACCAGAAGATGGGCATCAGAGGTGGGCCTAGATGAGCACAACCCACCAGGGCGCCCCTGGGCTCCCTGGCGCGCCCAGGTGGGTTGTGCCCACCTGGTGGGCCCCCTCTAGTACTTATTGGCTCATATATTTCTCAAATATTCCATGAAAAATCCCCGTAAAGTTTCAGCTCATTTGGAGTTGTGCAGAATAGGTGGCCTGACGTACCTTGCATATTATGAGAGAAAAGGCATTAGAATTACTCCAAAAAGCATTATTATGCATAAAAACATGATGCAAAATGGACGTATCAACGCACATGAGATCGGTTCCACCGACTGACATGCAACTAGTTCTGCATAAAGGTGGCTGGCGGGTGTCTGTTTCTCCTACTTAAGTTTAATCAAATTTGACTATGGTCGGTACTTGAAGAAGGTTAAAACATCAAACTTGACGAATCACCATTGTGGTTTTTGCCGTAGGTAAGAATGGTTCTTGCTAGAAACCCGTAGCAGCCACGTAAAACTTGCAACAACCAAGTAGAGGACATCTAACTTGTTTTTGCAGGGTATGATGTGATGTGATATGGTCAAGAGATGATGTGATATATGTTATTGTATGAGATGATCATGTTTTGTAATATATTAGGCGACCGGCGGGAGCCTTATGGCTTTATTGTATGAAATGCAAACGTCATGTAATTGATTTACTTTATCGCTATGAGTTAGCAATAGTTGGCGAGACGACCACGACGCAATGATGGAGATCAAGGTGTCGAGCCGGTGACGAGGGAAATCATGACGATGCTTTGGAGATGGAGATCAAAAGCATAAGATGATGATGGTCATATCATGTCACATATTTTGATTGCATGTGATGTTTATCTTATATGCATCTTATTTTTCTTAGAACGATGGTAGCATTATAAGATGATCCCTTCACTAAATTTCAAGGTAAAAGTGTTCTCCCTGAGTATGCACCGTTGCTACAGTTCGTCATTTCGAGACACCACGTGATGATCGGGTGTGATAGACTCTATGTTCACATACAACGAGTGTAAGACAGTTTTACACATGCAGAATACTTGGGTTAAACTTGACGAGCCTAGCATGTACGGACATGGCATCGGAACACTAGAGATCCAAAGGTCAAACGTGAATCATATAGTAGATATGATCAACATAGAGGTGTTCACCATTGATGACTACCCCATGTCACGTGATGATCGGACATGGGTTAGTTGATTTGGATCACGTATCACTTAGATGACTTGCGGGATGTCTATTTAAGTGGGAGTTCTTAAGTAATTTGATTAACTGAACTTAATTTATCATGAATTTATTCTTATAGTTTCGCATATCTATGTTGTAGATCCATGGCCCGAGCTACCGTTCCCCTGAATTTAATGAGTTCATAGAGAAAGCTAAGTTGAAATATGATGGTAGCAACTACACGGACCGACTCCGTAATTTGAGGATTATCCTCATTGCTGCACAGAAGAATTATGTCCTTGATGCACCACTAGGTGACAAGCCCCTCCCGCTATTCTAGACGTTGTGAACGCGTGGCAAACGCGGTCTGATGACTACTCCATAGTTTAGTCTACCATGCTTTACGGCTTAGAACCAAGACTTCAAAGACGTTTCGAACGTCATGGAGCATATGAGATGTTCCAAGAGTTGAAGTTAATATTTCAAAAAAATGCCCGGGTTTAGAGATATGAAGTCTCCAACAAGTTCTATAGCTACAAGATGGAGGAGAACAGTTCTGTCAATGAACAGATACCCAAAACTTTTGGGTATTATAACCACTTGACTCAGCTGGGAGTTGATCTTCCAGTTGATTGTGTCATTGACAGAGTTCTTAAATCACCGCCAGCAAGCTACAAAGGCTTCTTGATGAACTATAATATGCAAGGGATGAACAAAACAATTCCCGAGCTTTTTGCAATGCTTAAGGCCGCAAAGGTAGAAATCAAGAAGGAACATCAAGTGTTGATGGTTAACAAGACCACTAGTTTCAAGAGAAAGGGCAAGGGAAAAATAGAGAACTTCAAGAAGAATGGCAAGCAAGTTGCCACTCCTGGGAAGAAACCCAAAGCTAGACCCAAGCCTGAAACAGAGTGCTTCTACTGCAAAGGGACTGGTCACTGGAAGCAGAACTGCCCCAAGTATTTGGCGGATAAGGATGGCAAAGTGAACAAAGGTATATTTGATATACATGTTATTGATGTGTACCTTAATAATGCTCGTAATAACGCCTGGATATTTGTGCTACTTGCACCCAACGCGATAAAGGGGTTGTTGAAAGTGCAAATAATCCCTAGGTGGTTTGGTAATTCTTAACAACATATAGCTCATTGAATTAATACTCTTTCAAGATGATCATTTCAGAAAGTTCAATGATTGTCATGGCATGGACTAGAGATGTGGACCCCTCAAAATGCTAAGGACACATATTGGCAAAAGCTCAAGATTCTACCTTTTCATTTTAGTGATCCAAGATCACATTGAGTCCATAGGAAAAGCCAATACGATTAAACGGGGACGAGGTGTTTCTTAATGGCTTGCTTGCTAAAAATGCTTAGTGATATTCTCCAAAATCCCTCAACCACTTTCTCAATTCCACATATGTCCTAAACCTAAAGTCAAACTCAGCCCCACCGATTTGATCTATCGGCGCCACCGAGTTCATTTGACATAGCCATAGCCAGAAACCCTAATCAGTTCGGTCTCACCGAGATGGGATTGCAAACTCTCTGTTTCCCTTCATAACATTTCGATCTAACCGAAATGAGCGATCGGTCCCACCCAGTTCACAATGCAAACTCTCTGTTTCCTTTTCGTAGCATTTTGGTCTCACCGAAATGAGCGATTGGTCCCGCCGAGTTTGTCTGATCAACTCTCTGTTTGCCTATTACTGAAATCGGTCTCACCAAGATTAAGTTATGCCCTAACCCTAGCTCATCGGTCCCATTGAGTTGATCATGTCGGTCCCACCGAAAAGCCTAACATTCACATTTTGAACTGAATCGGTCTGACCGAGTTTCACTATTCGGTCCCATCGAGTTTGGTAAATTGTGTGTAACAGTTAGATTCTGTGTGGAGGCTATATATACCCCCTACACCCTTCCTCCATTCGTGGAGAGATCCATCAGAATGTGCCTACACTTCACTACATATTTTCTGAGAGAGAACCACCTACTCATGTGTTGAGACCAAGACATTCCAATCCAACCACAAGAATCTTGATCTCTAGCCTTCCCCAAGTTGTTTCCACTCAAATCATCTTTCCACCATATCAAAATCTGTGAGAGACAGTTGGGTGTTGGGGAGACTATCATTTGATACACAAGTGAAAGGAGTTCATCATCAACACACCATCTATTACCTTTTGGAGAGTGGTGTCTCCTAGATTGGTTAGGTGTCACTTGGGAGCCTCCATCAAGATTGTGGAGTTGAACCAAGGAGTTTGTACGGGCAAGGAGATCGCCTACTTCGTGAAGATCTACCCTAGTGAGGCAAGTCCTTCATGGGCTATGGCCATGGTGGGATAAACAAGGTTGCTTCTTCGTGGACCCTTCGTGGGTGGAGCCCTCCGTGGACTCGTGCAGCCGTTACCCTTTGTGGGTTGAGGTCTCCATCAACGTGGATGTACGTTAGCACCAACTATCGAAACCACGCCAAAAATATCCGTGTCTACATTGCGTTTTCTCCCTCCAAACTCCTCTCCTTTACCTTCATATGCAATGATTTACATTCACTGCTATACTCTTAGAATTGCATGTGTAGATTGATTGCTTGACTTGTACTAAGTTGCTAAAAATCTGCCAAGACTTAAAATTGGGAAAAGGCTAGATTTTCATTTGGTCAAGTAGTCTAATCACTCCCCCCTCTAGACATACTTTCGATCCTACAAGTGGTATCAGAGCTTTGGTCTCCATTTGCCTTGATTTTCATAGCTTTGGTGATCATAGCCTTGGTTTTAGAACCTAGGAGAGTATGGCGTCAGGCGAGGGAAATTACCACCATCGAGGTCCTTTTTGATGGTACAAATTTTGCTAGTTGGAAGTATAAGATGAAAATGCATATTCTTGGACATAACCCCGCCGTTTGGGCTATTGTGTGTATTGGCTTGCAAGGTGAATTCTTTGATGGGAGAGAACCTAATCGTGAAGCGAGCGCGGAATAATTGAAGATGTTGCAATACAATGCTCAAGCTTGCGATATCCTCTTCAACGGATTTTGCCCCGAAGAATTCAACAAAATCAGCCGTCTTGAGAATGCAAAGGAAATTTGGGATACTTTGATTGATATGCACGAAGGTACCGACTCCGTTAAGGAATCCAAATTGGATGTGCTTCAAAGTCACCTTGACAAGTTCAAAATGAAGGATGGTGAAGATGTCGCTGAAATGTACTCTAGGCTTGCTCTCATCACAAATGAGATTGCCGGCTTAGGAAGTGAAGAAACTAGTACAGCGAGCTGCTAAACAAACGGTTTTTAGCCCCTTTCCGCTGCGGCATTTGGAACCGTCGCCAAGTGAGTGTGGGCGATACGGGGGATCCTTCCCACACGACCCAGAAACCGTCGGGGATATGCCCTCCTGGCACACACGCTCGGCAAAATGGAGTCGTGTGCGACCGACGAGCGCTCAAATACGGAAACACATACAGTAGAGCTAAAAAATACAATGATACGGCGAAATTGTTTCCGGTCGCAAGTACACCCCCACACAGTCAGTCCCCGCTAAACGTTTCTGTTCGTATGTATATCCCACACAGTCGCTCCAAGGAAAACGTTTCCGTTCACAGGTACATCACACACAATTTTTCCCATTAAATCATTTGCGTTATTGAATGTATCACACACGGTCCATAGAAAAAACTTTGTGGCAAAGGTTGTCCATCACACACAGTTTTTATGTGGTAAACTTTTGCGCATGGTGGCCTAACACAAACTGTTTTCAAGAGAAAGTCGTGTGTTATTGTTCATCTATCCAACACGGTTTATTCCTAGAAATTGTGTGCGTTGCCTGAGGTCATCACCCACGGTATTTTTTCAACAACCGTTTGCAGTAGCAAAACCCAATTAGTAGGCTAATTTGCCATTAGCAGGCTAATTATCGGATTATTCATAATCCATTTATTAATATAATTGACATTTCATATTAAGCACACAATATATTTCATTTTCATAATTGAAATACATCAGAGTACAACATCATATAGCTTCAGCACTCAGCTACCCCATCACACAACTACACTAGGACCAAGTTTCGCATGCAACATCTATAACCTTTCCAAATTAGGATCATAGACGGTACATAGACAGATGTATCTCATATGGAAAACTGCTGAAGCAGAAGGCGAATATTGAGCCTTCATTGATGTTGAAGGTCTTTGTAACTTTAGGCCGGTGCCTGTGGATGATTGATCATCCATCCTTCGTCCTCTTCAGGAACACTTCAATATTGAACCATGGGTGTCGTATGAATACCTTCCTCGCCTCCTGACCATTCATGTGGTTTGAGAGGTAATCATTAGTGAACTACTTTGGTAAGGCCTAAAAACAAGGATGTGCATAAATATCTTCTCTATATTGGAAATGGGGCAAAGGAATAAAAAAGGCAAGGCATAATAGTTAGTACCGTCCTGTAGTGAACTGATGTCTTCTTCATTGTGCACACAAAGATCTTGTTGTTATTGTCGCTAATTTATTTATCCTAACAATCTTTCTGAGTTTCTTGACTTGACTGATATTCATGGACAACTCATTTCCCCATATGAAAAATCGGTCGAACAGTGGGTTAAAACCTCTGACAGCAGGACCTACATGTGCAAGACCAAATTGTTACAAACCTAAATATTAGAATGGTTCCTGCAATTGCACAATAATGTGCTATTAGAAAACAGACCATGCATGTGCTAACCTCGATTGTAAACCTCAGTGCTTCCCATTGTTTCCCTGCAACACATATAAGGTAGTTAGTGTTGGGGAATGTAGTAATTTCAAAAAATTTCCTACGCACACGCAAGATCATGGTGATGCATAGCAACGAGAGGGGAGAGTATTGTCCATGTACCCTCGTAGACCGAAAGCGGAAGCGTTAGCACAACACGGTTGATTTAGTCGTACGTCTTCACGATCCGACCGATCAAGTACCGAACGTACGACACCTCCGAGTTTAGCACACGTTCAGCCCGATGACGTCCCTCGAACTCCGATCGAGCCGAGTGTTGAGGGAGAGTTTCATCAGCACGACGGCGTGGTGGCGATGTTGATGTTCTACCGACGCAGCTTCGCCTAAGCACCGCTCTGATGATATCGAGGTGGACTATGGTGGAGGGGCACCGCACATGGCTAAGAGATCAAACAGATCAATTGTGTGTCTATGGGGTGCTCCCTGCCCCCGTATATAAAGGAGCAAGGGGTGCGGCCGGCCAAGGGAGAGGGCGCGCCGGGAGGAGTCCTACTCCCACCGGGAGTAGGACTCCCCCCCCCCTTTCCTAGTTGGATTAGGACTTGGGAAGTGGAAGGAGTGGAGGAGAAGAAGGAAGGGGGGCGCCGCCCCCCTCTCCTTGTCCTATTCGGACTTGGGGGGGGGGGCGGCGCAGCCATAGCCGCCTCTCCTCTCTTCCACCTAGGCCCACTAAGGCTCATTATGTTCCCGGGGGGTTCCGGTAACCTCCCGGTACTCCGGTAAAATCCCGATTTCACCCGGAACACTTCCGATATCTAAACATAGGCTTCCAATATATCAATCTTCATGTCTCGACCATTTCGAGACTCCTCGTCATGTCCTCGATCTCATCCGGGACTCCGAACAACCTTCGGTACATCAAAACATATAAACTCATAATATAACTTTCATCATAATGTTAAGCGTGCGGACCCTACGGGTTCGAGAACTATGTAGACATGACCGAGACACGTCTCCGGTCAATAACCAATAGCGGAACCTGGATGCTCATATTGGCTCCCACATATTCTACGAAGATCTTTATCGGTCAGACCGCATAACAACATACGTTGTTCCCTTTGTCATCGGTATGTTACTTGCCCGAGATTCGATCGTCGGTATCTCAATACCTAGTTCAATCTCCTTACAGGCAAGTCTCTTTACTCGTTCCGTAATACATCATCCCGCAACTAACTCATTAGTTGCAATGCTTGCAAGGCTTAAGTGATGTGCATTACCGAGTGGGCCCAGAGATACCTCTCCGACAATCGGAGTGACAAATCCTAATCTCGAAATACGCCAACCCAACAATTACCTTCGGAGACACCTGTAGAGCACCTTTATAATCACCCAGTTACGTTGTGATGTTTGGTAGCACACAAAGTGTTCCTCCGGTAAATGGGAGTTGCATAATCTCATAGTCATAGGAACATGTATAAGTCAAGAAGAAAACAATAGCAACATACTAAACGATCGAGTGCTAAGCTAACAGAATGGGTCAAGTCAATCACATCATTCTCCTAATGATGTGATCCCGTTAATCAAATGATAACCCATGTCTATGGTTAGGAAACATAACCATCTTCGATTAACGAGCTAGTCAAGTAGAGGCATACTAGTGACACTCTGTTTGTCTACGTATTCACACTTGTATTATGTTTTCGGTTAATACAATTCTAGCATGAATAATAAACATTTATCATGATATAAGGAAATAAATAATAACTTTATTATTGCCTCTAGGGCATATTTCCTTCAGTTAGTCATCAGGTTAAGTAAGGGTTCGCATGCTATGAGTAAAATATATTGATGAAAAATAAGCACATTGCAGATTCACAGATTAATTCAAGCCACACGGAAAACCCATTTATCCAAACCAAGAATGATTAAGAACCAAGAAATATAGCACTTGTATATGTTTCTCATGTATTAAGTGTAGCCGAATTCGATTTATTCCTCGCATGCTCAACAATACAAAATTCCACCCACGACAATTGGACATCACATTGCAGAATTGAACCAAGCAGTTAACTAAACACCACAACAAATAAACAACATTAACTGAGCACCACATTACACAATATAACATACTCCTAATAGAAGATCAGACAGTTAAGCAAACAGTTAACTACAACCAATTGTAGCAATTGTATTTGTTTCTCATGTATTTACTACAGCCAAATTCAATTTATTCCTCACATGGTATACAATAACAGAATGCACCCACAACTATTGAACATCGCATTGCAGAATTGAACCAAACAGTTAACTAAACACCACAACACAAATGAACCAAACGTTAACTGAGCACCACATTGCACAATGTATAACCAAACCAAGCATGCTTGATAACTTGGAAATATAGCAATTGTATTCGTTTCTCATGTATTTTGTAAAGATAAATTCGATTTATTTCTCACATGGAAGACAATACAAAATTGCAGCCCGAAGAATTGAACATCACATTTTCAGAATTGAACCAAACAGTTAACTAAAGACGACAACTAATTAACAAAACAGTTAATAAGTGAGCACCACACTGCACGACATATAGAACATATACACTAGAGCAACAGATTGCATGGTAAAATTAGATAGCACAATTCACTAGAATTTGTGAAGGAAAGGCAGGAGCAGCACACGCAACGGGTAAACCGAGCATGCTTATCCGGCATAGCTAGAAAATAGCAAGGTGCTCCTTCAAGTTCTTTGGGTTGGCATGAATGGCAGCCATCGCGACATCATCTGCGCGTGCGACCGTGATTTGCTTCTCCGCTACCAAATGCTCCTTGAGATCCTGGATATACTGCGTGCACCATGGCTTAGGGCGGCGCTTATTTGGTGGAGGGGTCGGTGATTTGTGTGCAAGGTGTCGCGCTCGCGCCGGCGCGGGGCATGTGGGATGTGGAAGGAGGACGAGGATGGGGGTCGGGTGTGGATTACCTGCTTGGATAGGCGAGTCCGAGCAGCGTGAAGGAGGGTCGCCGGCGAGGAGGCGTTGCTGCAAGCAAGGAGTGAAGGTTTCAACTTGGAAAGGAAGGCGGAAACATGGGAAATGTGGCTTTTGGTAAGGGGGAGGGGCGGGTAGGTAGATATTTCCACGGAAGCCGAAAATTTGGAATCGCTTCAGCGAAAAACCTGGCGCGCAAAGTGTCATCAAACACGGTCCCTTATTCAGAACTGTGTACAATATGTGAACATCACAAACGATTCAGATAGCTTAACCCGTGTGTGTTGAGTTTGAACGTCAAAAATTTTGGTTTGAATTTCCCTGGTTACAGTGGTCATCCATATCATTGCATAATTCGGGTACACAAAGGAGACCAACTTCTTAATCAAGCAAGTTCAGCAATTAAACAGAGCTAGTTGACCGAAACATTACTCTAACAAATTAAATACCGAAGCTCTTAATTAAACAAAACAAAGAGTACTACTACGGCTGGTGCTCGTCGATCTCCGCTGCCGCGTCCAAGTCCAGCTCGCGCCCGACGGTCTCCTGGGGAAGGGGATCCATGGCATCCATCGCACCATACTCGGCAAGCATCTCGCCATCCGCGTCCGCCATATATTTGGAATGGGCCGCCATGAGCTGGGCGTGGGTGGCCGCAATCTGGGCTCTGCGGGCTCCGTCGTGGCAAGGTATGCCGCGCAGGAACGGGCGGCTACTCGAACTCTCTCGGCGATTGCCAGCTCTTCGGCCGTGGGTTGCCGACCATTGTCGGACAAGCTTCGTTCGATTTGTGCGGTGACCGCCACGAGCTGGGCATGGACGGCCTCCATCAGGGCTAAGGACGCCACTGTAGAACGGACAGCTGATGTGCCACTCTCGCCAGTTGCTATCCCCGAGGAAGATGATGCTGCCGCCGCCTGAGAAGCAACAACGGCTGTTTGGGCTGCCTTGGCCGCCCGGACCCACACTGCGGTCGCCCTTACAAAGCTTGTTAGCACGCGCCTGGTGTCTGCGGCCGCGCTCTTGCCGGAGCGGGCCGCCAAAGTTTCCCTCACGACGTGGGTCCACGTCCCCACCTTTCACCAGCGACGAATGAATAGTGAAATAATATTTGGGGAGTGAGCTAGTGTTCTTGACACGCCGGCTATGGACTGTAGCCGACACACCTTCTCGCGTAAGTCATAGGAGTACTATACACCGATGGTGCTCCAAGATATTTTGTGCTGCATCTCACACGGTTGGTGATAATAAACTGTGTGTCATCTGCCTGATTTATCGTCTTGATTTGAATTACGTAATGGGGTCACAGCTACAAAGGATGGTGTTTGAATTGTTAGAACTTTTATCTGCAGTGAACATGCAACTATAGGTGTGTCGTCCAAAAAGCTGGAATTATTCAGGGTTCGTTTGGACGTTTTTATATATTAACTTGGTTTTGTAGGCATTTCAGGTGCATAATTAAAATTTGAACTACATGCACATGCTCCAGTGCATATAAATGGGTTGAAAAAAATAATATGTGTCCTTGGTTGCATGCTTAGGTCCCATGCAAGAAATGGGAATGAATGTCACACACCCTACCACCATCACTCGGCCGCAAACATTGAGATACCCGGTATTTAAATTCTAGTAAATCCAAAACTCATTTGAAATTCATGAAACTTGGCATGCTATCATGGAGCGGCATCAACATGCCGTGGTTAAAAATTTGTCCCATTTGGGGCAGGTTTTGGTATAAGCTTCTCACAAACCAGAGCTTCTAGCAACAAGCGTGATGGTTTCGGCAGGGAACGTGCCACCTTTGGGGACGAAATGATATCCATTGCCTCTTATTGCTTTCAAAATTTTTGGAGTGTCAACATAGAACAACAGGAGTGTTGTGTTGAATTTTGGAATTTTTTGGGGTTCGTTTGGACATTTTTATACATCAACTGGGTTTTTCCAGGCATTTTATGCGCATAATTCAAATTGGAACTACATGCACATGCTCCAGTGCATATAAACTAGTTGAAAAATCAAATATGTGTCCTTGGTTGCATGCTTAAGTCCCATGCAAGAAATGGGAATGAAAGTCACACACCCTGCCACCGTCACTCGGCCGCAAACATTGAGATAACTGGTTTTCAAATTCTAGTAAATCCAAAACTTGTTTGGAATTCATGAAACTTGGCATGCTATCATGGAGCGGCATCAACATGCCGTGGTAAAAAAATTTGTCCCATTTGGGGCAGGTTTGGGTATAAGCTTCTCACAACAAGCGTGATGGTTTCGGTAGGGAACGTGCCACCTTTGGGGACGAAATGATATCCGTTGCCTGTTATTGCTTTCAAATTTTTTTGAGTGTCAACATAGAACAACATGAGTGTTGTGTTGAATTTCGGAATTTTTCGGGGTTCGTTTGGACATTTTTATACATTAACTGGGTTTTGCAGGCATTTTATGCGCATAATTCAAATTTGAACTACATGCACATGCTCCAGTGCATATAAACTGGTTGAAAAATCAAATATGTGTCCTTGTTTGCATGCTTAGGTCCCATGCAAGAAATGGGAATGAATGTCACATACCCTACCACCGTCACTCGGCCGTAAACATTGAGATACCTGGTTTTTAAATTCTAGTTAATCCAAAACTCGTTTGAAATTCATGAAACTTGACATGCTATCATGTAGTGGCATCAACATGTTGTGGTAAAAAATTGTCCCATTTGGGGCAGGTTTGGGTATAAGCTTCTCACAAACCCGAGCTTCTAACAACAAGCGTGATGGTTTCGGTAGGGAACGTGCCACCTTTGGGGACGAAACGATATCCGTTGCCTCTTATTGCTTTCAAATTTTTTTGAGTGTCAACATAGAACAACAGGAGTGTTGTGTTCAATTTTGAATTTTTTGGGGTTCGTTTGCACATTTTTATACATTAACTGGGTTTACCAAGCATTTTATGCGCATAATTCCAATTTGAACTACATCTACATTCTCAAGTGCATATAAACTGGTTGAAAAATCAAATATGTGTCCTTGGTTGCATGCTTAGGTCTCTTGAAAGAAATGGGAATGAATTTCAAACACCCAGCCACCGTCACTCGGCCACAAACATTGAGATACATGGATTCTAAATTCTAGTAAATCCAAAACTCATCTGAAATTCACGAAACTTGGCATGCTATCATGGAGCGGCATCAACATGACGTGGTAAATATTTTTGTCCCATTTGGGGCAGGTTTGGGTATAAGCTTCTCACAAACCAGAGCTTCTCACAACAAGCATGATGGTTTTAGTAGGGAACGTCCCATCTTTGGGGACGAAACGATATCGCCTCTTAATGCTTCCAAAAATATTCTCGTGTCAACATAGAACAACATGAGTGTTGTGTTCAATTTTTGAATTTTTCAGGGTGCGTTTGGACATTTTTATACATTAACCGGGTTTTCAGGCATTTTATGCGCATAATTCAAATTTGAACTACATGCACATGCTACAGTGCATATAAACTGGTTGAAAAATTAAATATGTGTCCTTGGTTGCATGCTTTCGTCCCTTGCAAGAAATGGGAATGAATTTCAAACACCTTGGCACCGTCACTCGGCCACAAACATTGAGATATATGGCTTTTAAATTCTAGTAAATCCAAACTCGTCTGAAATTCATGAAACTTGGCATGCTATCATGGAGCGGCATCAACATGCCGTGGTAAATTTTTTGTCCCATTTGGGGCAGGTTTGGGTATAAGCTTCTCACAAACCAGAGCTTCTCACAACAAGCGTGATGGTTTCAGTAGGGAACGTGCCACCTTTGGAGACGAAACGATATCCGTTGCACCTTATTGCTTACAAAAAATTTCGAGTGTCAACATTGAACAACAGGAGTGTTGTGTTCAATTTTGGAATTTTTCGGGGTTCGTTTGGACATTTTTATTCATTAACTGGGTTTTCCAGGCATTTCATGCGCATAATTCCAATTTGAACTACATGCACATTCTCCTGTGCATATAAACTGTCTGAAAAATCAAATATGTGTCCTTGGTTGCATGCTTAGGTCCCATGCAAGAAATGGGAATGAATTTCAAACACCCTGCCGCCGTCACTCGTCCGCAAACATTGAGATACCTAGTTTTTAAATTCTAGTAAATCCAAAACTCGTCTGAAATTCATGAAACTTGGGATGCTATCATGGAGCGGCATCAACATGCCATGGTAAATTTTTTGTCCCATTTGGGGCAGGTTTGGGTATAAGCTTCTCACAAACTAGATCTTCTCACAACAAGCGTGATGGTTTCGGTAGGGAAGTGCCACCGTTGGGGACGAAACTATATCCGTTGCCTCTTATTGCTTTCAAAAGTTTTCGAGTGTCAAAATAGAACAACAAGAGTGTTGTGTTCAATTTTGAAATTTTTTGGGGTTCATTTGGACATTTTTATACATTAATTGGGGTTTCGAGGCATTTTATGTGCATAATTAAAATTTGAACTACATGCACATTCTCTAGTGCATATAAACTGGTTGAAAAATCAAATATGTGTCCTTGGGTGCATGCTTAGGTCCCATGCAAGAAATGGGAATGAATTCCAAACACCCTGCCACCGTTACTCAGCCGCAAACATTGAGAACACGGCTTTTAAATTCTAGTAAATCCAAAACTCGTTTGAAATTCATGAAACTTGGCATGCTATCATGCAGCGGCATCAACATGCTGTGGTAAATTTTTTGTCCCATTTGGGGCCGATTTGGGTATAAGCTTCTCACAAACCAGAGTTTCTCACAACAAGCATGATGGTTTCGGTAGGGAACGTCCCACCTTTGGGGACGTAACGATATCCATTGCTTATTCTTGATTCCAAAAATTTTCTCGTGTCAACATAGAACTACAAGAGTGTTGTTTTCAAATTTTGGAATTTTTCGGGGTTCGTTTGACAGTTTTATACATTAACTGGGTTTTCCAGACATTTTATGCGCACAATTCAAATTTGAACTACATGCACATGCTGCAATGCATATAAACTGGTTGAAAAATCAAATATGTGTCCTTGGTTGCATGCTGAGGTCCCATGCAAGAAATGGAAATAAATTTCAAACACCCTGCCACCGTCACTCGGCCGCAAACATTGAGATACATGGCTTTTAAATTCTAGTAAATCCAAAACTCGTCTGAAATTCATGAACCTTGGCATGCTATCATGGAGTGGCATCAAACATGCCGTGGTAAATTTTTTGTCCCATTTGGGGCAGGTTTGGGTATAAGCTTCTCACAACAAGCGTGATGGTTTCGGTAGGGAACGTGCCACCTTTGGGGACGAAATGATATCCGTTGCCCCTTATTGCTTTCAAAAAAATTCGGCTGTCAACATAGAACAACAGGAGTGTTGTGTTCAATTTTGGAATTTTTTGAGGTTCGTTCGGACATTTTTATACATTAACTAGGTTTTCCAGGCATTTTATGCGCATAGTTCCAATTTGAACTACATGCACATTCTCCTGTGCATATAAACTAGTTGAAAAATCAAATATGTGTCCTTGGTTGCATGCTTAGGTCCCATGCAAGAAATGGGAATGAATTTCAAACACCCTGCCACCGTCACTCGGCCGCAAACATTGAGATACCTGGTTTTTAAATTCTAGTAAATCCAAAACTCGTCTGAAATTCATGAAACCTGTCATGCTATCATGGAGCGGCATCAACATGTCGTGGTAAAAAAATTGGGTCCCATTTAGGGCGGGTTTGGGTATAAGCTTCTCACAAACCAGAGCTTCTAACAACAAGCGTGATGGTTTCGGCAGGGAACGTGCCACCTTCGGGGACGAAACAATATCCGTTGCCTCTTACTGCTTTTAAAAATTTTCGAGTGTCAACATAGAACAACAGGAGTGTTGTGTTCAATTTTGGAATTTTTCGGGGTTCGTTTGCCCATTTTTATATATTAACTGGGTGTTCCAAGCATTTTATGCGCATAATTCCAATTTGAACTACATCTACATTCTCCAGTGCGTATAAACTGGTTGAAAAATTAAACATGTGTCCTTGGTTGCATTCTTAGGTCTCATGAAAGAAATGACAATGAATTTCAAAATCCCAGCCACCATCACTCGGCCACAAACATTGAGACATATGGATTCTAAATTCTAGTAAATCCAACACTCATCTGAAATTGATGAAACTTGGCATGCTATCATGGAGCGGCATCAACATGTCGTGGTAAATATTTTTGTCCCATTTGGGGCAGGTTTGGGTATAAGCTTCTCACAAACGAGAGCTTCTCACAACAAGCATGATGGTTTCAGTAGGGAACACCCACCTTTGGGGACGAAACGATATCGCCTCTTATTGCTTCCAAAAATATTCTCGTGTCAACATAGAACAACATGAGTGTTGTGTTCAATTTTTGATTTTTTCGGGGTTCGTTTTTACATTTTTATACATTAACTGGGTTTTCCAGGCATTTTATGCGCATAATTCAAATTTGAACTACATGCACATGCTACAGTGCATATAAACTGGTTGAAAAATGAAATATGTGTCCTTGGTTGCATGCTTACGTCCCTTGCAAGAAATGGGAATGAATTTCAAACACCCTGCCACCGTCACTCGGTGACAAACATTGAGATACATGGCTTTTAAATTCTAGTAAACCCAAAACTCGTCTGAAATTCATGAAACTTGGCATGCTATCATGGATCGGCATCAACATGCCGTGGTAAATTTTTTGTCCCATTTGGGGCTAGTTCGGGTATAATCTTCTCACAAACAAGAGCTTCTCACAACAAGCGTGATGGTTTCGGTTGGGAAAGTGCTACCTTTGGGGACGAAACGATGTCTGTTGCCTCTTATTTCTTTCAAAAAAATTCGAGTGTCAACATAGAACAACAAGAGTGTTGTGTTCAATTTTGGAATTTTTTGGGGTTCGTTTGGACATTTTTATACATTAACTGGGTTTTCTAGGCATTTCATGTGCATAATTCCAATTTGCACTACATGCACATTCTCCTGTGCATATAAACTGGTTGAAAAATCAAATATGTGTCCTTGGTTGCATGCTTAGGTCACATGCAAGAAATGGGAATGAATTTCAAACACCCTGCCACCGTCACTCATCCGCAAACATTGAGATACCTGGTTTTTAAATTATATTAAATCTGAAAGTCGTCTGAAATTCATGAAACTTGGCATGCTATCATGGAGCGGTATCAACATGCCGTGGTAAATTTTTTTCCCATTTTGGGGCAGGTTTGGGTATAAGCTTCTCACAAACTAGATCTTCTCACAACAAGCATGATGGTTTCGGTAGGGAACGTGCCACCTTTGGGGACGAAACGATATTCGTTGCCTCTTATTGCTTTCAAAAGTTTTCGAGTGTCAACATATAACAACAAGAGTGTTGTGTTCAATGTTTAAATTTTTTGGGGTTCATTTGGATATTTTTATACATTAATTGGGGTTTCGAGGCATTTTATGTGCATAATTAAAATTTGAACTACATGCACATTCTCGAGTGCATATAAACTGGTTGAAAAATCAAATATGTGTCGTTGGGTGCACGCTTAGGTCCCATGCAAGAAATGGGAATGAATTCCAAACACCCTGCCACCGTCACTCAGCCGCAAACATTGAGATACACGGCTTTTAATTTCTAGTAAATCCAAAACTCGTCTGAAATTCATGAAACTTGGCGTGCTATCATGGAGCGGCATCAACATGCCGTGGTAAACTTTTTGTCCCATTTGGGGTTGGTTCGGGTATAAGCTTCTCACAAACAAGAGCTTCTCACAACAAGCGTGATGGTTTCGGTAGGGAACGTGCCACCTTTGGGGATGAAACGATGTCCGTTGCCTCTTATTGCTTTCAAAAAATTTCGAGTATCAACATAGAACAACAGGAGTGTTGTGTTCAATTTTGGAATTTTTCGGGGTTCGTTTGGACATTTTTATACATTAACTGGGGTTTCCAGGCATTTCATGCGCATAATTCCAATTTGAACTACATGCACATTCTCCTGTGCATATAAACTGGTTGAAAAATCAAATATGTGTCCTTGGGTGCATGCTTAGATCCCATGCAAGAAATGGGAATGAATTTCAAACACCCTGCCACCGTCACTCGGCCGCAAACATTGAGATACCTGGTTTTTAAATTCTAGTAATCCAAAACTCGTCTGAAATTCGTGAAACTTGTCATGCTATCATGAAGCGGCATCAACATGCCGTGGTATATTTTTTGTCAACTTCCCCAGGTTTAATTCGGTTTCCCTAGTTTAATTCGGTTTTTAAATATAAAACACTCATCGCAAATGTTGTAGTTAGAACATCCGTATGCAAACCGACAGCTTCCCCAGGAAGCCAAGGGAAAATGTGCCGAGCAGGATTTGCGCAGCTCTTGATCGCAAACATTTTAGATAGAAAAACCGTATACAAAGTGAGAGCTATGGTCTTCCACTTAAGTCGAGGGAAAATCCGTAGCGCAGGATTTGTTCATCCCTTCAACGCAAACGGTTGTTTTGGATTACCCGTGTGCAACCACGTAGAAACAATTCGGTAAGATTTGCATCTGTCATATTGGGTATGTTGCCACTTGTCAAACTGGAAAGATTTACATTTGTTGATCTAGTAACGTTGCCATTTGTCTATCCTTGTAACACTACGATTTGCCAAAATATGCAGCTAGAAATCACTTGCACTATCTAATTTTTGCAACTAAAATTCAGTAATTAAGCATAGATTTCATTCATAGATTAAGCAGTAGTTCTTAATTTATACAAACAGTTCAACTCGACAGCTGAACCGACCAAACTTCTCCCCGATTGTTGCCAACCACGTACTGAAATAGCTAGTTCAACTTTATATACTAGCTAATTGTAAGTATGTTGTACAGTTCGACCACACATCTATAGTCAGATGAACTGAACAAAATAGCCCCTTTATACTACTACTACTACTACTACTACTACTACTACCACGGAGGGGCTTTTTGCTACTTTCGGCAGCCTCTCCTCTGCCAAGCGCGCTCACCCACTCAGTAAGAGGCAGAGGAGGAGGAGGAGCCTACCGACGAGCTGGACAAATGCAATACGGTGCATGCCGCTGCTCCACGTTCACTGACGCTCGGCAACTCGAACGCCCACTGCCGGTCCAGACGATCCCTCTCGAAGCGGCTGGACTGCTGGTAGATCTCCTGATTCCTCGCCTCTGTGTTGGCGTGTGCTGCGGCCACGGCTGCAGTAAGGCTCTTTGCATGCTTGATGAGGCGCTCCTCCTCCTCCCGCAAGAACTCGATGTAGCGCGCAAGATCGCTGACGCACGTGCGGGCCTCCAACTCCGCCTCCCGCCTTCGGGCCGCTGGCGACGGACTGGGTGATAATCCCGGTGGTCGACAGTGGGCTGGCAACTATACCCCTGTCCTGGTTTATAAGTCGGATTTAACTAATAAAATACAAATGCATGTCGCCAAAGATTATACCGTTGTAGTCGTATTTGAACATAGTTTCCAGCTATACAATTTTTGTAACATGCATTAACACTTTTTTGGTTAAATTTAAGGTTATATACCAGCAAGCGTTTTCCTGCAACACACACGGCCTATTCCATCACAAACAGCTCGGTTGGATCAACTGTATGCCACGTATCGCACACGCAACTCTAATCTGATTCTTGCTTGATGTCTCAGACATCGCTCGCACAGTTCGTCTTATTTGCCACGTATCACTGTGCCGTCCTCTGCTCGCGTCCCTCGGTAAGCTCTGCTCGCCATTAGGCGCCGCGGCATGCTCTATCGCTTCTGTTGGCACGCTTTGCTCGCGTCTGTCGGCGCGCTCGACTTGTGGACAGCTCTTCCTTGCGCGTTCAACTGCTATAACCATATATATATGGTTGCTTACCGTTGAGGCGACCGCGGAGCGCTCTGCTCGCGTCCCTCCGGGCTCGCTCTGCCAGCGGTTGGGCATGTGCACGATCACGTCGGGGGCCCCATATGCATGCGGTTGCGCCGCACGCGTTGCCATGCGATGCAGTTACGTGCGGCACGATGGAGTTACGCGCTGCAAATTAGAACTGCCATCAGGGCCTGCCGATATTCCTGGCCGTCCGGCTTCCCCTTTAATTCCCGCGGCCATTATAACCTTAGTCTCTTCAACCTTTTGATCGTGCCCCACAACACAACAAGCACACCCACAACGACACATAGAAAGGGGATGTCCAGCGGCGCTCCAATGGAGTTCGGCGAGCATAGAGTAGAGACCCACGCGAGGGAGATGGATCTCTCGATGGTGTACACCATCGACCCGGCCATGGTGGACGACTACATCAACAACGTTGAGCGGTTGCTTGCTCGAGACAAGTACAAGGTGGTCGGCATCGACCTCCAGTACACCGTCGGTCGTCCTGGCATAGATCAGAAGGTTGCCGTCGCCTAGTTGTGCGTGCACCATTATGTCCTCATCTACCACTACTGCATGGCCACAGAGCCTTGCGACCGTTTCAAGAGGTTTGTCAACAGCACCGACTACAAGTTTGCTACCGTGGAAACCAAAGACGATGTAAATGCGCTTGGTGTTACGGGCTTGGCCTGCAAGAACCTTGTCGAAATCTTGACCACTACAAGGTCTGGGGCAGCATGAAGAAGGACTCCCTGGTCGAACTCGCCTCGGCCATCATTGACCCCTACTACAAAAAGATGAAGCAGGATGCCCAGAGAACAAGCCCCCTATCCTGGCACAGGGCCTGGATGCGGAAACTAGATGAACCTTACCTTAGGTTCGCGGCCAAGAGCGTGTACACATGCTACGAGATGCACAGGCGGATCGTTGACATGAGGAAGTGCATCGTTACTCAAATCAACGAGCCTGGATCGAGCCACAAGCAGAGCAAGCGTCACAAGAAGTAGATGATGATCAGATGATCATTTATGCTAGTTAATCATGCATGTAATATATAGTTTACTTTATTGGTGTGTTGAAATGTCATGTGTGTAGTAGCCACCTATGTAATTATGCATGTAATAGTTTACTTTGGTGTGTGCAAATGCCATGGTTGTAGTAGCCATGGTTGTAGTAGCCACCTATGTAATTATGTAAGTGGATGTTTAATTTGGTTATGCAAGCATGTCCTTATAAGTGTGTGTGTGTGTGTGTGTGTGTGTGTAGGTAAAACTGTGTCTATCATAGCTTGCCACAGAACTAGTTAAGGCTGGCTAAACATTTAACTGTGTCTATAAACCGGAAAGTGCATACGGAACAACAATATATATGATAGACACAGTTAAATGTTTAGTTGAACTATTTGTTAAGTTGAACCGTTTCTGTTCTCATGTCTCAACGCAAACACTTCATCAGAGTGAACCGTATGCCGTATATCGCACACATCTTGATCTGGCTGACCGTTCCTTTTGTGTTGCCTCACAAATAGTTCATCCGAGTAAACCGTATGCTGTATATCGCACACACCTCCATCTGGCTGCCCGTTTATTTTGTTCCTCCTCATCGCAAACAGTTAATTGAACTGAACTGTATGCCCTGCATCGCACACGCAACTAATATCAGAACCGTGTTTGATGGCTCCGTCATCGCAAACATTTTGCACCTTTTTTGACGGTTTTTACACCACCGTTTGCCATTATGGCATCGCACACAGTTTCGTCGAAGGGTCTCTGATCGTAGTGTCGCGTTAGCAGCATCCTGCAGTAGTGAGAGATGACCGACATATTCATCATCAAGAAGATCCTAAGAGCCTTGGATGAAAAATATGATACAGTTTGCACTTTGATCCAAATGATGCCAAATTACAAAGGTCTCAAGCCAACCGAAGTCATTGGGAGAATTGTTGCTCATGAGATGTCACTCAAGGATAAAGAAGAGCTTCACAACAAGTCTAGTGGTTCTTACAAAGCCTCATGTGATGCTCCTACATCATCACGTGAGAAACAAGCCTTCAATGAAGAATTGAGTCTAATGGTGAAGAACTTCAACAAGTTCTACAAGAGCAGAAGCAAGGAAAGAAGTTCCAAATCAAGGTCCTACAATGACAAAAGATCTTCTAGTCATGAGCGTAATTGCTACAATTGTGGAAGCCCCGGATACTACTCCAATGAGTGTACGACTGCTTACAAAAGAAGAGAAGAATCACCTAAAAGGAGAAGCAAAAGATAAGAATCACCTCCAAGGGAGAGAAGGAGTAGAGATTATCATTATGAACGAAGAACCTCTCGCAGAAGCAAGGATTCAGAAAGAAAGAACAAGTCATCAAGGAGCTATACAAAATGAAGACATCAAGCTCACGTTGGTGAATGGGTATCCGACCCCGACTCCGACCATCACTCCGAGAGAAGTTATCACTCTGACTCTGAATGTACTCAAGATGAAGGTGTTGCCGGTCTAGCACTTGTGTCAACCAACTCCTATAACATATTTGACTCACCGAATGAAGGAATTGGAAGATGCTTCATGGATAAAGGACCAAAGGTATCACACCCCAAGTATGTTGACTTCAATAGTGATAAAGATGATTTGCTAGGTGATGATGATTTACTTGTTGACAACTCTAGTGACGAAAACTATGATGAACTTGCTATTAATCATGCTAATCAAGATAAAACGAATGACGATGATAAGAAGGAGATTGAGCGTCTAACTAAAGAACTAAAGACTCTTAAGTTAGCTCATGAAACTGCCTTAGAAGATCATCGAGAGCTTTTAAAGACTCATGAGAAGCTACGCTTTGAAAAGCTCAACCTAGAGCAAGAGCATGGGTTCTTAAAAGAATCAATGATGATCTTCGTAAGAAAAGTTCTTCTTACATTGCCAAGCGTTTACTCTTGTCTACTTACATGCCACAAGTAAAATCTAGCAACAAGAATAAGAAAGATTCTTCATCTAGTAGTAACAAAAATCATGCTAAATCCAATATTGTAGCTAGTACTTCTCTTGATTCCACTAATGGTTCTCTTAGCCAAGTTACACTTGAGCAAGAAAATAGCTTATTGAAGGGAAGTATAGAGAAAGGTGTTTAGAAGAGCCTTGCCGGAAGTAAGCAATTTGAGGAAATTGTATGCAAGCAAGGAAGGCACCGGAAGAATCAAGGTGTTGGTTTTGAACGAAAGTTCAATTCCAATGGAGTTGAGTGGGAAGAAGATCAATACCCCAAGACGAAGTTTGTTACTCAACAAGAGAAGTATGATCCTACTTCCTTCAAGGGGACACAAGCTCAAGATGATCTTCCACCACAAGACCACAAGCAAAAAGGCAAGAACAAGCTTCAAGAGGAGATAGATACATTTGGAGAAGCTCATAAGGCCTTGGTCAAGTGGGTTCCCTATACTACATCAAGTTCTACTTCATCAAGTACGACAAGAACTCCAAGGATTCCTATCAAATTGATGTGGATCCCGAAGAAGAAGAACTAGAGAGTTCTTGAGGGTGACCTCGTCAACATACTTCACTCATATTTATTTTGGCAATGACAAGTGCAATCAACTTCCACATCTTGCACAAGTTCAAGGAGTCAAAAACCCTCTTGTTGGTAAGTCAAGGGACAAGGTAACCTAATGCTTTCATGGACATCATCTTGTGTGTACTTCACTCTATGTCTATGGATATCCTTGTTTGTTCTTTGTGGGACTAACCCATGTAGGTATTGAAAGTGAAACTCACTCCAATGGATTGCTCCAAATGATCTACATCAACATTGAGCATCCACATCTTCACCATCTACATGAAGTAATTATCGACAAAACCAAAGGTTAGTTCATCCCTCTTAGGGGGGATATCACATCTAGGGGGAGATTTACTGTAAGAATTGAGCTAAATCAACTCTAATGGTGTGAACACAACAATGCTTTATTTAAAAGTGGTAACCCCACTTGTGCTTAAACGATGAGTATGACCTACGATCGAATGTTCTCATTTGACTCCTCAGTCAATATACACATATATAGATGACCTAGTCATCGCCAATTAATTGATAGATGCTAGAGTGTTTGTGCATCCTTTTCCACATATTTCATTTGTCATCCTATTGTGTGAGCATGTTGATTGCATATTTTTTCCCATTCGAGGACATCCATTTGTTGCTTTGATTGTTTGGCTCTTTTTCTTTTGCCAAATGGATGGACAGAATGCCTAAGAACTTCCTCTAGCTATCTATGCTTTTCTCCTCTCAAACTCTATTCATACTACATCACAAAGTTTGATCAAGTCAGATTCAAACTCTCTGGGTGAGGAGCACTCGGAGCCACCGATTCGTCATAGACTTAAACTTCCAAAACCTCTCTGTGTATTTCGATCTGACCGATTCGTTACTTTCGATCATACCGAGTTCATTGAGTTGATCTAAGTTTTCAATTCGGTGCAACTGATTTGAACAATTCGATCACACTGAGTTGCAGTAACCGCTTGCGGTTTTGCATCTCGATGCCACCGAGTCGTTCCACTCGGTCACACCGATAGGGTCAGGATATAAATACCCACGGGTCAAATTTTGGAAATTCCTCCGAAACCCTTCGCCCGCGCGTGTCCTGCTCTGCCAACTCGGGTCTTCGAATCGTATTCTCATCCCCCGTGACCTCCTGCCGCTGGTCTCCGCCGCTGTCAATGGGTATCTCACCGCCGTTGCCGCCGTAGCGAGCTCATCGCCAAGTTAGGGTATGAGTTTGATCCTTTGTGCGATCTTTACCTCCGATTCTTAGCACAAAGTCAATGCCATGATTCTTACCACGTATGAGATTACTCTATCCAGTAAAAACTTCCTTTAGATTAGTTTTGATGCGAAAATTCAGGGTTAGGTTTCCGCCGAACTCATCTCGGACCGACCGAGTTGTAGAAATCGGTCTCACCGATTTGGCCTAGGCCATTGCAGTTGTAACTTTCGGTCTGACCGAAACTTGCAAATCGGTGTGACCGGGTTCAACTCTTAGTGAAACCCTAGCAATCTCAGAGTCATCGAACCATGTCTCGCTCTGACCGATTTCACTAGTTCAGACTCTAATATTGCTTCGGTGTCACCGAGTTTAACAAATCGGTAGCTCCGAAATGCTTTATGTAGAAAACTAAAACTAAGTTTTTGACTCAATTGTTTTGCAAAATCTCTGCACTTTGTGATGCTCATCCTCTCTATCTCAACTACATCTATTCACAGGGTCAGCTTTCAGTTTGCAGTGTCAGCTATGTCAGATCAAAGTGATAGCCAGAACAAGTCTGACGAGCAAGTTAACTTGGGTGAGGGCACTAGTCCCTCTGGCAGCTAGGATGAGGGTAGCAGAAGCACCCCAAGGAACTTGCCCAAGGCAGAAACAACGACAAGGAAGAAAAGAAACTCAGACTGCAAGGATGAAGATTATGTTGCTGTTGAGGAGGAGGTGAGCTCAAAGAAGAAAGTTGTCAAGAAGGAATTTGGCACAACAGCTTCAACTAAGCCTAGTTTGCACAAGAAGGCTCCTGACAAGAGAGTGCCCATGTCTAAGGCTAGAGCCTCAACTCTTGAAGCCTCCAAATCAACTGTTGGAGAGGCTGCTGGTGAGGGAAAGAAGAGAAAGAAAAGGGTCAAGAAGACCATGGCCAGAGTAATTGGGAGATCCTCTATGATGAGAGACCCAACTGAGGATGAGGAATAAGATGAAGAAGAGGATGCTGCACCAGCACCCAAATCTCAGAAGCTGATGGGGGATGCCATCAAGTCTGGGGCTGCTCCATCAAAGCCCAAGACTGCCCCCAAAGCTACAACTCAAGCCTCTAAGACTGCACCAAAGAGAAGCACTAGAAACATACCTGCTGCAGAAAAGAACAAGGCCCCAGTGCCTGAAATGGATGAAGAAGAGGAAGCCCAAGTGCTTAGAAAATTGAAGCCCAAGATCCCAGATCATGATGATACACATCCAAGGACTGAAAACATGAAGATAAGAAAGGATGCATGTCTCAAACTATGGAGACAGTCAGATCCCTATTCTACAAGAAGGAGAACTGTTGTACACTACATGTTCCACACTAAGGAACAACAGGACTTCTATGAGAATATGCTCCTGGATAAGAAGCCCATAGTCAGTGACATGAGACGGGTTGATTGGTCATATATTGATGAAAATGAAGATCACTTTCCTGTACTTCATGAGAGCTTCAGAATGAATGGAGTTGATGCTTTTGTGGGTCAGAAATTGACCAAGTGGAATGATGAGCTTATCATGCAGTTTTATTTAACAGCTCACTTCTGCCCAGATGGAAGAATTGCTTGGATGACTGAGGGTACCAGGTACCAGTCTACTATTGCTGAGTGGGCCAAGTTTATCAATGCCCCTAAAGAGCGTGATGATGATACAGATGTGTATTCCAAGCCAAGGAGACACAACTCCATGGTACATATGTACAAGGAGATTCGAGATGCAGCCTTGGAACATAACAAGTTTGGTTCTGTCTATTATCTTCTGTCAGGACTGCCCACAATCAATACTATTCTCAGGCACACATTGTTGCCCAGGTTTGGAGATGACAGGATGATAAGAGAGCATTCCATCAATTTAGTGCATATGTTTGATGTGCCAGAAAAGTTCAAAGTGATGACACTGATTGTAGAGACAATCAAGAGGACTGTTGCTGATCAGAAGAGATCATGTGGGTATGCTCCACACATTCAGATGCTCATCAACTCTAAGATGGGAAAAGGCATATATCTGTTAGACAAAGAGCACCTTCCCTTGAGGCCTGATTTTGAGGACAACACAGTTGTCATGGATGCTGCAGATCCTACTTCAGTAGAGGATCAAGAGAAGAGAGAAAAGGCACAAGCAGAGAAGGCAGCCAAGATGCCAAGTGTTGAAGAGGCATCTTAAGTTTTTCTCAAGTCAAAACAAGGTCAACTTAGCTATCTCATTCAGGCTACTTTGAGGATTGAGAAAGGATTGGCCACTCTCACTCAGAATCAAGAGAGTCTTGAGAGAATATTTGAGACAAAACTTCATGACTTGGAAGTCAAGGTGACAGAGATTTAGACTTCTGTGGAGAAGATAAAATAAGAGCTTGAGGATAGGAGTGACAAGACCACCACTGATGCCTATCAAAGGGTGCCCAAAAGACAGAGGTCTGTAGCAGTGCCAGTGACAGACACTAGAGCTACAACTTCAGCTCCTGCAGCCACAGCCTCAGTTGCCCCTCCAGTTGCCACTCCACCAACTCCTACAACCTCTACAGATGCATTTGTTGCAGGACTCCTCTCCACGCCACCTCCCGAAGATCAAGCTTAGAGAGCCGCATAACACTATGCATTTTCAAGCTTTTTGGTAACTTGTTGCCAAAGGGGGACAAAGTGTATAGATCATAGGAGAGAGAGAGAGAGAGAGAGAGAGAGAGAGAGAGAGAGAGCTTTGCTTCTTTTATTGCCTCTTTTGCTGCTACTTATTTGTGTGCTTGCTTGGATGATACTCTATGGTTGTGTATGTGAGATACTTATATGGTCATGTGTTTGATCATATCATACTTTAATGTTTGTGCTTGGATGTTGATATTCTCTATCTCTCATGTATGATAATTCACTTTGTCTTGGTGATGAGTGTATATTTCATATTCTATCATTTTGAGCGCTCCAACAAGATGTATGTGACATGGAAGAGTAACCCATGGTCCTAATCGATTGTGCATTTGCATTCAAAAGCAAATTTTATCTAATGCACAAATTTAGGGGGAGCTCTTTCTTATCACATACTTCTCAAAGCAACGATGCATTTCATTCTTATTATCATTTGTCGAAGCTTTGATCCATATGCTGTCATCAATTACCAAAAAGGGGGACATTGAAAGTGCAATTAATCCCTGGGTGGTTTTGGTAAATCTTGACAACATATAGCTCATTGAACTAATACTCTTTCAAGATGATCATTTCAGAAAGTTCAATGATTGGCATGGCATGGACTAGAGATGTGGACCCCTCAAAATGCTAAGGCCACATATTGGCAAAAGCTGAAGACTCTACTTTTTCATTTTAGTGATCCAAGATCACATTGAATCCATAGGAAAAGACAATACTATTAAAAGGGGATGAGGTGTTGCTTAATGGCTTGTGAGGGAGTCCTGGATTAAGGGTCCTCGGGCGTCCGACCTATGTAAAGTGGGCCGTACTGATGGCCATGAAGATACAAGACAGAAGACTCTCTCTCCTGTGCCCGGATGGGACTCTACTTGGCGTGGATGGCAAGCTTGGCCTTCAGATATGAAGATTCCTTCCTCTGTAACCGACTTTGTACAACCCTAGTCCCCTCCGGTGTCTATAAACCGGAGGGTTTAGTACGTAGAGGCAGTCACAATCATATAGGCTAGACTTCTAGGGTTTTAGCCGCTACGATCTCGTGGTAGATCAACTCTTGTAATACTCATATTCATCAAGATCAATCAAGCAGGAAGTAGGGTATTACCTCCATAGAGAGGGCCCGAACCTGGGTAAACATCGTGTCCCCCGTCTCCTGTTACCATCAACCTCAGGCGCACAGTTCGGGACCCCCTACCCGAGATCCGCCAGTTTTGACACCGACATTGGTGCTTTCATTGAGAGTTCCGCTGCGTCATCACCAAAAGGTTCGGTGGCTCCATCAATCATCTACAACAACGCTGCCTTGGGGGAGGTTTTCCTCCCCGGCCAGTTCTTTGTGTTCGGCGGCTTCGCACTGCGGGCCAACTCGCTTGGACATCTAGAGCAGATCGACAGCTATGCCCCAGGTCAGCAGATTAGTTTTGGAAACCTGGACTATGTCGCTGATATCCGAGGAGATTTGATCTTCCATGGATTCACGGCCCCAACCTCCACTCTGGCCTTAGATCCGGAGCGTATCACCAGGTCCGAAGACGGGCTCCCTGAGCTCGCCGGACTATCTGCAGCCGTTTGGCCCATTGTGGAAGAGCCGGAGGAAGTAGTGTCGCTGGCAGCCATCATGGAGCCGGACCCTTCTCCGGATACTGGCTCAGAGTCCTCGGAGTCAATATCGTGTGAGTTCGGCCAATGAGTTTCCCCTCGTCGTACTCAATAGGCTCTCTTCTCTCAGGCTAGACCTCGCCCTTAAGCGAGGCTCTGGACTTAATGTGATCCCTTGTCATTACAGAGAAGCAATGTCCGAACTATGCCCAGCCCGGACTAGGGGCTGAGAGCAGGGAATTTTGCATCCCACCCACCACCCACTTTATAGCCACTGTCGAGGACTTAACCAACATGCTCGATTACGGCTCCGAAGACATCAATGGTATGGATGACGATGCCGGAGAAGAGCAGGCCCAAAACCCAAATACATCCAAAGAGAACAGCGGCTATGACAAAGAAGATCCAGTTGAGGATAAACCTCCTGAGACACGGCGATAGCACCGACGTCAGCGGCGCCGCTCTAAGCCACGCCGCGGAAAAGACAGCAATACCGGCAGAAGATAAAACAGTACTCTCAACTATGCCGAAGACAATGAAGACCCCGTTAAGCCAAACTCCGAACAGGATGAACGGGAAGATGGGCGAATCAGCCCTGATGAACAGGCCATAAACGAAGACTCGAAGGACAGTAACTTCCTTCCGCTCTCCGAGGATGAGGTGAGCCTCGGCAACGAGGATTTTATCGTGCCTGAGGAACCTCTCGAGCAGGAGTGCTTTAAGGCACTACTAGGAAAAGGGCTATAGATGATATGAACATTAATGACGCACCGTGTATATGGTGCGCCACTACTATATAGCAGTGGCGCACCAGATACAGGTGCGCCATTAGTAATATATTACTAATGGCGCAGCTGGTGTGTATTGCGCCATTAGTCGTTTTGAAAAAAATAAAAAAATTTGTTAGTAATGGCGCACCATGGGATAGTGCGCCATTACTAGTTGACATAGTAATGGCGCACCACACCCACCGTGAGCCATTAGTAGTTTTGAAAAAAAAATTAAATTTTTTTGTTAGTTATGGCGCAACTAGTAATGGCGCACTGTTCACTGGTGCGCCATTACTAACAATTTTTTTTATTTTTTTCAAAACTACTAAACTAGTAATGGCCACTGTCCACTGGTGCGCCATTACTAACAATTTTTTATTTTTTTTTTCAAAACTACTAATGGCGCACCACACATCAAGTGCGCAATTAGTAACCCAGGTGCTAAATGTACCCCGTGGATCGCCTTTTCAGTTTAAAACTAAAATAAAAGAAAATGATGGAAATGTCAAAAAATGAAAGAAAATAAGTTTCCTGTGTGATATGTGTTATAGTTGTTGGAAAATTTACATATATGAATTTTGACTTTATTTGCAAAATCAGTCTGGAATTTAGTAAAAATGGGAACCCCGTTCAACATCTTCAAAATCCCCAAAAACCTAACAGAACGAAAGATACGGGGCTTTTAAGATCTAGAGGGGGGAAAATGAAAAAAAATCAAACTTACTAGTGGCGCACCATTTGCTAAGTGCGCCACTAGTAACAGAAAAAAATTGGTTTTTTTTTGAAAATTGGATTTTTTTTTTGAAAATGTGATACGTAATATGACCGGGAAGTTTGAAATATTTTTTCAAAATTTTATCAAACTCATGAACATGAACAAAGTCCTAGACATCAACAAGGTTTAATAGGATTGATATGATAGATATATCAACAAGTGCCTGTGAAGTGAGCTGGTGCTGGGGTTGGATAGAACCGTGAAGTTAAGCGTGCTCGAGTTGGAGTAGTGTGAGGATGGGTGACCTTCCAGGAAGTTTGACCACAGAGTGCGATTTGACTTGAGATTAAGCATATTGACCCAAGATTAAGTCATAGTGACCCGAGATTAAGAAAAAAATGAAAAAAAATTGAATTTTTTTTTGATTTTTTAAATTATTAGTAATGGCGCACTACGTGGTGCGCCATTAGAAAAAAATTTCTAATGGTGGCTGATCGACCACCATGTGGCTGTGACAGTGCGCCAACTCAAGCCGGACACCAGCCTGCACTACCTCGCCGTAAAAGGCAGAGATAAAACAGCTCGGAGATATACATATGACCTGTGGCAGGACCTGGACAGCAGAGCAGGACAGACCAGCTCGATCTACGGATCATGGGGGCGTGCCCCAACACGCGACGACGGCTATCTAGCTGGATGCGGCACGCATAATCACGCCCGGGCCAAAAACTGCAGACGAACTCCATCCGAGCTACGTCGCGATGTGGCCCGATATAGAGGTGGCGCACACCCCCTTTGCTTCAGTGATGAAGTAATGGAGCACGAATTCCCAGAAGTGTTTAAACCCGTGAACATCGAATCATATGATGGGACAACAGACCCCGCAGTATGGATCGAAGATTTTCTTCTCCATATTCATATTTCCCGTGGTGATGATCTTCATGCCATCAAATACCTCCCGCTAAAACTCAAGGGACCAGCTCGGCACTAGTTGAACAGCCTGCTAGAAAATTCCATTGGCAGCTAGGAGGACCTGGAAGTCGCCTTCCGCGATAACTTCCAAGGTACATACGTCCGACCTCTGGATGCCGATGACCTAAGTCACATAGTCCAACAGCCCGGAGAGTCAGCCAGGAAATTCTGGACTAGGTTATTAACTAAAAAGAACCAGATCATCGACTGTCCGGATGCCGAAGCCTTAGTGGCCTTTAAGCATAGCATCCGCGACGAATGGCTCGCCCGACACCTCGGCCAAGAAAAGCCGAAGTCCACGGCCGCCCTCACGGCGCTCATGACCCGCTTTTGCGTGGGCGAAGATAGCTGGCTAACCCGTAGGAATAGCAATACAAGTGAACCTGGCACTTTTGAGGCCAGAAATAGCAACGGCAAGCCCCGACGCAATAGACACAAGCGTCGAAGCAACGATAACAATACCGATGACACGGCGGTCAACGCCGGATTCAGTGGCTCCAAGTCCGGCCAGCGGAAGAAGCCATTTAAAAGGGACAATCCGAGCTCATCTAGCTTGGACCGCATACTCGATGGTCCGTGTCAGATACACGGCACCTCCGATAAACCAGCCAATCATACCAACATAAGCTGTTGGGTCTTTAAACAGGCCGACAAGTTAAATGCCAAGAACAAGGAGAAGGGGTCACAAAGCAAGGACGATGACGAGGAGCCCCGTCCACCGAACACAGGGGGTCAGAAGAAGTTTCCCCCTCAGGTCAAAATGGTGAACATGATATAAGCCACCCATATCTCCAAGAGGGAGCACAAGCGCGCGCTCAGGGACGTCTACACGATAGTGCCAGTCGCCAAAATTCAACCCATGGTCGTCCTGCCCGATCACTTTTGATCGTAGGGACCATCCGACCAGTATCCGTCATGGCGGTTCAGCCGCACTGGTCCTTGACCCAATGATTGACGGATTCCACCTCACGTGAGTCCTCATGGACGGCGGCAGCAGCCTCAACCTGCTCTATTAGGATACAGTGCGCAAAATGGGCATAGATCAATCAAGGATCAAACCCACCAAAACTACCTTTAAAGGAGTTATACCAGGTGTAGAGGCCCGTTGCACAGGCTCAATCGCACTGGAGGTCGTTTTCGGATCTCCGGACAACTTCCGATGCGAAGAGTTGATCTTCGATATCGTCCCCGTCCGCAGTGGCTATCACGCACTGCTCGGACGAATCATGTTTGCTCGATTTAATGCGGTGCCACACTATGCTTCTCTCAAGCTCAAGATGCCTAGACCACGCGGTGTCATAACAGTCAATGGAAACATGAAGCGCTCCCTCCGTACCGAGGAGCACACCACGGCCCTGGCAGCGGAAGTATAGAGCGGCAATTTAAGGCAGAACTTTAATTCAGCGGCCAAGCTCCCGGACACTGTCAAAGGAGTCCGGACTATTCCGCAGCATGACAGTCCGGCTCGTCAGGAGTTAGACTAACAATTCGACCTCCGTCTCAGTCCCGACCAAGTGGCGGCATATGTACCGCGCGAACACAATTACGCACTAAAAATACCATGGGCAGAGACAGAGGCATAACCAGATTGCTGTCCACAATACGGCTCGACCTTCCCTGGACCCACATACTTCACATTTTTCTCTTTATCCTTTTCAGGTCTCTCTTTTCGCAGGCCCCTCACGACGGCCTGCTCATCAATCCTTTTGAAGGATGGATACACCAAGGCGACAAGTAGCTCAGATGCGTGGGAGAATCATTAGATATTCTTGTCGACGACCATTCTACCTATTTTCAGGACCCGCACACAGCTCCCCCTTGGTCTTGGCATATTAAATAGCCAGGCTGCTTATCACACTATTTGTACAAATATGCTTTGATGTATTAATCAAATTATAATGGAAACAATTTGCGGCACAGCTCTTGTGGCACTAGTTTACTACTTCATTTTATTTCGTCATTCCTGTCGATTGCACCCGTACACTTTGGTACACTTTAAATTTGCCAGGGGCTTCATTATGCTCCACACTACGGTGACAAGGTCCGAACACTTTTTACAGTACAGTTCGGCACCCCGAAATTTAGCATTATATGCATCGGCTCCGAATCATGTCTTTGGTCAATAGTTGGGTTGCCCGGCTCGTGTGCTTGCTACCTTATGTTCCGTCCTATCGGCTAGGGTAGTAAAGGGAGAACTACTGCGATTGTGTTTCCGGTTCATCCGAGCAAACAACTCAGTAGAGAAAGCCGAAAACTGACTGTCATGATGCGGCGAGAGCTGGTCAGCTATTCGGAGGTTAAAATATTTCGTGATTTTTTCCGCATTTTGCGATGAATCGGCTTTCATCCAATCAGGTGTTTACAACACCCTAGTCCGGCCTACATGCTAAACTAGGGGTTGCGCCTACATTTTTATTGTCAAACTCTTATGGCTAAGTGAGGGTGATAAAGCCACATTGTCCGATTGCCTGGTTCGTTGCGCTAAACACCTCCTTCAAGGACCAAATTCTTGGATCAAAGAGTGTTTAGATTCCGTCCTAAACACCACCGTACTACCTACGTGGGGGCTGAAGCCGACGAATGGCCAACTCTCAGATTTAAAAAAAAACAGCCGCACATGAGGTAAATTTTTTAAAAATAAAAAGCATTATATTACATATTAGCCTTGTTTCAACATACAGGAGAGGGCAACATGAATGTATTCATTCAAAGATGACGTCCTTAGCACATTACCCCGTCACAATGCGGGATCCCTCCAGGACATCGACAAAATATCGCTCGGGCATGCGGTGCTCCTTGCCAGCGGGCGGTCCCTCAGTCGCGAGCTTGACGGCGTTCATCTTCGCCCACTGCACCTTGACACGGGCGAAGGCCATCCGCGCACCTTCGATGTAGACCGACTGCTTGATGGCATCCAGCCGAGGGCATGCATTGACTAGCCGCTTCACGAGCCCGAAGTAACTGGTGGGCATGGCTTCGGCAGGCCACAGCCGGATTGTTAAATCCTTCATAGCTAGTTCGGCCACCCTATGTAGTTCGACCAACTGTTTTAGCTGATCGCTAAAGGGCACCGGATGTTCTGGCGCAAGGTACTACGACCAGAACAGCTACTCCATCGAGCTCCCCTCTTTGGCTCGGAAGAACTCCACAGTGTCGGCAGCACTGCGCGGTAAATTCGCAAACGCGCCTGGAGAACTCCAAATCCGTGTTAGTAAGAGATATCTCTTCTTCACGTATTTGCTCTACATAATGAAGGCCTTACCCGCCCCGATTTTTCTGGCCTCCTGGTTTTCCTGGAGGGTGCCTTGGGCTTCAACCCGGGCATCTTGTGCGCTTTGGCTAGCCTTGGCTAGTTCGGTCCCTTGATCCGCAATATTGCGCTCCAAGGACTCGCATTTCTTCACGGTGTCCTAGAGCTCCTGCTGGACCTCATCAACTCTGGCCTCGTTTTTTCCACGGGCGGCTTGCTCCCTTGCCACTTTCTTTTTGGCCTTGGCTAGCGCCTTCTTGAGGGTCCCCACCTTGGTCGCCGCTCCTAACAAATATCATGGCACTATGATCAGCACAAATTATTCATTCTTTCTGTATTTACAAAAGGTCATTATATACCTTGCTTGTCTTCTAACTGCTTTTTTACACGGCCGAGCTCTTCTTCGGCCCGCTCCAGACTCTGCCTCAGTTCGGAGACTTCGGCAGAATGAGAGTTCGCAGCCAGCAACGATGCCTGCTTATTCACATAAGACAAACTGGGTTTGTCTCCTGCGAAAATTACTTGATCCTCTGTCCGGCTTTTCTTTCCGGACACCGGACAGAGTCCCAGGGGCTACTGTCTATACTATGACATTCTTTTTATACAGTTGCGTTGCTTACCTCAAAGCCTGTCAGAAGGCTGGTACAGGCTTCGGTCGGCACACTTTCAGTAATATGGAACTCACCAGAAAGAATCCTATGACAACATTGTACTCGCGCATCACAGCAAGAAAATGGAGATTTGTCAGTCCTTCTGAGCTGTAGTTAGTTTGGTCTTGTGGGGGGTAATGTAACCATCCTTCAACTACTCCTTCTGAGGAGAAGATAGACATGGCTGCTTCATCCTGGCATAATAGGAACTAGTCACTTAACATACTCCATATTCTTCTTCAGAGGGGATGATCCTGTTGTGCAAAGACAAGAGGATAACTAAATGCTTGCATCCATGTTTGCTCGGAAAAAAGGAAAGGAAATATTTAAAGCAGCATAGATGAAGCACTTCTCAAGGACGATACCACTTTTTGATGACAGTATCTAAACAGTAGCACAACACTAATAGAGATGACATAGCTCAATCATATGGATGAAATCGGTGGCTTAGTACCAACCTTTGTCAGGAGGCTTATTGTGTAGAGCATACAGATGAAGCACTTCTCTGGAACCATCTGTTGCTATCTACTGTGGTGGCCATGCTTACTATATACTCCTCGATTAGATTAATGTTTCCAACATCTTCTTGTGCATTTCCACTAAAATATATGGTATCTTCAAAGAAGATCCATGTTTGCACAAGTAGAGATAATTACGTATTACATGAAGAGTGGCATCAAATCAGTGGCAAAACAATTGCTCGTTCCAGCCATAGCAATAAATTAAGATGCAAAACTATATCATTACTTGTGTCATCACAATTCCAGTGTTTCATTACAGCACCACGAGTTGATTTTTGTTTTTCTTCTGCTTGTTCTTCCCCTTCATCACTTGGGTTCAATAACAGACAAACTTCGCCTTCAATGTAAGATTTGGCATGTCAATTTGGTTGCACAAGTATAGCACTAAACAATGACATTAATTTTCTGATGAAAGTGGCAAAATACAGGACAACAGTTGTGAAATATCCTTATCTTACCTCAATGGGACTAAAAGTGGGCATTTGGGACTAAAGAAAGAAGACCCCGAGGGAGAGTCTTTTTGGGACTTTTTCCAATAGTTGCCCCTGCCACGCATCGCACCTTGTCTCTATTAGTTCATTACTAGGGGTAACATGGTCTTTTAGCATGTCATTTAAGAACCTCTAGTCCATGTTTAGTCCCTGGAACCAAGCAGGTAGGGACTAGGGAGTTTTTAACCAAATAGGGCCTTAGATTAACAACAGCTAAAGAGTTGCACGGGACAATGGACGCACCAGCACCATGTGCATCTACCGATGTACTGGGGTGATGCACAGTCTGTTGCAAACAAAGAACAAACAACCAAGGAGCATATTTGTGTTGGTCCCAGTTTTGTTATCTTTAGACACGTTTCCCTATGTGAGTGCAACAAATCTAGTCCTGCTCAAACTCTACAGCCTTGTCCCCCAAAACAAAAGATCCGTTTGTTACAGATGTGTGTACTCCATTTGTCAATGTTTTCCCTTTTCGACCAACGTAGGTGATGGATAGCCAGTCTGTACTAGTACTTTCCACACTTCCTTTCCTCTATGAACCACGTCCTAGATTTATGCTATACAACTTTCCCCACTACTTTCCCCCATTCCTGTCCTCTTTGAACCACGTCTTAGATTCATACGATACAACTTTCCCCACTACTTTCCCCCCTTCCTTTCCTTTTTGAACCACGTCCTAGATTCATGCTATACAACTTTTCCCACTACTTTCCCCCATTCCTTTCCTATTTGAACCACGTCCTAGATTCATAGTATACAACTTTCCCCACTACTTTCCTGTTTGATCCAACACCTAGATTCGAGTGCAGAAGCGGAAAAAGCCCACATGCAGCTAGAGCAATGCATGTGGAATAAGTACATTAGACCTTAAGGTTCTTGGGATGTGGTTTGGTGGGCGACTGGAGGCTGTTCGACCCACACTATGTACGGCGGCGAGGAAGAAGGGGTCAGAGGCCCTCCCTCGCCGCCGCTGGGTGAAAGTGAACAGCTGCGCCGGTAGTGGATTCCCTCCCTCGCCGACAGCGACAGCGTTAAGCCTCCTTCCCTTCCTGGCGGACGGATCCTGCCGGCTCTTTGACCAGCAGTGAGGGGAGAGAGAGCGGCCAACGAAGTCTTGTTTAGATCTGGAGAGGGTGAGAGAGTGTGAAGAGAGCAACTACAAGCAGACCAGTAGTGAGGGGAGAGAGAGAGGCCAACGAAGTCTTGTTTAGATCTGGAGAGGGTGAGAGAGTGTGAAGAGAGCAACTACAAGCGTTGAGGCTCCAACGTGTATATATATACAGGAGAGAGTGTGAAGAGTGCAAACCCTAGAAAACAAGCACCGAGGCTGCAGCTTATACGTGATGAGGTGACTATACGGTCACTACGAGATCGTATAGCTCCGTATACATCCATTTTGACCGGTTAAAGAATCATCCTTGCACGAGTTATGCTCAAGTGTAGTAATCGAACCTGAGACATCAAGTTTGATGAGCGAACATGCTAACCAGCTACACAACCCTCCCATTATGTTCAACGAGAGGAAAATAACCTTTTATACATTCCTACATTTGTGTGACAAGCATGCCGTGTTTTTCTGTGTGTGTGGGAGTCATTGGGATTTAAATCATAATCGTGTCATGTGGCTGTGGTGGTAAGACTATCCACAGTGGTGCAGAAATAATGCAGCCTTAGTCACCTTACCTCTCTCCACGTAGTACGTTGGGTCCCACCAGTCAGAGGGTGAAACAAAAAAATTAATAAGAAAAATGAAAAGCGCCAGCGGTGTATCTTACCTCACACATCTCGCTACTGCTCGGGAACACTGTCCAATTGATCCCTCTGTTCGCTCACATACTATTTTAAGTGAATCGTTATTATAGCATGCACACAATTTTGGGCACTTTTATTCAACCTAAGTCAATGTGCCACCGTATCTCATACGATTCCCTTTGTCTAGGTGTAATAAGTCACGTTAGAAGGTGCAGCGGGACCAAGGTGCAAGCAGATTGGAGGAGAAGGAGAAACTTGACCGGTCATTCCTCCAATCAAAGCCCCGATTTTCTGTCTCTAAACGCAACAATCAATCCAAACAACTAAAAGATGCCGTTTTAGCTACCATGCAGGGCCACGTATTAACTTGCATGCAAGCCGACTTTGATTTCTTGACTAATCAATGCGTAGTTGCGCTCCATGCATTGGGTTTCCGGGGGAGATAACAAGGCAGAGTAAGGAGCGTTTGGTTACATTGCTTAGGCTGGTCATAGTGGTGAGTAACTTGGACTAGTAACATGCATATGTTACTAGTCTATGTTACTACTACGTGAAGTTTGCCGTCGGAAGTGAGCCGATCTGGCTCTCCTGAGCTAGCAAGGTTTTTCTAGCCCACCCAAGCGCAGGCCCACAAAAGCTAACATATTTTAACAGTTCCAAATGCCTGACCTTGCCCGGCTATGCTATAAGCTGTTCTTGCTAAGGATCCAAACGCTCCCTAAGTAACAACGCTCGCTAGCAGCGAGGCCAGGAGGGGATTGAGATGCGAAGTTAATGGACGACGCCTAAACATATTGGGAATATCTGATTTCCGTAGGATGACTTAACACCTAGACGGAGGGAGTACTACTCCTCAGTCTAGGTTTGATGGAATATTCGTCACCTCTTCTCTTCTTATACGTACTCCATTTGTATCTCACTTCCTGTGGCTTCGCACTCACATGATTTTCCTATTCTATGAACCTGTGTGTGCGTGTGCGTGTGTGTGTTAGAGAGAGCGACAATCGACCTACTCCTACAGAGAGATGGTGTGTAGTGTACGATTTTAGCCGCAAGAGTCGGTGCATCCTCTCGTTTCCGGGCGTCCCGTAGGGACAGGCGGACATCTTCCACGCCCGCTCCTGACCAGCTTGGCCCACCCAAAGCCCCTCCATCGCCCGCGCGCTTCCCGCCTGAAACGGCAGCGCCGCTCCAAAGAATCGGTGCCGCATTCATGCCCGGGCAGAGCGGACGCGACCTCTCACTGGCGCGTGCGTTGAATGGAGAAGTGGATTCAAGAGTGATGGTTTCTTCTTCCGTCCAACTTACTGCTGGGTCTATGTGATTTGACGGCTCATTGGTCATTATTACTGAAGTGGTAGGACTGCTGGATGTCCCATGCTTTCGGCGAAAGGAGGTACTACTAGATTACAATTTGCTCCATTCTTAGGCGGAGGAGTGCAAGAGCACTGAAAACACCTAACTCTTTACATAGTACTCCCTCCGTTCCTAAATGCATCTATATACATCCATATGTGGTTCATGGTGAAATCTCTACAAAGACTTATATTTAGGAATGGAGGAAGTACTTATATAGTACGTATTGTAATTTATCAGCGAGATAGTAAAATGCTATGAAGCTTCCAACTTTTGTTACATGTATCTTGCGTGCAAGGTTGCCCGTTGCAACATTTTGTCAAATACAAAGGAGACTAACATGCATGCTATTGCATCTCAATGATTGACAGATCATAGCAAATATGTATTCCCTCCGTTCCAAAATAAGTGTCTCAACTTTATTCTACATACGGAGCAAAATGAGCGAATCTACACTCTAAAATACGTCTATATACATCAGTATTTGGAGTATGTACTAGTAGTTCATATTGAAATCTACTAAAGGACATATATATTCCAAACAATATGATAATCTCTCTAACCAAGGTAGTAGGGACGAGGAGTAAACGGAGGGAGTAGTAAAATTTTCTCCTCGTCCTGCGAGCCACCGCACGCGTGGGCGAGGGAGCGGGCGTAAGGCATGCAATACTACTACTAGTAAGCAAGTTTCACCTCATCCTGCGAGCCACCGCGCCCGTGGGCGGGGGAGACAGCATACTAAGCAAGCTTCTCCTCGTTCTGTGAGTTGACGGGACACATCAAAAGTACTCCAATGTATAGAGCCTTGCCTCTAAGGCAGGCCCCACATGGTTTGCCTCTTTTTTAACATAACGTGTCAAGTCGCAATTTGGTTGTTCACCCGTGGTAGACGATCCTCTCTCCATCTAGTGGACAACCAGTACACGTGTCAAATTACCACGTGGGCTGCCTTTTCGTACAGAAATGAGCTCCACCGTGTACCTGCGCGGGTGTTGTTGGGAAAGAGACGGGAGTACGTGCGCCGTGCATGCACCTCTTCTCTTCGTGCACGTCCCCCACCTACGTGGGTGTGTGTGATAGATACAAATCTAGACAAATGGCTTGTGCGTTCGTGAGTGTTTTTTGTTTTGGGGGGAGGTTCATTTCGTGAATGTATTTGTGGGAATATGTGTCGATGACATCTCAAACAAAATGTTGCATGCAATGTGTGTGAAATGGAGGCCTATCCATATCATATATAGAGGGTCGGGAGATCCACGAGAAGAGAGGGAGAGGTCATAGATATCGATAGAGTCGAAGAGAGGATCAAGTGGGTGGGTGCGAGATCGATGAAGAGAGCCATCGATATTTTGTGTGTGTGTGCAAGTCAAAGATATAGGGCGACTGACCTAGCTACCGGAACGTTAGAGGGAATAGGTCAAGTTTGTGTGTGGCAGGGAGACATGACTAGAGCGCTTGATGTATCGGTGTGTGTGTGTGGGAGGGGTGGGGGAGGGTAGGTGATACGTCTCCAGCGTATCTATAATTTATGAAGTATTCATGCTATTATATTATCCATCTTGGATGTTTAATGGGCTTTAAGATGCACTTTTATATTATTTTTGGGACTAACTTATTAACCCAGAGCCCAATGCCAGTTTCTGTTTTTCTCCTTGTTTCAATGTTTCGTAGAAAAGGAATATAAACGGAGTCCAAACGGAATGAAACCTTCGGGAGAGTTATTTTTGGAACGGAAGCAATCCAGAAGACTTGGAGTGTACGTAAGGGAAGCAACGAGGAAGGCACGAGGCAGGGGGGCGCGCCCACCCCCCTGAGCGCACCCTCAACCCTAGTGGTCCCCTCGTGGCTCCCCTTACCGATTTCTTTCGCCTATATATCTCCATATACCCTTAAACCATCGGGGAACAGAATAGATCGGGAGAGCCTCTGTAGCCACCAAAAACCAATCGGGACCCTGTTCCGGCACCCTGCCGGAGGGGGGATCCCTCACCGGTGGCCATATTCATCATCCCGGCGCTCTCCATGACGAGGAGGGAGTAGTTCACGCTCGGGGCTGAGGGTATGTACCAGTAGCTATGTGTTTGATCTCTCTCTCTCTCGTGTTCTTGAGGTGATACGATCTTGATGTATCGCGAGCTTTGCTATTATAGTTGGATCTTATGATATTTCTCCCCCTCTACTCTCTTGTAATGGATTGAGTTTTCCCTTTGAAGTTATCTTATTGGATTGAGCCTTTAAGGATTTGAGAACACTTGATGTATGTCTTGCCGTGCTTATCTGTGGTGACAATGGGATATCACGTGATCCACTTGATGTATGTTTTGGTGATCAACTTGCGGGTTCCGCCCATGAACCTATGCATAGGGGTTGGCACACGTTTTCGTCTTGACTCTCCGGTAGAAACTTTGGGGCACACTTTGAAGTTCTTTGTGTTGGTTGAATAGATGAATCTGAGATTGTGTGATGCATATCGTATAATCATGCCCACGGATACTTGAGGTGACATTAGAGTATCTAGGTGACATTAGGGTTTTGGTTAATATGTGTCTTAAGGTGTTATTCTAGTACAAACTCTTGAATAGATTGATCCGAAATAATAACTTTGAGGTGGTTTCGTAACCTACCATAATCTCTTCATTTGTTCTCCGCTATTAGTGGCTTTGGAGTGAATCTTTGTTGCATGTTGAGGGATAGTTATGTGATCCAATTATGTTATTATTGTTGAGAGAACTTGCACTAGTGAAAGTATGAACCCTAGGCCTTGTTTCAAAGCATTGCAATACCGTTTACGCTCACTTTTATCATTAGTTACCTTGCTGTTTTTATATTTTCAGATTACAAAACCTATATCTACCATCCATATTGCACTTGTATCACCATCTCTTCGCCGAACTAGAGCACCTATATAATTTACCATTGTATTGGGTGTGTTGGGGACACAAGAGACTCTTTGTTATTTGGATGCAAGGTTGTTTGAGAGAGACCATCTTCATCCTACGCCTCCCATGGATTGATAAACCTTAGGTCATCCACTTGAGGGAAATTTGCTACTGTCCTACAAACCTCTGCACTTGGAGTCCCAACAACGTCTACAAGGAGAAGGTTGCGTAGTAGACATCAAGCTCTTTTCTGGCGCCGTTGCCGGGGAGGTGAGTACTTGAAAGTATATCTTTAGATCTTGCAATCGAATCTTTTTTTCTTTTTTTATCACTAGGTTAGTCTATAAAAGAAAACTACAAAAAAATTATGGAATTGAGTTTGTCTCATACGCTTCATCTTTTTAATATCTTTCGTGAGAATGATGGGAAGGAAAAATGTGCTCAAGTGCTAGAAGAAGAAGTCTATAAAATGTTTGGCACTAAATATTTGAATGATGAGCATGATTGCAATGTTGTTAGTATGAACTCTTTGAATATCCATGGTACTAATGATGATTGCACTAGTCATGATGAAAATATTTCTTATAAGCATGTCGATATTTGTGGAGTGCATAGAGTTTGCAAATACATACCAAAAAAGGGAAGATAGATTTTGTAAGAGGCATATGTACTTAGAAACTAAATGGTTGCAAGAAAGGCTAGATGTTTGTGCTGAAAATTTAAATTTTCTTAGCCGTACTTGTGAACTTTGCAATGAACATGGTCATTTAACTATCCGATGCAAATTGTTTCATGATCTAATCGTTTCCAAAAATTGTGATGACTTGATTTCCCTTGCACATCAGAAGAAACTTAGTCTGCTTTTGGGTTATGAAGAATTGAAATGTCAAACTAAGTTTATTCCAGAATATAACCTCGAGAAATTCCTCGATATTGATCTAGAAGAAATCTATATGTATTGTGCGGTGAATTGCGTTGAAAATCCTTATATTGCCAATTACATAAAAAAAGAAAACTTATAGAAGATGAAGAGAATACTAACGAAAGGGAAGAGACTTCCCAATTTTCTCCTATTATTTCTTAAGATGAATCAGGTAACGAGGAGGAGCCTTCTATTCAACCAATCTCATCAATAAGGAACTTTAAAAATAGGATTGCACCTACACATGATGTGAAGAAGAAAAAGATAAAACAGAGAAGTAAAGGTAAAAAGGTATCCCTCCCAAATGATGTTGCTCCTACTACTCATTGTGATGATGATTATTTCTATACTATTGGTGCTATCCATACTATTAATAATGAGTGTGATTATGCTTATGATATGAAAAGGCCCAAGCTTGGGGATGCTATGTTTGATGAGGATGACACATTTGAGAATATATTTGCCGAAATTAATGTTTGTCCCAAGCTTGGGGATGCTACGTTTAATGAAGATGATATTTTTAGTCTCCCAAGTTTTGATATCCAAGGTTGTTATGATGATAGCATGCCTTCTACCTATGATGATTATATTGATGAAAGTGGGTTTGGAAGAGTGTCAACTTTAGGAAGTAATGATCCCACTATTTTTGTTGGAGTAAATGACCACGGGTAGCCTAGCCGGCTCCCCCCGGCACTTCTGAAAAATTGTGGGCCAATGAAGCCCTTCAACGTCCAAGACGTGAGGCCGCCTTCCCCCGACCGGCTGTCTCTCAGGCCGACTACCGGGAGGCGGCCCGGCCCTAAAACCTACAGGAAGAAGGCCACAAGAAGGCCGACTCCTTAGGAGCCAGCCACCAGAGGGCCGACTCCACGAAGCCGGCCACGAGAAGGCCGACTCCAAGAAGCCGGCCCCCCAGCATGTGGCCAAGACCGCACCCTCAAACTTTGCACCCACATAACGGCGATGAGACGGGGCGTGGCTACAGTGAAGCTGTCACCCCCAAATCCCGGAGCGCGCATGGCCACAGTGCGCCGTACGGGGCGGCCATCACCCGTCCGATGTGGCACTATTGCCATGTTGACCATGATGTCATGCGCGACGGGCTGTCAGCATGGCCCGCGGGCGGCAGGCCCCTCCAGTCAGAGAGATACCCGAAGTCGGCCAGGCCTCCTCCAGTCGGCCTAAGATATGGCCGGCTCCCCGTAGCCGGCTTGCTCCCTCCCTCGAAGGAGGCGCCTCATTAAGGAGACAAGATGAGGTAAGGCTACAGTGATCGCCGCCAAAGCGGCGGCACTGTATCCATGCTTACCTCGGCAAAGCCCTCATCATCAGGATTGCGGCAACAGTAACCAGCCCCCGACAAGGCCCCCAGCGATGGGGCCAGCTTGTCGACCAGGAAGCCGGCAGCCGGCGGGATCCACCAGTCGGCGGGCCCCAGCGGCCGGCAGAGAAGCCGGTGAGCGTAGACACTGACGGCTAGGGCCCGCGCCCAGCCGGATTAGCATTGTACCCCTGGGGGGTAGGCCTATATAAACCCCCCAGGGCACCCATGCAAAGGGTTGATCTCTTAGAGTTTTAGACACGACATAGAGGGAAGAGGAGAGCTAGCCGTGCCCTTCTTCTTCCTCTCACCGAAACAGCTCAAGGAGCCTCTTGTAGCTACTTGTTCATCTAGTGATCATGCGGAGACCCCGCAGAGCAGCAGTAGGGGTGTTATCTCCACGGAGAGCCCCGAAGCTGGGTAAGATTCGCCGGCGTGCATGTCTTCGCGTCATCCCGTTTCCAGGCACCGGCGACGTCTTATTGGCTCCCACAATGATAAGCCACCCGTTGGCATATGTCGCACCAACCACCCGACATTTGGCGCACACCATGGGGCCAGGTGCATCACCGTCCGGAGACCTGTTCTGGACGGGAACCCTCTTCCTTCCCGGCGAGCGTAGCCAGCCCGGCACGCCCGACGGCGCTTGCCCCGACGCGCTGCAAGGCGTCGCTGACGCCTGCGCGGCGAGCTGCCTCACCGATCTTCTTGGCGAGGCTCACATCTCCGACAAGCCCGCCTCCGACGCGGGCACAGGCTGCCTCGAGAGCCACCTCGTCAGCCTCCTCGACCAACTTCACGTCTCCAGCAAGACTGCTGTAGATTTGGAGTCGGTTGGCTTCACCGACCCGATGCTTGTCGACTCCGACACGGGATCGCTTGACGCTTTCCCCGCCAACGTTGTGATCTTCAACAACCCGCTCCCCCGAGCCGACAGCTGTGGCAGTGCCATCACCGAGGTGCTGGTCATCAGCCATGGCGTCGCATCTGGCGAGAACGCCCACGACGCCCTGCAAGTGGCGATCCGCGACTTGTCCGTCCCCCTCCCGGCCGGCGCCGACGCTGACACAGTGGAGGCACGCCGCCTCGCCCTCATTGCGGAGGTCCAAAAGAAAGCCTCCATGAGGCGCCTCACTGAGGCTCACCAGCGCGAAGTCGACCATGCCGCCTTCGGCATGCCGCGTCCTGACGGGCCGAGTCGGATTGGCGCCATCAAGCAGCGTGGCGCAGCCATCCCCGACATGCTAGGAGCTGACCGCCCAGTCTATGCCACGCCCCTCGAGAACCTGCGCGCCGCCCAGGCGGCCGTAGACGAGCTGAATGGACTAGGGGCCGAAGAGCTCCCCCACATGACCAGACGCATCCAGCAGCTGATCGATGCGGCTGCGCAGTGGCACGAAGCCGGCGTCCGCGCGGAGAGTCCTCCCCCGCGCTGAGAGCACGGCGCAACGTCACGGACGCCTAATGCGGGCAACACCCGCGCGCGGCAAGAAAAAGAGCCGGCTGCCAGCCGCAGCCGAACCCGGATCTCCATCGAGCACGACGCAGAAGGCCGCCCTCGAGCCGTGGAGCGACGAGGCAACCCGCCTCCTCCTCCGCCTCGTGGGGAGAGATATCCCACCCCGCCGCCTATCACGCATCCGACTCCCAGCGGCCGACTAGGCCGCCGCGAAGGAGTCGGCGAGAACGATGCCCGCCATCGGATTGACTGCCTAGCGCGATCCCTGGCGCTAGAAGAGGAAGACAATGTCGGCCCGCCTTACTTCGGCCCCCGCATCCGCGACGAGCCCTTCCCAAAGGGTCCTCGCTCCCAAGAGACACACCCAAGTACAACGGCTCTGTGAAGCCGGAGGATTGGTTGATCGACTACTCCACTGCAGTCAGCATAGCAAACGGCAACAGGCGCGTTGCCGTGAAGTATGTACCCCTCATGCTCCAAGGCACGACGCGAACCTGGCTCAATGGCCTTAAGCCGTATAGCATCAACAGCTGGCTAGACTTCACAGAAGCCTTCGTCCACAACTTCACCAGCACCTACAAGCGGGCTCCCAAGCCCCGACAACTCTCCTTGTGCGTTCAAGGACCCTCTGAGTCAACTCGTGACTACCTCACGCGCTGGGCCGAGCTCCGCAATTCCTGCGAGCGGGTACACGAGGTTCACGCCATAGAGTACTTCACCGCCGGGTGCCGAGAAGGCACCCTCCTCAAGCACAAACTCCTCTGCGACGAGCCGACTACCCTCGACGAGCTGCTGGTCATAGCAGACAAGTACACCACTGCCGACTCCTCAATGAAAACCGAGCTTCGAGTGGACGCCTCCGGGAAGGTACTCAACCCGGCTCCCAAGACGCCGGCTGGGACCTCCAGCCGACGCCCGTACCAGAACGACAACAAGCGCAAGGGCCCCATGCCGCCTTCAACCAGTCGGCAGGTCGCCACAGTTGAAGTCGGACAACCCGAAGGGCGGCCCGCGCCCAAGAAGCAGAAGCGCGCAGAGGCGGCAGCAGCCGCCTTCCTACGAGAAGCCGCCCAACCACACGACCGGAAGTGCCATCGCTCACGCGAATCTCCAAGGCGAAGGGCTGATGCGCCCCCGCTTTGGTGGTCCGCCGCCCGGCTCAAGAAGCCGGCTGCTCGACCAGCAGTCGGAGCCGTTCAAGACGAGTTCCCTGACGAGCATGCTGCCTACGTCGTCTTTACAAGACAACCCGAGGACCGGCGCAGCCGGCGCTGATAGCACGGAGAAGTCAATGCGGTCGCCTCCAACACTCCCGAGTACATGCACTGGTCAGAAAGGCCTATCAGCTGGAGTCGGGCCGACCACCCAGAGGTGATGCCGTCTCCCGGCTCTTATGCATTGGTTTTTGATGCCACCCTCGCAACAGACAAGCGTGTTGCCCGTTTCTCCCGCGTGCTGATAGACGGCGGGAGCAGCATCAACATCCTGTAACGTGACACCATGGAGAAGCTAAACATCAAGACGAAGCAGCTCATGCCTAGTCGAACCGTGTTCCATGGCATTGTACTCGGCCTGTCCTGCTCACCAATCGGCAAGATCAAGATAGATGTTCTCTTTGGGGACAAGGATCATTTCCACCGAGAAGCGATCTGGTTTGAAGTGGTGGACCTCGAGAGCCCCTACCATGCACTGCTTGGCCGACCTGCCCTGGCCAAGTTCATGGTTGTACCCCACTACGCCTACCTCAGGATGAAGATGCCGAGTACCAAGGGCATCATCACCATAGCCGGCGGTTACAAGAAATCCTCCAAGTGCGCGGTAGCCAGCAGCCGGCTGGCCGAGTCCCTTGTGATCGCTGAAGGAAAGAAGATGTTGGACCGAGTCGTGGCCATGAACGGCAAGCAGCTAGCCCTGTCCCTCGACCCCAAGGAGTGTGATGCCCAAGGTTCTTTCCAGCCGGCCAAAGAAACGAAGAAGATACCGCTGGACCCGGAGCACCCAGAAAGGTTTGCCGTCATTGGGGCAAACCTGGACAGCAGATAGGAAGGCGAGCTCGTCGATTTCCTCCGTGAGAATCGGGACATCTTCGCATGGTTCCCCAAGGACATGCCGGGTGTTCCGAAGGAATTTGCCGAGCACAAGCTACACGTCCGAGCAGATGCAAAACCAGTCAAGCGGCCCCTCCGCCGACTATCGGAGGAGAAGAGAAGGATTGTAGGAGAAGAGATAGCCCGGCTTCTAGCAGCCGGCTTCATAATGGAGGTGTTCTTTCCGGATTGGCTCATCAAACCGGTCCTCGTGCTGAAGAAGAATAACAAGTGGCGCATGTGTATAGACTACACTAGCCTCAACAAAGCCTGCCCCAAAGATCCCTTCGCCCTGCCAAGGATTGATCAAGTGATAGACTCCACTGACCCGGATCGTGCTATTGAGTTTCTTGGATGCTTACCGGCTACCACCAGATAAAGTTGGATCCAGCCGACCGCCTGAAGACCGCCTTCATCACACCATTCAGAGCTTTACGCTGCGACTATGACATTCGGCCGAAATGCCGGTGCCACTTTTCAGCATTGCATGCAGAAATGCCTCCTCAAGCAACTCGGCAGAAATGCTCACGTCTATGTAGACGATATAGTGGTGAAGACGGAGAGGCGTGGCACCTTGCTGGAAGACCTCAAGGAGACGTTTGAGAACCTGCGCCGGTTTCAAATCAAGCTCAACCCCGAGAAATGCGTGTTTGGGGTACCAGCCGGCCTACTTCTAGGCTTCCTGGTCTCCGAACGCGGCATTGAATGCAACCCAGTGAAGATCAAACCCATTGAGAGAATGGAGATTCCCACTAAACTACGAGACGTCCAGAAGTTTACCGGATGCCTGGCCTCCCTGAACCGCTTTATCAGCCGGCTTGGAGAGAAAGATCTCCCCCTCTACCGACTCATGAAGAAAACCACTAACTTCGAGTGGAACGACCAAGCCGACCAAGCCTTCCACGAGGTGAAGAATATGTTGGCCACGCCGCCTATCTTGGCGGTGCCGACTGAGAAAGAGCCCATGCTCCTTTATATTGCCGCTACCAGCCGGGTGGTCAGCACCGTCATCGTGGTCCAGCGCCCAGAAGAAGGCCGAGCTCAGCCAGTCTAGAGGCCGGTGTATTATTTAAGTGAAGTACTGTCCACCTCAAAGCAGAACTACCCGCACTACCAGAAGATGTGCTATGGTGTGTACTTTGCCGCCAAGAAGCTCAAGCCCTACTTTCAAGAGCACCCCATCACGGTCGTGTGCACTGCCCCGCTCGCCGAGATCATAGGCAGCCGGGATGCATCTGGCCGGGTGGCAAAATGGGCCATTGAGCTGGCCCCTTACACGATCTTCTACCAGCCTCGCACTGCCATCAAGTCCCAAGCATTGGCCGACTTCCTCGTCGACTGGGCCGAGACCCAGTACCTGCCGCCGGCTCCCGACTCCACTCATTGGCGGATGCACTTCGATGGGTCCAAGATGCGCACCGGCTTGGGAGCCGGCATCATCCTCACCTCTCCCAAAGGCGACAAGCTCAGATACACATTACAAATTCATTTTGCCGCCTCCAACAATGTGGCCGAGTATGAGGCGCTCATACACGGGCACCGGCTAGCTAAAGATCTCGGCATTCGCCGGATCCTGTGCTATGGCGACTCGGATTTGGTAGTCCAGCAATCATCTGGCGACTGGGACGCCAAGGACGCAAACATGGAAAGCTACCGCTTCCTCGTTCAGCAAATCAGCGGGTATTTTGAAGGATGCGAGTTCCTCCACGTGCCACGGGCCGACAACGAGCAAGCAGATGCCCTGGCACGAATAGGCTCCACTCGACAAGCTATACCAACCGGCGTCTCTCTCCAACGCCTCCTCAAGCCGTCTCCAGAATCCGATTCCATCTTCGTGCCGCCTAACCCCGACGCAATCGGATCCGGCTTGGGGAACCAAGCAGGCGGCTCGGGGACTTTGATAGGCGGCTCGGGGACTTCAACAGGCGGCTCGGGGACTACCACAGTCGCACCCGGCCCGGGTACTTCAGAACCCGGCCCGGGGACTATGGCATCGACCGGGACCGTGATCAACACAATGAGCGGTGGCCGACTCCAGCTCTTCACCATCCAGCCCACCCGCCCTGGTCGCAGTAGCCGTGTTGGCTATAGAAGAAGTCACAGCTCCATCATGGGCCCAGCCCATCCTCAACTTCCTGGTAAACAGAGAACTGCCGGCTGACGAGATCGCGGCAAGACAAGTCCAACGCCGAGCCGGAGCATACACAATTGTCAATAGAGAGCTCGTCAGGCGCAGTGTCACTAGAGTCTTCCAGCGCTGCGTCGAGCCGGAGAAGGGCATAGCAATCCTCAAGGACATTCACCAAGGCGAGTGTGGCCACCACGCGGTCTCAAGATCACTCGTCGCCAAAGCTTTCTGCCATGGATTCTTTTGGCCGACTGCTTTGGACGACGCCAAGGAGTTAGTCAAACACTGCAAAGGGTGCCAAGTCTTGAGCCCAAACAACACCCGGCCACGCACTCAAGACCATTCCCCTCACCTGGCCTTTTGCCGTCTGGGGACTGGATATGGTGGGCCCGTTCAAGACGGCGTGCGGCGGCATGACACATCTGCTCATCGCCGTGGACAAATTTACCAAGTGGATTGAAGCGAAGCCGATCAAGAAGCTGAATGGGCCGACTGCCGTCACATTCATCACAGATATTACAACCCGGTATGGCATGCCACACAACATCATCACCGACAATGGCATGAATTTTTCCAAGGGAGCATTGGCACATTTCTGCGTGACACAGGGCATCCGACTGGACTTAGCGTCCGTTGCCCACCCGCAGTCAAACGGCCAAGTCGAGCGAGCAAACGGCCTCATCCTTTCCGGCATCAAGCCCCGACTGGTCGTGCCACTGGAGCGTTCGGCCGGCTGTTGGCTCGACGAGCTGCCGGCCGTCCTCTGGAGTTTGCGTACTACCCCGAACAAGTCAACCGGCTTCACCCCTTTCTTCCTTGTATATGGTGCCGAGGCTGTCATCCCAACTGACATCTAGTTCGACTCGCCTCGGGTGACCATGTACACGGATGCGGAGGCCAAGGAAGCACAAGAAGACGGCATCGACCTACTGGAAGAAAGCCGGCTATTAGCCCTCAGCCGGTCCGCCATCTACCAGCAGGTTTTGCGCCGCTACCACAGCCGGAAGGTCCAGCCAAGATCCTTCCAAGAGGGTGACCTTGTGCTCCGGCTGATCTAGCAAACAGCCGACCAGCACAAGCTCTCGGCCCCTTGGGAAGGCCCCTTCATCATCAGCGGAGCATTGGGAAACGACTCCTACTACCTGATCGACGCGCAGAAGCCGAAGGCACGAAAGAGAAATGATTCCGGCAAGGAGTCGGAACGGCCATGGAACGCCAACCTCCTCCAAAGATTTTACAGTTAAAATGCAGTATGTATCACACTACCTTTTGTACTAAGTATGAGACAATGGGCCCCCCCGAGGAGCACTCGGGGACTACCCTCTTTTATCTATGAATGATGAGTATCATGCTTATGATTATGTCACTACATTCATTCTCCTCGTCCGGCACTGGGTTCGACCAGTCGGCCCGGGGACTTGCCGCCTTGAGTCAAGTTCCACCTGCAGTCAAACAAGTAGTGTGCCGGCACCCAAGCCCTCTCTTATCGAAAGTCGCAGCTCGAAGAATCGGCTGTCCGGCTGGCAAGAGTCAAAGGCAGGAAAGGATGCCCACATGAAAAACGGCTAAGGACTAACGAACTTATATAGCGAATGCGGCTTCCCTTCACGACCGGCTGCCAGAGCAGCCGGCTGGCCAGCTTCCCATTCACCTTGCTACAGTGTAAGAAAGCTCAAGTACTTGTCTTCCCAAAAAACGGCCAAGTTCCTCCCCAGCCACAAACTGCAGAGCAGCTGTCCGGCTGAGAAGGCGGTGACCAGGGGAAGGCGGCAAAGGAAACAGCCTAAGGATAAAAATCAAACATGAATGGAAGTCCAACGCGTGCATGATTATATTTACACAAAAAGCCTTCGAAAGGCAGGCATTCAACATAGTTTGAATACACCCCCAGTGTGTGGAACTGCGCAAATTTAATAAATTGTTGTTCAAAGAGTAACAAGCAGGAAAGAAAGGACGGCAGATCAGGCCAAGGGAACGACGGGCGAGTCGGGCAGGTCGGTGGAGGCAGCAGTCCGGCCGGAGGAGTGGCCGGCTGGAGGGTCTCGGCTTGATCATCACCTCTGGCAGACGGCGCGCTCGCGCGCGCCTCGTTGCTGGCAGCACGATCAGGCAGAAGCTCGCTGGTCGCTTCGCCATCTTGCGCGACGTCTTCGCCACCCTCCCCTTCTTCATCTTCGCCTTCATCGCTGGAAGCGATCTCCTCCGCCGAGTCTTCACGTTCCGCCAGGTTCAGCCCGAACCATTCCTCCGGCTAAGCGACGCCGTCGTCGTTTACCTCAGGAGCAAAGGCGCTGGTGTCGGTGTAGTCGGCGATTGCCGAGGCGCGCTGGATGATAGCCGGCCGCACCGCCACCAGCTCTTCGTCAACCTCCTGCCGCCAGGTGCTCAGCTGGGCCAAGCTCAGCCCATGCTACCAGGCTCGGGCGAACTCCAGCGCCCGCCTGGCGCCGGACCGAGCAGCGGAAGCCTTCCAGGCCTCGAAGTGGCTGACCGCAACCTCCAGCCAGTCGGCAGTTCGACTGAGGGTGCGGGGAACCGCCTCGCCGGGCCAAAGGGCGGCCAGCACTTGTGCTCCGACACGCTGAAGGCGGCGGAGCATGCGGTGAGCCGGCTGCAATCGGGCCTGGATCGTCAGAAGCTGCTCCTCAAGCGTACGGCTAGCATCCGGCGCGATCTCGACCCCTGCCTGCCGATGTGCTTCGCGGTGGGCCTCATTGGCTTGGGAGGCGGCGACGGAGTAACCAGGAAAGTAATCTGCACAAAGAAGAAAGAAGAAGCATAAAATCAGAAGATAAACCAGAGGGCAAGGGGCAAGCAAAGGGACGAAGAGGAAGGCGGCCTACCGTCGATCAAATCCTCGACCCGTCCATAGCCCTCGCTCAGCGCTTGCTTCGCTTCAGCCCAGCCGGCCGCCTCGGTCTCATACTCAGCTTTAAGGGCGGCCTCGCTGTCCTGCACCTTCTTAAGGGCCGCCTTGTGGCTCTCCTCCTGGTCAGCCAGTCTCTTGGCCAGGCGGTCGCGTTCCTGGGCCAAGGCAATGCACTCAGCTTCCTTGGCACGAAGGGCGGTCTGGACTCTGCCTAGCTGCTCCCTCAAGTCGGCGTTAGCCCCTGCAGACATGAAGAAAAAGAAAAAAGCAATAAGGAAGAATTCGTCAGGAAAGATTCGACCCGACTGCTCGGCAGTCGGCCCGAATCTCGGGGACTACACCTAGTGGGTGCGCTGACGCGCCCCCACGCAAGATAAAAGAAACCAAGCACTTACTCCGGCTACCAGTCAGATCAGCGGCCTTCTGGTTCAGCTCTTGAGCCTGGGAGTTGAAGGCAGCCGCGCCGAGATTATGATATTCCTGGAAACAGGACGGAGGTGTGAATAAGAAAAAGATAGCAATTGAAGCCTACTAGAAGTTCCAAGCCGCCTGCTCAGCAGCCGACTCGGAACTCGGGGACTACACCCAGTGGGTGCGCTGATGCGCCCCCACGGAAGAAATCAAGAAAGCAATCTACCAAAGTTGGAGGACTCACCCGGATGACCTCCCGCGTCGTGAGGAATTCTTGAGTGTACCGGTTCAATGAGGCGGCCTGGGCCTGAAGCTGGCTCCGGACCTCCTGCGCCGCCACGTTCAGCTCAGCCGTCCCACCACTGGGTGTCCACTCAGACGTGCTGGCGCTGGCCGCCTCCTGATCCTGAGCCGTCGAGCTGGCTCCCGCGACCTTCTGCGGCCCCGGCGCTGAGGTTGCCTCCCCTGCGCGCTGACGAGGAGGCGACTGAACCACAAGATCCGCCCCGCCGCCGGCTCGCCACCAGCCGGCTACTCGGGCGGCGCGGCAGGCCGGCCGCCTTGGCCCGTCCCTGTCGGCGCCGACCGTGGCGCCTCTTCCAGGATGAGCACGTCATCCTCCCTCCTCTCCATCACCGGCCGGTCGCGGTCGGCTTCCTCTGACGGGGGCACTGGGATCTCAAGGGCTACGACGCGAAGGGGGATGACGAGCTGCGGAGGCGGGTTGCGTAGAGCCTCCGCCTCCCTCTCCGCGACCACGGTCTCCGCCTGAGCCTTGGCCGCCGCTTCGGCCTGCGCCCTGGTCGACTCCCCCGTCGCCTCTCGAGCCGCCCTCCTCTCCTCCGCTTCCCGTGCCTCCCGCGTGTTCCGCTCCGTCGCCTCCATGAGGTCGGCGCGGGGATCCACGCGGCGGGAGCTCGAAGACCATCCTGTCGGTCCGACTATGGAGGCAGCAGGAACCCGCTCGAGGGAAAGCGGTGCCCTGATTAACTAATCAAGAGAAAGTCTCAGAGGAGCCTCAACCAAAGAGCAGAAAGAGAAGCATGGAAATTCGATACTCACGCCGAAACCGCCTGTGGCTTCTTCACCACCTTGCGGAAGCGGGCCGCCTTCGCGGCCGCCTCGTCCCGCTTGGTGGCCGCCGTGGAACCCTTGGGCTTCTTTGGCCGTCTGCCAAAGAGAGTCGGCGCGCCCCGGCGTTTCTTCGCGCCGCCTCGGGCAGCCGGCGATACAGATGGGCCAGCCCCTTGGCAATCGGACGCCGGCTGACGACGCGGAACAACTTCGGCATCGTCGTCATCCGGCCAGTCCCCAAAGCCGGCTCCGAGCTCAGCGCCGCCTGCCTCGCCGCCTCCTCCTATGACAGCGTCGTCCATGGCGGCCGCTCACAAGTCCGGATCATCCACGTCGTTCGCCACGCGGTCGGGCGAAAATTGGCGCTCTGGCCCCGCGGCTCCGGCTGCTGGTCGAAAAAGGGGGCTCTGCCAAAAAATAAGCCGGCCGGTCAGGAGTCGGCCATTATGAGCCCGGCAAAAAGAGAAGAAGAGAGGGGAAACTTACCGAAGGCGGGGGATTGGCTCTAGAATACGACCCCTTGTCGTACCGCCAGTCCTCGGTGAGCTTGCAGTTGGTGATGTAGTTCACCATGTAAGATACCTCATCGTGAGGCATCTCCTTGGTGCTCAGCCGGCTTGGATCGAAGCGACCGCTCATCTGGCAGATCATATGCGGCCGGCCTTGGAGCGGGAGCACCCGGCACTCCACGAAGGCGGCCACCAGGTTGGCCCCGACCAGGACTTCCGACTGGACCATCACCCGAAGCCGGGCGACGGCAGCAGCCCCAGCCGGAGACAGCGACTTGGCTCGGCAGGACCATGAAGGCTGCCTCCCAGCCGGCGGGCCGGCTATGTAGGCCGACAGGTTGACGAAGTCGCCTTGCGGGGCGACATTCTTCACGTAAAAGTAGGACTGCTGCCAGAGCTTCACCGACTGGATCAGCGGAATGGGCGGAAACGGGTTGTTGTCGGCTGACCTCCGCATGGCGATGAAGGCGCCACAGGGGGCGGCCACGCCCGCGGTGACGGTGCCGAGCTTGCACTGAAAAAACTCCCCCCCAGAGCTCGAGGGTGGGGAGGACGCCAAGAAAACCTTCGCACAGAGTGACGAAGGCCGACAGCAGCATCACCGTGTTGGGGTGAGGTGATGCGGCTGGAGATGGTAGAAATGGAGGAAGGAGCGGAAGAACCCGCTCGCCGGCAGGCTGAGGCCGCGCAGGCAGTGCAAGCAGAAGATCACCCGCTCGTCCTCCTCCGGTGCCGGCGATACCTCTGCCTCCGGTGCAAGGCAGGTCCGCACGTAACCCATGCCCGGCAGCCGCCGCGTCTTGCGGAGCCAGTCGACGTGGTCCTCCTGGACATTGGAGCCATCCGAAGAACTGGACAGTGCCATGGGAGCGAGGAAGAAATGAGAGAGGCGCGGCGGAGGAGGACGGACAACCCCGCTACAGTGGAGCTACGGCGAGCCAAGAAGGATGGCGACGAGACGGCGCGGCGGCGAGGCGCTACGGCGGCGGAAGAATGGAGAAGGAAGAAGAAAAAAGGGTGGAGTGAGGGCGAGCGTGCGAGCGTCTGCCGCTCCCCCTCCTCCCCCTACTTATAGGCTCGTGCGGCAGAGCCGAGGAGGCGAGGCGTGGGGGGACGTGGGATTAACTGCACCCACTCCCCCACGCCCCGCGATTATTGCGCCCTAAAGGCATGCTGAAACCGCCGCGGGAAGTCGAGCGGTCCGTTCGGGCCGCAGAAGATCTGCACATGGGCCAAGGCTTAGGAGTGGTGGGCCCCGGCCTACGGCTACGTCTCGTCGCGCGCGTGGGCTGGCAGACCATCCCTGTTGACGGTTGCCATGTGGCGTGCAAGTGGTAGGCGGTCAGCGCATGATTCGGCTCGCGTGCCATCTGGTTCCCGCCTTCAAGCTACCAGACCTTCCAAAGACGGCGCATCTACTCGAAGCCAGCTCCTAGCTGCCGACTCTTCAGGGTAGGAAGCTGATCGACCTTCTCGTACTCTCTGCAGCCTCGAAGCTCTACCAGCTTCGGGGACTACCATCGGAGTAAATGACCACGGGTAGCCTAGTAGGCTCCCCTCGGCACTTCTGAAAAATTATGGGCCAAATAAGCCCTTCAACATCCAAGACGCGGGGCCGCCTTCCCCCGGCCGGCTGTCTCTCAGGCCGACTACCGGGAGGCGGCCCGGCCCTAAAACCTACAGGAAGAAGGCCACAAGAAGGCCGACGCCCCAGGAGCCAGCCACCAGAGGGCCGACTCCACGAAGCCGGCCACAAGATGGCCGACTCCAAGAAGCCGGCCCCCCGGCATGTGGCCAAGACCGCACCCTCAAACTTTGCACCCACATAACGGCGATGAGATGGGGCGTGGCTACAGTGAAGCCTGTCACCCCCGAATCTCGGAGCGCGCATGGCCACAGTGCGCCGTACGAGGCGGCCATCCGGCGCGGCACTGTTGCCATGTTGACCATGATGTCATGCGCGACGGGCTGTCAGCATGGCCCGCGGGCGGCGGGCCCCTCAGTCGAGAGATACCGAGATGCCAGCCTCCTCCGGCCGGCTCGAGATATGGCCGGCCTCAGAGCCGGCTTGCTCCTCCTCAAGGAGGCGCCTCATTAAGGAGACAAGATGAGGTAAGGCTACAGTGATCGCCGCCAAAGCGGCGGCACTGTAGCCATGCTTACCTCGACAAAGCCCTCATCATCAGGATTGAAGCAACAGTAACCAGCCCCCGACAAGGCCCACAGCGGTGGGGCCAGCTTGTCGACCAGAAGCCGGCAGGCGGGACCCACCACCGGGCGGGCCCCGCCGGCGGAGAAGCCATGAGCGAGACACCGACGGCTAGGGCCCGCGCCCAGCCGGATTACCATTGTACCCCTGGGGGGTAGGCCTATATAAACCCCCCAGGGTACCCATGCAAAGGGTTGATCTCTTAGAGTTTTAGACACGACATAGAGGGAAGAGGAGAGCTAGTCGTGCCCTTCTTCTTTCTCTCACCGAGACAGCTCAAGGAGCCTCTTGTAGCTACTAGTTCATCTAGTGATCATGCAAAGACCCCGCAGAGCAGCAGTAGGGGTGTTATCTCCATGGAGAGCCCCAAAGCTGGGTAAGATTCACCGGCGTGTATGTCTTCGCCTCATCCCGTTTCCAGGCACCGGCGACGTCTTATTGGCTCCCACAATGATAAGCCACCCGTTGGCATATGTCGCACCAACCACCCGACAATTTTGGAGGATGTTGAATCTTATAATATTTATGAAAGTGGATTTGGAGAGGTCATGACTTTATTTAGTGATGAGTCCACTATCTTGGAAGAGGTTTCAATCGATTATGATGAGAACAAAGTCGCTACTTATGATGATTATTGTGATGAAACTTATGCTATAAAAAGTAGTGATGATTATATTTATAAAACCTGTCATGATTATGATTACCATTTTTCTGAACATTACACTTTTAATTAGGAAACAATTTATAGTATTCAATTTTCTTATGATACTCCCACTATTCCGAATGACTAGAATTTTGCTTATGTGGAGAGTAGTAAAATTTCTATGCAAGTAGATCATGAAAAGAATGCTTTAGGTGCTGGTTATATTGTTGAATTCATTCATGATGCTACTAGCTAGATAGGGGGGATGAGTGTGCAGTTGTGAGATCGATGAAAAGAGGGGCGAGAGTTTACACGTGTGTGGGACCGTATGAGAGACACGAGGCAAGGACACATAAAGGAGGAGATTGAAGGTGCGTGTGTATGTTGTAGGCAGACATCGCTGGAGAGGTTTATCGATCGGTGTGTGTCGGAAAAGAGTTGTGGAGACTGTGGGAGAACGACCTAAAAAAATGAATGTGCGTGATGGATAGAATGCTGAGGGAGGGGGAGGGCGAGGAGGGCGTGTGCATGCACGAGAGGAAGTTAGTGGTACCTACAAAGGTTAGAGGATTGTGTGGGTGTAAGAGACTAACAAAGATCATAATTTGATATGAAAATGGATTCATATATTTGAATAGGAGATCATAGTGTTTTAAACATATGCATGCATGAATATAGCAGTGATACGCGTGTTGTGGTTTTGCACATGTTATACCATAATGTGATAATGCATGGCGTTTGCAACTCACAGCTAAATGTCGAACAATCTAAACCATACTATACATCAAACACTCTCACATTTTCTTTGAATTTGTGATAATGTGTGGCGTTTGCAGCTTACAACTAAATATCGAACAATCTAAACAATACTATATATTGAACATTCTCACATTTTATTTGAATTTGTGGTAATGTGTGGTGTTTGCAACTCACATCTAAATACCTGTAGGCGTAGGGGGCGGGGCACCATACATAGTGTGATAAACACATTATACATATGAGACATGGTTTAGTTTGTGAAGATCTAGCTAGAGCTTGAAATGTACTATGATTTGAAATCAACATAAAGTGGATTCAAAAAATCGAGTTCGAGTTCATATAGTACACATAGTTCATATGTAACTCGAGACTAATCATGTGGTGTGCTATGAAGATAATACACAAACGATGGTTTAACTTCACAATAATGACGATAGTAGATCTTACTAAAACAGAGAAATGAATTCAAATGCTTTGACTTCACAACAATCATTATTGTAGATCTTATTCAAATAGAGAAACGAATTCAAATTTAGTTCATATTGAAGCGGTAGTATATATGTTTGGAATGCACTAAAACGTTCATTTAAGTACTAGGTTGCATGCATTATACATGTAGCGAAATATTTTAATTGAACATAACATGAATTCAAAGTTTTGAATGACATTTGTAAAGTAATTGATTTGGTACAGACACGTTAGGCTTGTCGGGAAATTTCAACCCGCGCTTGTTAGCCTGAAATATTTAAGATATATCTTTGTCTCGTGCAGTTCGGACAACTCCTCCATCTCAACCCACCCCTTGCTATTCCAAAATTACAACGCTGCAAAACTCCCACCCATCGTGTGAAATCCTGACACGCGAAATGCCCGTGATACCCCTGAACCGAAAGAACCGCCTCAAATCGGTGGGGGTACTTTCGTAACTTACCCCACATTTCAGATAAGCGCGTCCCTAAGCCATGGTTCCCCACTCCCATCCCATCCGCCCACCCATTGGTACATCGAGGCCGGGAAAACCCATGAAGCCCCACACCCTCCTTCGTCCGCCACCCAGCCAGAACCTCTTCCCCGACGACGTCGTCCACAACAACACCTCGACGTCCCTCATCCACCCTACCGGATGAGGATCCGTCATCGATCTGGTCTTCCCGCCGGCTCAGCCACCCCGTCCTCCACCTCCAAGGAGCTGCCCCGACGTTTCCCTCATCTTTCGTGCCACCTCCATTCCCACACCGCCCTCTTCACCTGCACCACCGGAAGAGCATCATCATCACCTTTTCCTCGGATGAAGCTGCGGCTTAATCGGCGCCACCAAAGAGGTTGTACACTAATCGCCGCATTTTCTTCTTGATTCGATCTCACGGTGCTGCCGGCGCTCGGTCCCGAGCCTACACGGCGCGGCTCTATCCACGGCGGCGTCGCCGGCCACTTCCTCCACGACATCGCTCCCTCGGCGGCGATTTCCACATCAGTAGGAGCTGCTGCTGCTTCAGCTCTTGCTCGCGCTGCTGCTCCGCTCTTGCTCTCGGTCCCCTGCCTGGTCTGCTCTTGCTCGCGCTGCTGCTCTCTCTCTTGCTTGCGATACTGCTCCGATTTACCTACACTTCAGTCGACTGAATTGACTTTTGGGTCAGTCAATTTTCAGGGGGTGTGGGGGCTCGCCGGAGTTAAGGAAGAACTAGCCGCAGCGGGGAGGGGGGCTCGCCGGAGAGGTACCCCACTATCTATCTTAGGGTTCAGGGTGGCCGCGGTGGTCGCCGGCGGTGGTGGGGTGGTGGCGTGGGGATCACCGGAGAAAAAGCTCGGCACGGGGGCCAGAGGGATGGCCGGGCGGGGAGTGTTTTGGGCGGGAGGGCGGCAAGACCACCGTCATGGCGGGGGGCGGCTATTTGGCCGGTGGTGGCTGGCGGCTCAGGTGGGTGGAGGTTGAAGATGAACTGCAGGCCCTTGATTTCGTATCCAACGGCTGCAAAATCGACTGACCAGAGATGAAAAATTCAGTTGACTGACGTGTAGCCTCACCTCTAGTGCATTCAGTTTCGACAGTAAAATTCAGTTTTGACAGCAAAATTCAGTTTCTAGAGTTAAGTTCAGTTTCGACAGTTAAATTTAGTTTCGACAGTTAAGTTCAGAGATGAGCGGCTGATGTATACATCTAGCACTTTGTGGTTATGTATTTTACGTCATCTATTGGAGATGATATTAGAATTCCACTCAAGTTAACGTTGTCTCTCTTGTCCTGCTTCAGCCTCGGCGATGTGCAACTCACCGGAGCTGCTCCAACGACGAAACCCTCCATCACAGCAGAGCAGTACCTCGGGCTCCATCTCCAGATGCCTAAGATCTTCTTCCCCTCCTCCGACAGCCAAGTCAGCCGGAGCATCCTCATTGGCCAACCAAATCACGCTGAGATCGACATGGCTTCGCCAAAGAAGTTGTACACTTCTTGTGGTTTGACTTAATCTCACCATGTTTATTTGCATCCTATGATCTTTCAATTCTTGTGAACCAAACACCCAGATTGGCAGAAATCCTATGTTTTTAAATTCTCTATCTTGCACGTGCATTCCTATCCTATTCCTGTCTATTTCCTATGCCTGCATTGTTAGAATCCTCAAATTCAAACAAGCCCTTACACAATTACTTCTATTACAGATATGTGTCAAAGAAAACCTGGTGTGGTTTGTCCTGCTCCTGTGGTGCTGTGTTCCAACCCAGCTCAGCTGCTCCAACGACGCAAGGGTTCACCACAGCAGGGATCCGCTCTCCATACTGTCTTTCGCCGCCTCAGATCTTCTTCCCCGCCGCAGGCAGCCACGACAACTGCATTACCATCATCAACTGAGCAGATGACCTTGAGGACTACACGAGTCCGCAAGAGAGGTCGCACTCTTCCGTGTCTGCTTACGTTATGCATCGCTTAATATGATGACATGCTACTTTATCGTCGTGTTCACCTATTAGACTCCGACTCAGGTCCAAACTTATGCTGAAACTTGAGTTTTTAAAAGGTTGTGGGTACATATTGGGGGAGCAATCAGTACTATTTGTCTACCATCTGGTTAATCTCGGGTGTCTACTACGAGTTTCTTGTTGGGTGCAAACAAACATTAGAGGAACCATTATCCATATTTTTTAACTATAGCTATTATCCGCCTGCTACCATTGGTTTTGGGTCTATCCATAGTTTGCTACCTTCACTCTGGATTTGTGCATGCACTCCTTACATAATCTCACTATGTTTTATTCCTATGCATGTCAGTTATTGTACACAATGGAACTGAACATGTAGAGCAAAAGAGACGAGCCTTGCGTGGCAATAAAATTTCATGCAGACGTCGCTCCATGGTGGGCGCAAAGGCAGCACCCCCTCCACCCATTTTGGATCATAATCAAGAGGAAGATAACTGTTCTGAGGGGGATTCAGAAGCAGAAGACCACTCCTATTTACCCCATGAGGTCTTCGCTCTAACTTGGCATGCTGATGTTGGTAATATCATGCATATGGTGCTTTGCATTGCTTACTTTATACATCAAAGATAACATATGCTTAGTTTAGACATGCTTTGTGTCAATGCCATCTGTTTAGTTTCTTTATTGTATATCTGAATCATGCAATGCCATCTTGTTTAGCCAGGCATCATATATGTGAATTTTGCAATGCCACCCTGGTTAGCCAGTCATCTTATATGTGAATTATATCATGAAATGATTTTTTATTACGTGTTAAATTTGTCAACAATTTTAGTACATTCAATTACTCTTCCTGTGCATCAGCCATTCGGCACGGTCATGGAAAAATCTGGAGTGGAAATAAGGTCTTCAGAGCAGACAATGCTATCTGACGAAGCGCATGTCTTGCAGGTTACAGATAGCTTCTCAGAGGAGGATTCAGAGACAGATGACCAGTCCTATTCCCCCCCGAGGTGCATGCTCTAACTTGGCAGGGTTATGTTGCTCATATCGTGCGTATGCTATCTTGATTGCTATGTCATTTGCTTAGTTTAGAAATGATTTGTGTGAATGCCACCTGTTTAGTGTCTAATTACCATATATGTGAATTATGCAATGCCATCTTGTTGCAAGACATTATATATGTGAATTATGCAATGCTATCTTGTTGCAAGGCATTATATAGGTGAATTATGCAATGCCATGTTGTTTAGCCAAGCGTCATATATGTGAATTATATCATGCCGTCCTTTTCTTTGTATTTCTCATTGCTTTTGTCGACAATGTTTGTATATTCAACTGCTCTTCCTATGCATCAGCCATTTGAATTGGTGATGGAGAAATCTGGAGTGAAAAAAAGGTCTTCAGAGCAGACAATGCTACCTGCTGAAGCAGATATCTTGTTGGTTACAGATAGCTCTTCAGAGGAGGATTCAGAGGCAGATGACCAGTCCTATTATCCCCCTGAGGCGTATGCTCAAACTTGGCAGGGTTATATTACTTATATCATGCATATGTTGTATTGCAATGCTTAGTTTTTACATCATATACACGATACTGAATGCCATCTCCTTAGTTGACACATCATATATGTGATTGCCCTCTGCTCACTTCCTTAGTATATAAATCATATATTTGTATTATATCATGCCATCATGTTTACATAGACAACATGTATTTGAATTATGGCATGCCAGCCCATTTTCTAAAGACATAATATAGTTATATCATCTCATCTTGTTTACATAGTCATCATATTTTGAATTATGTCGTTCTATCCGTGAATTATATCATGGCATCATGTTTCCATCGACGGCATGTTTGTGATTTATGGCATGCCAACCACTTTATTAGACACATCGTATAGTTATATCATGTCATCCTGTTTACATAGTCATCATATTTTGAAGTATGTCATTCTATCCTGTTTAGTTAGCCATCATACATGTGAAATTGTGTCATGCTATCCTGTTTAATTAGCCATCATATATTTGAAATTATGTCCTTCTATTCTATTTGGTTAGACAACATAAATGTGAATTATTTCATGCCCTGTTTTCTTCCCTACTATCCATTGCACCTGTCTATCTTACAATGTCTGTACATTCAATTACTTTTCTTGTTTATCAGCCATTTCAATTGGAGGGGGTGATGGCAGTATCTGTGGGAGTAAAAACATGGTCTAAAGAAAAGACCGTGCTACCTGTCGATGGAGATAGAACCACGGTTGTAATTGCCCAAGAACGAGCCCCACCACACATAACCCAGACTCACGCAGATTGTACCCCTACCCAGTTGGACAGAGAACCAGCTACACCCCTTCTAACCCCAACCCCAGTAGATAGTAACCCAGTTCCCGTTGACACAGCACCGTCTCCACCACAGAGCACCCAAACACGATCAATTAGTAAGGCAACTGCACTGCCCAAATCACAAGGACCACCACTCCGAACCCCGAGTCAACTCTTAAAGCAGAAGAAGAATTGTTCTCAGGTCGGTTCCGTAGCTATGGTTCATACTACTTTGCTCTTGCATCACTGTATTTACTCATACCAACTAATTTCAAATTTGAAGGATCCAATTGAAACTCCAATGGCACAGTCTTTAACGTGTTTGCTATTGTAACTTGCTCTATGTTGATTTCAGTTTAAATTGAATAAACAGTTATGTTCTCATGCCATGCACATTACAAGTGTTGTTATTGCTGTGTAGTTTCCCACACTTATATTCTGTCTATGCTGCTTTGTCTTAAATAGATATGATTCGAACTTTATCTATCTTGATTTGGCAACATAAACTAGAATGATATAGACCATACAGTGACCATACTACATATATATATATGTTTGTTTCATGATGTTATCCTGTCCACCTTACTATTGAACTGGTTTACCAAAATGAGTTTCATATACTGCATTGTAAACATGTGATGTGTTTGTTTGTTTCTCTTTTAGAACGCGGATAAAATATTGGAAAAGAGTACCCCGTTATGCAATGGTAAAGGAAGTAAGAGTAAAATGCAAGAGCGGTCCTAATTCTTTTCCAAAAGTGTCGATTGGGTCCTAATTCTTTCAAAATGCAAATCTGTGTCCTAATTCTTTCTAGGTTGTTCACCCGAGGTCCTAATTTCGTCTGACCAGCTCGCATGGCGCTTTGACCGCCGCCACGTCGACTCGAGGGTCCACGCGGGAGATTTCCCGCGGTTGGAGGTTGGGAATTTAAGCAGTTTGGCCCCTGGATTTTATGCTTTCCTCATTCCCCAGCCCCTAGGTCTTCTGCTCGCTCTCTTCCTCTCTCTGGCGCCGCGCCGTCGCCGCCATGTCCGCCGCCGCTAGCTCGTCTGCCGTGAAGCACCGCGTGAAGAAGGCTGCCCAAGCGCCTCCTCCACCTCCGGCATTAGCCCTTTTCTCACCGCCCATCTCATCGCCGGTCCAAGCAGGTATGCTGCCGTTGGTACCATGCCCTAGCTGCCCCATTCACTGTCATCACTGTCACTGTCACTGTCATTTTCATTGGGGATTTCTTCTTCTACCAGAAGATTCCTCCTGCTTCTTCTAAGATCATGTCCAACATTTTGTCCCACTGGGGGAACACTGCTACTCCCTTCATTGCTGCTGCCTGCATTAAATTGGTTCAGTCTGCCTTTATGAGCTTTCACCTTAAACCTGGAACTTCCTCTTATTCCACTGCTAACCCTGGAGATTTAGGGCTTAGTACAGGAGGTAGCTCAGGTGTACCACTAACATGAATATCATCAATTACATTGTAAAAGGCCATGTCTTTGTGATCAACAAACAACTGAAAGTACTGGAATTTTGGAACAACTGCTGTCATGTGCAAAGTGTCAGTGTCACAGTCCACAATCCGCAGTCCATCGCCTAAATTCTTTCCAGGTAGTAACCAGTAAATAACATGCTTAGATTGGTCACTATATCCCAGTTGCTGCATAAAATTAGTGAGCCAGAGAGGAGACCATGTATCTACTTCGCAACCATCGAACAGAGCAACTTTCCCATCGACATATGTCTTTGATCGGCCAAATCCGCAGAAAAATCCAGCATAGTTGATTTCTACGGTAAAAACCTCCTCTTGTGGTCCTAGGTATCGAGGATTCAGTCAAATACTACCATCGGTTCGAGCTAAATCGGAATCCGCAGAAAAAGAGGATCGAGGATTAGGGTTATGAGCACCACATTGATCGTATCGCGGAGGAGGATCTCCGGGTCGCTGATGCACGGACGCCATCCTAGCGGCGTCGCCGCCGGACAAGCGCCTACGATGGTCGTCTGCCTCTTCTCACCAGACCACCGCCGTCGATCTCCCCTGTTTCGCCAGAGCAGAGAGAGGTGGGGAAGAGGAGAGGAAAAGGACTACGGCTGCGGAGAGATTAGGGTTGGGGGGCTCTTTTGAAAAAGCACACGGCTGGTCGTTATCCTGCGTGAGCCCTCGAGTCGACGTGGCGGCGGTCAAAGCTCCACGCGAGCTGGTCAGCGGCTGTCAGACGAAATTAGGACCTCGGGTGAACAACTTAGAAAGAATTAGGACCCAAATGTGCATTTTGAAAGAATTAGGACCTAATTGACACTTTTGGAAAAGAATTAGGACCGCGCTTGCATTTTACTCAGGAAGTAATGCAGATAAGGTTCAAGATAGCGAGACATCCCTGTTGTTCTCCAAGAAAGCTGATAAAAACTATATTGAAGACACTGAGACAACCCCAAAGTCCTGTCTTGATGTCTTGCTCGAAAGTTATCTACTATGTTGGCACCAGCTCTTGAACTTGTTGCTGAATCAGTTCGGCTTCTTGAGTCTCAACTTCAAGTTGAAAGACATCGATCGATGTTATGCGACAGAAGTCAAGGACCGAGGAAGTCCTGCAGAATTCAGATGCATACTTTTCGGTGCAATGCAAGTGCCGGAGGATTTAAGCGCCAAACAAGAGAAATTTAATAAGCTTGCTAAGCATCTTGCCAGCATTATGGGTATCCAGGATATTGTTTCTTGAGCTCTTCTGAAGTGGTTTCAGTTCTGGATTTGTTTTGCTGCGGCATTTATATGCTGCTTTGTTCCCTATATTTGCACTTGTGGCGAACTTTGATGCCGAGTGGATGTAATATGTGTAATAGCCGTGATAGCCTAGCATAAGTTGCTTGCTTATTTATTTCCTTATTGTCTTGTTTATTTGTTTTCTTGTAATCAGTGCAGTTCTTTTTCCGTGGTTTGCTAGTGGCCGCAATAACCTATTTTTTAAAACTAGGCCACATTAACAATGGGCTACATATTTACTGTAGTTAACATGGGCCTCCTACGGGCCGTAGAAACAATGGGCCTTCTAACGGCCATAGAAACAATGGGCCTTCTACGGGGCGTAGACACAATGGGCCTTCTACGGGTTGTATGATCGGTTGGCCAAACATGGGCCAATAACAGACCACATTATGACCGTAAATGGGCTAGAGTTGAAATTGTTCGTTCATGGGCCGACCATAACGGGCAGTCATTAATCGGCCGTATTTGATGACGCTATGAAAACAGCCGAACGTATTAACGGGCCACAAACGGGCCGACTGTAACCACGGGCTGTATTTGGCCCACAAGCTGAAAATGACAGTAACGGGCCGAAAGTAAACCAATGCTGGAAATGAGCCCAGGAATAAATGGGCCCTGAGAAGGCCGACAGATAACATGGGCTGGAAACGGCCCAACGGAATAATGGGCCGTTAATGGGTATAAAGTGATACACTGTTCATTAGGGCCAGTTTTACCACGGGCCGTTAATGGGCCGAGGGTTACTAAGGTCCTCATATGGGCCAAAAGACGTCATGGGCCATACATGGGCCGGAAGTTAAAACGGGCTAGAATTATATTGGACGGCCCAGATGACGCTACTGGGCCTAATTCGGATAGGCCGTAAACGGGCCCTGGGTTAGCGGGCTGTAAATGGGCTATATGCAAATAGGCCGTTAACAGGCTTGCCATGGGCCGGCCTACCACCTTTTGACCAAGTCAAACGGGCCGGCCTTTTCACAGGAATGGGTCTCTGTTGGGCCGTGCCACGTGTCGACGTATCATAGGCGCTTTGGGTCCAATGAGTGGATGACATCTGTCCCAACGGTGAGCCGACACGTGTTTCCTCCAGCCAATGATGATTTTACATGTGGAAAATCCCCATTGGTCAGGGCGGTTAACTAGTTATCGGATCCAAACCCGGACCCAATATCTTAACGGCGTTCCGTTACGGTGGATGCCACGTGTCGGTCACCCTTGACAAAAGCACTTCTGTGACGCGCGATTTATCATCATGGAAGTGGACACTTCCGTGATGATAATTTTGGTAATGTCATGGAACACTTCTACGACAGCATAGTTATGACTATCTTGATTCAGTCATAAATTGGTCATGGATGTACATGCATGACAGAAAACGTGACCTACTGTGAAAAACACGTATCATCACGGAAGTTTTTTTGTAGTGGGAGGTGAGGACGAATGCGGTCGAGAGGCAGAGGAGGAAGAAGGGGATCAAGGCGCACTGTGCAAAACACATCTGCTGTGGAACCTTATATAGGCCTACTTCAGAGTGGCTAACTGGTGGACCCAAGCAATCCTGTCAAATCCCACAACAGTCGCGCGCTCGATACATGGCGAAAAAGGTGGCACGAAGATCGAGGCGTCCCTACCTAATCCGTCCCATTTACTGCGGTGCTTCCCATCCCGCACGCTTCTCCAAATCTCGAATCCCATGAGATTTGGGAACAGCTGTGCAACCGATTCCGTTCAAGATTTCATGCCACTCAGTACTCGAAGCATATCGATTAAAGTTCACTCGACAAAATCTGAATGGATCAAGGCGATTGTAGATAGAGTGGAAAGTTCTAGTATGGTTTACTGACCCATTTAAAGGGCCCCTGGAAGCATAAACTACAGGTCGGAATCATCTTCAACTCCTTCTCCACTCGCACCCCGATCCATTCGGGGGCTAATGATGATGACATGTACCTAGGGTAGGGTAATGGGCCTGACCTAGACATCCTTCCCAAGGACACTGCCCTAAAGTCAAAGACATTCAAAGCACAACATCATCAACCGACTGTAATCACTTCAGAGTGCAACCCACCCGACCAGAAGCATTTCACTCGGATAACCCAATTCCATTCGACCAGGATATATTCACTCGACCACATCAGAAATCACTCGAAGTATAGAAGATCTAAAGTCACTCAGGATGACAACGGTCGGGCGTTCACTCCATAGTCTTAATGATCATTTATATGCCTTTATTGCTGGCGTTATCAGTAACGTCTCACCTTAATGTACATTGAACCCCTTGTAACATGGGCTGGCTGGGGTCCGGGCACACTCTATATAAGCCACCCCCTCCACTGGCACAAGGGTTCGCACCCCCTGTAACTTCGCGCATAATCCAATCGATCAAGCCTCCGGGCACCGAGACGTAGGGCTGTTACTTCCTCAGAGAAGGGCCTGAACTCGTAAATCTTGCGTGCAAAACCTCACCGTAGCTAGGATCTTGCCTCCTCCTATGTACGCCCTTATTGTACTGTCAGACTTAGAACCACGACACGAAACAGAAGAGAACAGAGAGGGAGATCCAATCTCGGAGGGGCTCCCACCCCTCTGCCGCCATGGAGGCCATGGAGCAGAGGGGAAACCCTCCTCCCATCTAGCGGGGAGGTCAAGGAAGAAGAAGAAGGAGGGGGCTCTCTCCCCCTCTCTCCCGGTGGCGCCGGAACACCGCCGGGGCTAGGATCGTGACGACGATCTACATCAACAATCTTGCTACCGTCAACACCAACTTTCTCGCCTCTATGCAGCGGTGTAACACCTCTTCTCCCCGTTATAATCGCTACTTAAACATGGTGCTCAACTCCATATATTATTTCCCAATGATCTAAATTTATCCTATGATGTTTGAGTAGATCCGCTTTGTCCTGTGGGTTAATCGTGATCTTGGTTGGTATGATTGTATATTTTATTTATGGTGCTGTCCTACGGTGCCCTCCGTCTCTCGCAAACGTGAGGGGTCCCCGCTGTAGGTGGGGTATGATGTATGGGAATAAAGAGGACTTGATACTTAATGCTATGGTTTGGTTTCACGACCTTAATGATCTTTAGAAGTTGCAGATGCTTGCTAGAGTTCCAATCATAAGTGCATATGATCCAAGTAGAGGAAGTATGTGAGCTCATGCCTCTCCCTCATATAAAGTTGAAAGAATGATTACCGGTACTTGTTATCCATTGCCTAGGGACAAATAACTTTCTTGTTGACACAAACCCTTTTACTAAACACCTAACCTTTATTATCTTGCAAAATACTTCTAGTTTTATTCTTGAAAAGTAGTTCTAGCATCACACCTACAACATATTTTCATACTTGTTTCCGGTAAAGCAAACGTCAAGTGTGCGTAGAGTTGTATCGGTGGTCGATAGAACTTGAGGGAATATTTGTTCTACCTTTAGCTCCTCATTGGGTTCGACACTCTTATTTATCGAAGAAGACTACAAACGATCCCCTATACTTGTGGGTGATACGTCTCCAACGTATCTATAATTTTTGATTGCTCCATGCTATATTATCTACTGTTTTGGACATTATTGGGCTTTATTTTCCACTTTTATATTATTTTTGGGACTAACCTATTAACCGAAGGCCCAACCTAGAATTGTTGTTTTTTGCCTATTTCAGAGTTTCGAAGAAACGGAATATCAAACGGAGTCCAAACGGAATGAAACCTTTGGGAATGTGATTTTCTCACCGAACATGATCCAGGAGACTTGGACCCTACGTAAAGGAAGCTTCGAGGAGGGCACGAGGTAGGGGCGCCCCCTCCACCCTTGTGGGCCCCATGATGCTCCACCAACGTACTTCTTCCTCCTATATATACCTACGTACCCCCAAACGATCAGATACGGAGCCAAAAACCTAATTCCACCGCCGCAACCTTCTGTACCCACGAGATCCCATCTTGGGGCCTGTTCCGGAGCTCCGCCGAAGAGGGCATCTACCACGAAGGACTTCTACATCATCACCATAGCCCCTCCGATGAAGTGTGAGTAGTTTACCTCAGACCTTCGGGTCCATAGTTAGTAGCTAGGTGGCTTATTCTCTCTTTTTGGATCTCAATACAATGTTCTCCCCCTCTTCCGTGGAGATCTATTCGATGTAATCTTCTTTTTGCAGTGTGTTTGTTGAGACTGACGAATTGTGGGTTTATGATCAAGATTATATATGAACAATATTTGATTCTTCTCTTAATTCTTTTATGTATGATTGGTTATCTTTGCAAGTCTCTTCGAATTATCAGTTTGGTTTAGCCTACTAGATTGGTTTTTCTTGCAATGGGAGAAGTGCTTAGCTTTGGGTTCAATCTTGCAGTGTCCTTTCCAAGTGACAGTAGGGGCATCAAGGCACGTATAGTATTGTTGCCATCGAGGATAACAAGATGGGGGTTTTATCATATTGCATGAATTTATCCCTCTACATCATGTCATCTTGCTTAAGGCGTTACTCTGTTTTCATCAACTTAATACTCTAGATGCATGCTGGATAGCGGTCAATGAGTGGAGTGTTAGTAGTAGATGCAAGCAGGAGTCGGTCTACTTGTCTCAGACGTGATGCCTATATACATGATCATACCTAGATATTCTCATAACTATGCTCAGTTCTGTCAATTGCTCAACAGTAATTCGTTTACCCACCGTAAAATACCTATGCTCTTGAGAGAAGCCACTAGTGAAATCTATGGCCCCCGGGTCTATCTTCATCATATTTATCTTCCATCACTTTATTATTGCCTTTGCTTTTTTACTTTGCTTTTTATTTTACTTTGCATCTTTATCACTAAAATATCAAAAATATTATCTATCATCTCTATCAGATCTCACTCTCGTAAGTGACCATGAAGGGATTGACAACCCCTTATCACGTTGGTTGCGAGGAGTTATTTGCTTTGTGCAGGTACGAGGGACTCGCGCGTAGCCTCCTACTGGATTGATACCTTGGTTCTCAAAAACTGAGGGAAATACTTACGCTACTTTGCTGCATCATCCTTTCCTCTTCAAGGAAATCTAACGCAGAGATAATCTAAGGATACCAAAAAGTCAAAGCTTGGGGATGCCCCGGAAGGCATCCCCTCTTTCGTCTACTTCCATTGGTAACTTTACTTGGAGCTATATTTTTATTCACCACATGATATGTGTTTTGCTTGGAGCGTCTTGTATGATTTGAGTCTTTGCTTTTTAGTTTACCACAATCATCCTTGCTGTACACACCTTTTGAGAGAGCCATACATGATTTGGAAATTATTAGAATACTCTTTGTGCTTCACTTATATCTTTTGAGTTATATAGTTTTGCTCTAGTACTTCACTTATATCTTTTAGAGCACGGTGGTGGATTTGTTTTAAAGAAACTATTGATATCTCATGCTTCACTTAGATTATTTTGAGAGTCTTAAATAGCATGGTAATTTGCTTAAATAATCTTAATATGCTAGGTATTTAAAATAGTAAAAACTTTCTTATGAGTGTGTTGGATACTAAGAAAAGTTTGATGCTTGATGATTGTTTTGAGATATGGAGGTAATAATATCAAAGTCGTGCTAGTTGAGTAGTTGTGAATTTGGGAAATGCTTGTTTTGAAGTTTGCAAGTCCCGTAGCATGCACGTATGGTAAATGTTATGTAAAAAATTTGAAACATGAGGTGTTCTTTGATTGTCCTCCTTATGAGTGGTGGTCGGGGACGAGCGATGGTCTTTTCCTAACAATCTATCCCCCAAGGAGCATGCGCGTAGTGCTTTGGTTTTTGATGGCTTGTAGACTTTTGCAATAAGTATGTGAGTTCTTTATGACTAATGTTGAGTCCATGGATTTTACGCACTCTCACCCTTCCATCATTGCTAGCCTCTTCGGTACCATGCATTGCCCTTTCTCACCTTGAGAGTTGGTGCAAACTTCGCCGGTGCATCCAAACCCCGTGATATGATATGCTCTTTCACACATAAACCTCCTTATATCTTCCTCAAAACATCCGCCATACCTACCTATTATGGCATTTCCATAGCCATTCTGAGATATATTGCCATGCAACTTTCCACCATTCCGTTCATCATGACACATTCATCATTGTCATATTGCTTAGCATGATCATGTAGTTGACATAGTATTTGTGGAAAAGCCACCATTCATAACTCTTGGTTCATTGCATATCCCGGTACACCACCGGAGGCATTCATATAGAGTCATACTTTGTTCTAGTATCGAGTTGTAATCATTGAGTTGTAAATAAATAGAAGTGTGATGATCATCATTTTCTAGAGCATTGTCCCAAGTGAGGAATATAAAAAAAAGAAAGGACATATGAAAGAAGAGAAGGCCCAAAAAAAGGCCATAAAAATAGATAAGGCCCAAAAAAATGAGAGAAAAAGAGAGAAGGGACAATGCTACTATCCTTTGCCACACTTGTGCTTCAAAGTAGCACCATAATCATCATGATAGAGAGTCTCTTGTTTTGTCACTTTCATATACTAGTGGGAAGTTTTCATTATAGAACTTGTCTTGTATATTCCAACAATGGGCCTCCTCAAGTGCCCTAGGTCTTCGTGAGCAAGCAAGTTGGATGCACACCCACTTAGTTTCTTTTGTTGAGCTTTCATACATTTATAGCTCTAGTGCATCCGTTGCATGGCAATCCCTACTCCTTGCATTAACATCAATCTATGGGCACCTCCATAGCCCATTGATTAGCCTCGTTGATGTGAGATCTTCTCCTTTTTTGTCTTCTCCACATAACCCCCATCATCATATTCTATTCCACCCATAGTGCTATGTCCATGGCTCGCACTCATATATTGCGTGAAAGTTTATAAGTTTGAGATTACTAATGTATGAAACAATTACTTGGCCTGTCATCGGGGTTGTGCATGATGAGAGCATTCTTGTGTGATGAAAATGGAGCATGACTAAACTATATGATTTTGTAGGGATGAACTTTCTTTCGCCATGTTATTTTGAGAGGACATAATTGCTTAGTTAGTATGCTTGAAGTATTATTATTTTTATGTCAATATGAACTTTTGTCTTGAATCTTTAAGATCTGAATATTCATACCACAATTAAGAAGAATTACATTGAAATTATGCCAAGGAGCACTCCGCATCAAAAGTTCCGTTTTTATCATTTACCTACTCGAGGACGAGCAGGAATTAAGCTTGGGGATGCCTGATACGTCTGCAACGTATCTATAATTTTTGATTGCTCCATGCTATATTATCTACTGTTTTGGACATTATTGGGCTTTATTTTCCACTTTTATATTATTTTTGGGACTAACCTATTAACCGGAGGCCCAGCCCAGAATTGCTGTTTTTTTGCCTATTTCTGAGATTCAAAGAAACGGAATATCAAACGGAGTCCAAACGGAATGAAACCTTCGGGAACGTGATTTTCTCACCGAACATGATCCAGGAGACTTGGGCCCTATGTTAAGGAAGCTTCGAGGAGGGCACGAGGTAGGGGGGCGCGCCTACCCCCTAGGGCGCGCCCTCCACCCTCGTGGGCCCCACGATGCTCCGCCAACGTACTTCTTCCTCCTATATATACCTACGTACCCCCAAACGATCAGATACGGAGCCAAAAACCTAATTCCACCGCCGCAACCTTCTATACCCACGAGATACCATCTTGGGCCTGTTTCGGAGCTCCGCCGGAGGGGGCATCCACCACGGAGGGCTTGTACATCATCACCATAGCCCCTCCGATGAAGTGTGAGTAGTTTACCTCAGACCTTCGGGTCCATAGTTAGTAGCTAGATGGCTTCTTCCCTCTTTTTGGATCTCGATACAATGTTCTTCCCCTCTCTCGTGGAGATCTATTCGATGTAATCTTCTTTTTGCGGTGTGTTTGTTGAGACCGATGAATTGTGGGTTTATGATCAAGATTATCTATGAACAATATTTGAATCTTCTCTGAATTCTTTTATGTATGATTGGTTATCTTTGCAAGTCTCTTCGAATTATCAGTTTGGTTTGGCCTACTAGATTGGTTTTTCTTGCAATGGGAGAAGTGCTTAGCTTTGGGTTCAATCTTGCGGTGTCCTTTCCCAGTGACAGTAGGGGCAGCAAGGCACGTATAGTATTGTTGCCATCGAGGATAACAAGATGGGGTTTTTATCATATTGCATGAATTTATCCCTCTACATCATGTCATCTTGCTTAAGGCGTTACTCTGTTTTCATAAACTTAATACTCTAGATGCATGCTGGATAGTGGTCGATGAGTGGAGTAATAGTAGTAGATGTAGGCAGGAGTCTGTCTGCTTGTCTCGGACGTGATGCCTATATACATGATCATACCTAGATATTCTCATAACTATGCTCAATTCTGTCAATTGCTCAACAGTAATTCGTTCACCCACCGTAAAATACTTATGCTCTTGAGAGAAGCCACTAGTGAAATGTATGACCCCCGGGTCTATCTTCATCATATTAATCTTCCATCACTTTATTATTGCCTTTTCTTTTTACTTTCCTTTTTATTTTACTTTGCATCTTTATCACAAAAATACCAAAAATATTATCTATCATCTCTATCAGATCTCACTCTCGTAAGTGACTGTGAAGGGATTGACAACCCCTTATGGCGTTGGTTGCGAGGAGTTATTTGCTTTGTGCAGGTACGAGGGACTCGCGCGTAGCCTCCTGCTGGATTGATACCTTGGTTCTCAAAAACTGAGGGAAATACTTACGCTACTTTACTGCATCATCCTTTCCTCTTCAAGGAAGTCCAACGTAGTGCTCAAGAGGTAGCACTGGGTTATCAGCACCCATAGTGGGTCCGACCTGGGCGCTGATCCCTGCGCGCCTGACCACCTGATTGTAGAGCCCACTTTGCCCCTTTCGGTGTCGGGCTCTGTGCGAGTTTCTGATTCGCTACAGGCCTTCCTCCCCACCAACCCTGTGGTTGATTCCACCCCTGCACCTCCGCATGCAGAAGACCGTAGGCCCGGGGCCACTTTGGGCACGGGCCCCTGTGATGCTCCCATCTGGTCGGTCGGACCGGTGGGACCGCGACATGGGCACATCACGTCATTGCATGCCACCCTCTCGTCCTGTGCTGCTCTGGACGGTTTCCTGGTTCCTTTACTGCAAGACTCTAACCCACTGCTGCCTACTCCCTCCCATCAGAGTAGGCATCGTCACAACGAGTTATCACCTAACTTCATGCCACACCACAGTGACAGGATTGCCATGAGCGACCGTGGCCTCAACTCTGAGCTTAGAGCCAAGCCTGCGCTCCTCAAGCAGCTTAGGCTGCTTCTGGATGACCAACCGCTCTCGGTCAGCGTTCTGCAGCAGTATGCTCGCCTTTTCGACCGGCCCCTTGCCGCCGAGACCATTCAGGCTCTGGCTGACTTTTACGGATGGAAGGTCCCGGCTGTTGCGGCCGGCTGCGGTGCCTCCGGCTCGCGCCTGTAACGCCCCGGATTCGATGCGCCAGGTGTCCGTCAGTTATTCGCCGTCTTTGCCACATCATGTGCTTGCGTGTTGCACTTTGCCATGTCATCATATGCATTTCATATCATGTCCTCATGTGTATTTCATTTTGCATACGTGTTCGTCTCATGCATCCGAGCATTTTCCCTGTTGTCCGTTTTGCAATCCGGCACTCCTATGTCTCCCGGCGCCCCCTTTTACCTCTTTTCGTGTGCCGGTGTTTAACGGTCTCGGAATGGACCGAGGTTTGCCAAGCGGCCTTGGTATAGCACCGGTAGACCGCCTGTCAAGTTTCGGGTCATTTGGAGGTCGTTTGATACTCCAACGGTTAACCGGGCAACCATGAAGCCCTCTTTGAGTTGCAGCCCAACACCCCTTCCAAAGTGGCCCAAAACCCAGCATACTCTCCTCCATGCTCTCGGTCGTTCGATCACGATCGCATGGCCAAAAACCGTGCTCCATTTGGAGTCTCCTAGCTCCCTCTACCTATAAATTAGTCCCCCCCTTCGAAATTCGCGGATGAATCCCGCAGATCAAACCCTAGCCCCGCTCCCCTCGCGCGCCGGACTTGTCCAACCCCGCCGGACATGTCCAGCCTCCACCTCGCTCCGGCCAATCGCGACCTGCCACGTCACCTCCTCCGCCGCCTCAGCCACTCCCGCGCCGCCACGTCACTGCCGCCCGTCCGTCCGCAGCGCCGCCGAAGCCCGCGAGGCCCATCGCTGCCCACCGGCCCGCAGCGCCGCCGCCCGCCCGTGGGTGCCCGCGCCCGACCGCCGCCTCGGCCCCTCCGCCCAGCGCGCCGCCGCTCCTCCGCCGGTGGCCGGGCCGCCGGCCCGCCTCCGGTCGCCTCGCCTCGCGGACCTCTCCGCCCGAAGGTCTCCGCCGCCGCCCGGCTTCCGCGTCCCCAGCGCCTCCTCTCCTCCTGTGCCTTGCCGCGGCCGCCGCTCGCCGGCGCCGCCCGTTCCCCGAGCGGCGCCGCCGCCATGGATCTCCGGCGAGCTCCGTTGCCCGGATCCCGTCGTCCACACCACCGTCGCGGCTCCCTCCGGCCGGATCTGCTCGGGAAGGGCCGGATCCGACCTTCCCCGGCCTACCCGACCTCTCCCTCGACCTCTGCCCTCGTCCCCATCGTCTCCGGCGATATTCCGGCGAGATTCGCCGCCGCATCGATTTCCGTGCAAGTCCCCGAGTATTTCAGTATTTTTTATGCATGTTCATCGCATCATATCTCTGCATCCGTAGCTCCGTTTTGCGCGTGTAATATGTCAAATTGTTCGCCTCGACAAGTACATCATTTCATCTCATTGCATCATTTACATTTGAGCTCATCTTGATGCCCGAAATGCTGTTGGAAGAGGGCTATGTGATGTTAGTTTCAGATTCTTATCAGAACATGCACTTTTGTCATTTTTGCCATGATTGATGTGTGCACCCTATGAACTTGAGTCCTACATGTGTTTTGTAATATGACATGCCATCTTTACAGGGGTGTATGCCATGTATTTTTGTGATCTCCGTGGTGACTAGCACAAGCATGCAAACTAGGCTTCATGATGTTGCTGATTTCAACCCCTGTTCTGCTGATATTTTTATGCCATGTAAACTTGATGCTACCGAGAGATCCATGCTTATTTTGAGATACTTCAGTAAGGATGTTTTGAACATATGGTTATTCTCTATCCATCTGTGCCCTTCTTTGCAATTTTGGAGTGCTATAGCTTTAGTCAATCGAGCTCTACTTTTGCTATAAAATGTTTCCTGGCAGGTTGTTTACATGTTATTCAATTTTGCCAAGGTTGTTGTAGTTGATCCGTGTATGCTATGATGTTGTTCTTGCCATGTATAGATTCTATGTCATGTCTTCTTACTGTGAGTTACCTTTCCATGCTATGTATTTCTCTGTGGTGAGTGGTTCAAGCTCACCAACATGCCTACTTGTTATCTGTTTATGACATGCTCCAGTTTTGCACCAAGTCTGAATCTGTTTATGTTTTTGCTACGTTCACATGCTTGCAACTGTATTTTCTGATCCTTTTTGGCTTATGGTCAGTAAAGGACTTTTGTTGTATGCAATTAGTAGATTCATGCCATGCCTTTGTTTGCCATGATAAGTTCCTGTAACATGTTGTTTCATAGCTCTAAACATTGCAACCTGATGTTATTTCTGCTAAAGTCTGAAACTGTTATTATTTGCAATCTTGCCATGTGTGTTTGAGCATGTTCTAGTGATTTCTGGAGATAGCTCAGTGTTCATGTTTTGTAATGCTTTACCTGTAAATAATATCCATGCCTTTTGTTTTCTTGTTAAGATGTTGTAGCTTGTTGTTTAGGTGCTTGCAATATGCCTAGTTGCTGTTTTGGACAGATTGTTGCCATAACTTGTTTCATGTGTATGTGTTGAACCGCTGCTCCGTTTTGAGTGTGCTCTATATGAAACTTGCTTAGAATTGCATGTAGCTTCATATTATCTTGTTACATCATTGTTTTGAGGTGTTTGCTTGATGTTTGGATGCATTTTGCATCAATGCCATGTTTAACTTGTTTTGCTCATATCTTATAGGCCGTAGCTCCGAATCTAATGAACTTCATATGTAACTTGACTAGAATTTCGTGTAGATCATCGTGATGCATCTTAACTTGCTGTTTAACAACTTGAACATAAGGTTTATTCAGATCTGGACCAATTTCGAAATTTGCATTTGAGGACTTACCGGAATTGTTATATGTTGCTTCCGGCCTCATTTAAACTTGCTTTGATGTGTTGCTCTTGTTTGCATCATCTCTTGCCATGAGTAGCCTCATCTAGTTTGTCATGCATCATGCTTGTTGTGCATCATGTCTTGTTCATGTGTGGTGTGTTTACCTATGTTGTGTGCTTCTTCTTGTTAGTTCCTGTTTCGTTGCGATCGTGAGGATTCGTTCGTCTACGCTTGGTTCGGCTTCATCCGTTCATCTTCTTCATGGACTCGTTCTTCTTCCTAGCAGGATTTCAGGCAAGATGACCGCTACCCTGGATCTCACTACTATCATTGCTATGCTAGTTACCTATCTCTTTGCCGCGCTACCTATCTCTTGTTGCTCAAGCCTCACTAATTGCCATGTCAGCCTCTAACCTTTTGCACCCTTCCTAGCAAACCATTGTTTGGCTATGTTACCGCTTTGCTCAGCCCCTCTTATAGCATTGTTAGTTGCAGGTGAAGATGAAGTTTGTTCCTTGTTGGAACATGGAGATGTTGTTCCTTGTTGGAACATGTTTACTTGTTGGGATATCACAATATATCTTATTTAATTAATGCATCTATATACTTGGTAAAGGGTGGAAGGCTCGGCCTTATGCCTGGTGTTTTGTTCCACTCTTGTCGCCCTAGTTTCCGTCATATCGGTATTATGTTCCCGGATTTTGCGTACCTAACGCGGTCGGGTGATTTATGGGACCCCCTTGACAGTTCGCTTTGAATAAGACTTTTCCAGCAAGGCCCAACATTGGTTTTACCATTTGCCTGACCTATTACCTTTTTCCCTTGGGAGTCGCGCATCCCAAGGGTCATCTTTATTTTAGCCCCCGGGCCAATGCTTGTCTAAGTGTTGGTCCAAACTAGAAACCACTTGCAGCGCCACCTCGGGAAACTTGAGGGCTGGTTCTAGTTATGCGTAGTGCTCATCCGGTCGTGGCCTGAGACGAGATACGCGCGGCTACTATCAGGATGTCGGCACGCCGGGAGGTCTTGCTGGTCTTGTTTTATTGCTGTCGAAATGTCTTGTAGCCTGGATTCCGAGACTGATCGGGTCTTCCCGGGGAGAAGGAATATCCTTCGTTGATCGCGAGAGCTTATCATGGGCTAAGTTGGGACACCCCTGCAGGGTTTAAACTTTCGAGAGTCGTGCCCACGGTTATGTGGTAGATGGGAATTTGTTAATATCCAGTTGTAGTAAACTTGAAGCAAACTCATCTAAAATACACCAACCGTGTGCGTAACCGTGAGTGTCTCTTTTCGGGGTTGATCGAGAGGAGAACACGGTTTCTGGGTTATGTCTGACGTAAGTAGGAGTTCAGGATCACTTCTTGATCATTACTAGTTGACGACCGTTCCTTTGTTTCTCTTCTCGCTCTCATTTGCGTATGTTAGCCACCATATCATGCTTAGTCGCTGCTGCAACCTCACCACTTTACCCCTTCCTTTCCCATTAAGCTTTGCTAGTCTTGATACCCATGGTAATGGGATTCTTTGAGTCCTCGTGGCTCACTGATTACTACACCACCGATTGCAGGTACAGGTTTGCGATGATCATGACGCGAGAGCGATGTTTGCTTGTTTGGAGTTCTTCTTACGCTTCTTCTTGATCGGGGATAGGTTCGGTCGGCAGCACTGGCTAGCGAGCTGGATGTCGTTTGAGTTTCTGTTTATGTTTCGTCCGTTGTCGGATGTTGATCCCTTGTATATGATGTTGATGTATTCTTGTGGCACTCGTGCCTTATGTATGTATCCCCATCTATTATGTAATGTTGATGTAATGATATCCACCTTGCAAAAGCGTCTTCAAGATGCGCTTCTATCCTTGGTGGGACCTTCGAGTTCCTTTTGGATAGGGTCGCATCTTGGGCGTGACAGCGCCTCATCATGGCCTGAGTCCACGTCCCCCCTGCTAGGATCCCCCATTGTTCTTATGAATCAAAACCGTAAGATTGCGTTCTGGAATGTGCGCGGCCTAAATTGCCCGGTTAGACGCACTGCCATTCGCTCCGTGATGGCCTCGGTATCCCCTAGTGTTATTTGCCTCCAGGAGTCCAAACTTGCTATCGTATCGCCTGCGTCGTTGCCGAGATGTGTGGGGTGGCTTTTCAGGACTTCTTCGTCCTCCCCACAGCGGGACGCGTGGCTGCATCATCCTTGCGTGGAGACGCAACGAGCTTACTCTATCCTCCCCTGACATTGGCCTCTATCACATTACCGCCCTTGCCACGGTGCCTGGGGGCAAGGGGCACTGGTGCTAACCAGTGTCTACGGGCCGCACCGCCACGAGGACAAGCCGACATTCCTCGCCGAGCTCCATGACACATTTTCTCTTTGCGCTGGCCCATGGCTTATTGGCGGAGACTTCAATCTCATCGCGACGGTGTCGGACAAGAGAAATGATCGGTTGCACCATGGGGCTATGAGTAGATTCTATCGTTTCATCGCCGACGAGGAGCTCCGCGACATCTATCTGCATGGGCGGCAGTACACGTGGTCGAGCGAGTGCGACTCGCCGACCCTGGAGTGCATTGACAGGGTTATGTGCATGTCTGGTTGGGTTGTGGCACACCCTTCGAGCTTCCTGCGCTGCCTTTCTTCTGCCACTACTGATCATGCACCACTCTTGCTTGACTGCACCCCGCGTGCCCCGGGGCCCTGCAGGTTTCACTTCGAGAAGTTTTGGCCGAAGATTGAAGGCTTCCACCAGACTGTGGCCAACGCTTGGAACTCTGGCCCAGCCGATGAGGATAGTTTCTGGCGCATATTCGCCTGCCTCAAGTCTACTGCCAAGGCTTTGCAAGGTTGGAGTGCGTGCCGCATTGGTCATGTTGCGCCGCAACTGTCTGTTGCCCGCGAGCTTATTGCGAGGCTCGATGCGGCGCAAGACGTCCGCACACTGCTTCCCGCCGAGGCCTGGTTTCAGTGCCGCCTCAAGTCTGCATTCCTAGGGCTCGCTTCCCTCAACCGCTCCATCGCGTGCCAATGTGTCTGTTGCTCTTGGCTTCAAGCTGGAGAGGCCAACACCTCCTTTCTTCGGGTCCGGGCGGCGCATAGGAAGTAGCGTTCCAGGATCGTATTGCTGCATGTGGATGGCCAGGAGATTCTAGATCATGAGGCCATGTCTGAGGCTGTGTACAACCACTTAGTGGCGGCGTTGGGCACCTCCGACCCCCGCGCCTTCACCCTCAACCTAGACGACTTGGATCCATGCTCGTTCGACTTGGCGGGGCTGGACATGCAATTCTCTCAGGACGAGATGTGGGCCGCGGTTAAATCGCTCTCATCCGGCAAGTCGCCTGGACCGGATGGGTTCTCCGCAGAATTCCTTTGTGCATGCTGGGATATCATAAAGCACGACATTTGTCCTATGTTTGCCAAGATTTACTCTCAACGGCCATGGCTTCCAGAAGCTCAACGAGGCCGTCATCACGCTGCTCCCCAAGCGCCCCGACGCGGCGTTCATGGCTGATTACCGCCCCATCAGCCTTATTCACATCATTGCCAAGCTTGTGGCCAAGATCCTCTCCCCGCGCCTCGCCCCACGCCTTAGCGAGATGATCTCGACGAACCAAAGTTCTTTCATCACCGGCAGGTGTATCCACGACAATTTCCTACTCATGCAACAAGCGGCACGCCGCCTCCACAACCTCAAGATGGCTCGCGTCATGCTCAAGCTAGATATCGCCCGCATGTTCGACTCGGTTTCTTGGCCTTTCCTCCTTGACATTCTGCGCCATTTTGGTTTTGGCCCACGCTGGAGGGAGTGGATCTCCATCCTCCTAGGCACGGCGAGCATTCGGGTCCTCCTCAATGGCTGCGCTGGGCCTCCTGTTGCACACAGCAAGGGGCTGCGCTAGGGTGACCCTGTTTCCCCCATGCTTTTCGTACTGGTCATTGACGTCCTGACCGGCTGCTCCAGCGGGCCGTCGCCGACGGCGTGCTCCACCGCCTTACCCCGCGCCACATGGCATCTAGCATCTCCCTTTATGCTGATGAGGTCGTCATCTTCTTCCATCCGAACGAGTACGACCTCGCCGTGGTCCGTGAGCTTCTTCGGGTATACGACGTCGCCTCAGGCCTCCACACCAACTTCGCGAAGTGCTCTGCTTCTCTGTTCTAGTGCTCACCGGATGGTCGCGCGGCCATCCTCCGCGGCCTCGCATGCCTGATCATGCATTTCCCCACCAAGACCTTGGCCTTCCCCTCTCTATCAGGAAGGTCTCCTCCACCGCGCTCCAACCTTCATCGACATGCTCGAGCGGAAGTTGTTGCCTTGGGGGGCTACCTTGCACTCCAAGGGCGAGAGGTTGGCGCTTGCTCGACATCCTTGGGGCCATGCCGCTGCACATCATGTTGGTGATGGCCCTAACTCCACCGATCTTGAAGCAGCTCAACCGCCTGGTCCGCTCCTTCCTTTGGCGCGGCCGCAAGGAGGCTAACGGCGGCCACTGTCTCGTTAACTGGCATTCGGTATGCCGTTCGATTTCGCTCGGCGGGCTTGGCATCCTTGACTTCCAGCGTGCTGGGGTTGCGTTGCGGACGCAATGGTTGTGGCTCCAGGCGACTGATCCTTCCCGCCCTTGGCACCACCTGCACATGCCTAGTTGCTACGAGGTCCAGGCCATCTTCCGAGCCTCCATGATGTGGGTTCTTGGAGACGGCCGTACATGCTGCTTCTGGGTTGATCACTGGCTAGATGGCATGTTTATCACAGAGATCGCCCCACTGATTTATGAAAAAGTGCCAAGGAGGCGGCGCAAGACCCCTTCTGTCCGTGATGCCCTAGCCGACCGTTCCTGGGCACGGGACATCTCCGGTTCTCTTGGGCCGACGGTGCTGGTCCAGTACGCCCAGCTTTGGCAACGGCTGCGTCAACTCACTCTCTCGGACTCCCCGGACTCACTCACTTGGCGATGGACCGCCAACAGCGCCTACACCAAGAGCTCGTGCTACAACGGAATGTTCCTTGGCTCCATCGAGGCCCCCCACTGGCGGCTTAGCTGGCGCCCCCTGGGTGCCACTTCATGTGAAGATCTTCTTCAGGCTTGTGCTCAGGGATAGGTGTTGGGCGGCGGAGCGCCTCGCTAGGCATTGCCTCCCACATGGCTCTTCGTGCTCCCTGTGTGACCAGGCACTGGAAACCATGGCCCATCTCCTCTCGGAATGCCAGTTCTCTAGGCAGATATGGCATGACTCTCTCGATTGGTGTCGACTCCCGGTGACTGTCCCTCCCGCGGACGTCCCCTTCATCGACTGGCTTGCTTCTTCGGCCGCCACCACCCCTCCTGCTTGCGTCGCGGCTTCACCACTCTGGCTCTGCTCATCGCCTGGGAGATCTGGAAGCAACACAATGCTTGCGTCTTTGATGTTGCCCGACCGTCCACCTCCAGGACTTTGGCGATGATCATGGAGGAAGCTCACGGCTGGGCCCATGGGGGGCCTTAGGACTCTGCAACATTTTACCCAAGGAGTAGTTTTACTGCTTTGGGGATGCGTACACCCCTTTCTATTGTACGCTCTAACCACCTGACTCACGCTGCACCACGTGTTCGTGCTTGTCAGAGGTTCCTGTAATTGCTCTTGCTACTACTTCTACCTATCAATGCAATGTACGCAAGCCTTTTGTGTATTCGCGAAAAAAAGCAAACAACACAAATAAAACAGAATCTATCAAAAACAGAACAGTCTGTAACAATCTGTAACTCTCGAATACTTCTGTAACTCCACAAATTCTGCAAAATTAGGAAAACCTAGGCAATTTGTATATTAATCTTCTGCAAAAAGAATCAGTATTTATCACGCTTCTGCTAAAAATGAGAATTTTTTTCATGAGCGCAAAAGTTTCTGTTTTTCAGCAATATGAAATCAGCTATCACCATAAGCTATCCCAAAGGTCTTACTTGGCACAAACACTCATTAAAACACAAAAACACACCAAACCAGAGGCTAGATGAATTATTTATTGCAAAACAGGACCACAAAAGCAAGAACAAGAATAAAATTGGGTTTCCTCCCAACAAGCGCTATTGTTTAACGTGCTTAGCTAGGCACAAAAACAAAGATCTGGGTATTGTCATCTTTGGTATGCAATCCATAAGTAGCTCTCATAATAGATTCATATGGCAAGTTAATTTTCTTTCTATGGAAGTGTTCCATGCCCTTCCTTAATGGAAATTGAAATCTAATGTTTGCTTCTTTTATATCGATAATTGCACCAATCTTTCTAAGGTAAGGTCTATCAAGAATAATAGGACATGTAGGATTTCAGTCTATATCAAGAACACTGAAATCTACGGGCACATAATTCCTATTTGCAACAATAAGAACATCATTAATCCTTCCAATAGTTTTCTTAATAGTGGAATACGCAAGATGAAAATTTAAAGAACAATCATCAAATTCACGGAAACCTAACACATCACATAAAGATTTTGGAATCGTGGAAACGCTAGCACCCAAATCACACAAAGCATGGCACTCATAATCATTAATCTTAATCTTAATAGTAGGTTCCCACTCATCATAAAATTTTCTAGGAATAGAAACTTCCAATTCAAGCTTTTCCTCAAACTATTTCATCATAGCATCAACAATATGGTTGGTAAAATATTTATTTTGAATATAAGCATGAGGAGAATTCAACGTGGATTGCAACAAGGAAATACAATCTAGTGAAGAACAATTATCATAATTAAATTCCTTGAAATCCAAAAGAGGGGTTCATTGCTACTTATAGTTCTGACCTCTCCAATTCAACTTTTATCAATTTTTCCATCAAGGTATATAAACTCTATATCATTGGGACGCCTTCTAGCTTAAGTTGACTCATCTCCAGTCACATCTTTATCAAGATTTATATTAGAAAACAAAGATTCAATAGGAGTCATATCAATCACTTTAAGATCTTCATCATTATTCAAAGACTCCGGTTTAGCGGCCATATTGTTTATTAAAGTAGCTTGCTTATCAGAAATTTGGCCTACTAAATTTTCAAGATGAGCAAACTGAGATTTCAAACCATAAAATTCTTTAGACATATTACCGAGCTCTTTATTCATATACTCCATAAAAGTTTTCTTCTCCTTAAGCTCGTTTCTAAAGAAACTATTATGCTCAAACTGTAAAGACATGAAGCTCCTAACATTATTTTCAATTTCTTCTAACCACTTATAGTAAGGATCAACATTCTTTGGTTGAGCCATAAAGGCAGGCAACGCATCAACACACGGGCAAGCAAAACGCAAACGAAAAGATGAACGGAAGAAGGGCGAAGAAAAGGGCAAATCTTTTCAAAAATCGTTTTAGAAGCGGGGGATAGGAAAACGAGAGGCAAACGGTGAATAATGTAATGCAAGAGATGAGAGTTTATGATGGGTACTTGGTAGGCTTGACTTGGCGTAGATCTCCCCGACAACGGCGCTAGAAATTCATCCTACTACTTCTTGAACTTGCGTTGGTTTTTCCCTTGAAGTGGAAAGGGTGATGCAGCAAAGTAGAGGTAAGTATTTCCCTCAGTTAAGAACCAAGGTATCAATCCAGTAGGAGAAGAATGCGCAAATCACCAGTACCTACACAAACAATCAAACACTTGCACCCAACGCGGTAAACGGGTTGTCAATCCCTTCATGGTCACTTGCAAAGGTGAGATCTGATAGAGATAAATAAAACTAAACAAAAGATAACTAAATATTTTTGGGTTTTCTGGTTTATAGATCTGAAAATAAAAGATTGCAAAATAGTAGATTGGAAACTTATATGATGGAAGATAGACTCGGGGGCCATAGGTTCACTAGAGGCTTCTCTCTTGAAGGCAAATAATACGGTCGCTGAACAAATTACTGTCGAGCAATTGATATAAAAGCGCAAAGTTATGATGATATCCAAAGCAATGATTATGTAATATAGGCATCACGTCCATGTCAAGTAGACCGACTCCTACCTGCATCTTCTACTATTACTCGACACATCGACCGACTCCTGCCTGCATCTAGAGTATTAAGTTCATGAAGAACAGAGTAACGCTTTAAGTAAGATGACATGATATAGAGGAATAAACTCAAGCAATACGATGTAAACCCCATGTTTTTGTCCTCAATGGCAATAATACAATACGTGCCTCGTACCCCTACTTTGTCACTGGGTGAGGACACCGCAAGATTGAACCCAAAGCTAAGCACTTATCCCATTGCAAGAAAAACCAATCTACTTGGCCAAACTAAACCAATACTTCGAAGAGAATTACAAAGATATCAAATCATGCATATAAGAATTCAGAGAAGATTCAAATAATATTCATAGATAATCTGATCATAAATCCACAATTCATCGGATCTCGACAAACACACCGCAAAAGAAGATTACATCGGATAGATCTCCAAGAACATCGACGAGAACATGGTATTGAGAATAAAAGAGAGAGAAGAAGCCATCTAGCTACTAGATATGGACCCGTAGGTCTGAGGTAAGCTACTCACGCTTCATCGGAAGGGCAATGGAGTTGATGTAGATGCCCTCCGTGATCGAATCCCCCTCCGGCAGGGTGTCGGAAAATGCCCCAAGATAGGATCTCACGGGAACAGAATGTTGCGTCGGTGGAAAACTATTTTCGTGGATGCTTTTGGTGTTTCTGGAATATATGTGAATGTATAGGGCCAAGGGCTGGGTCAGAGGAGTCCCGAGGGGGCGGCAAGGTAGGGGCACCCCCTTGGGCGTGCCTTCCACCCTTGATGCCGCCTCGCGGCTATTCTGACTTGGACTCCAAGTCTCCTGGGTGTCTTTTGGTCCAAGAAAAATCATCGCGGAAGCTTTATTCCGTTTGGATTCCATTTGATATTCCTTTTCTGTGAAGCTAAAAAACAAGGAAAAAAACAAAAACTGGCACTGTGCAATTGGTTAATAGGTTAGTCCCAAAAATAATATAAATAGCATATTAATGCATATAAAACATCCAAAATAGATAATATAATAGCATGGAACAATCAAAAATTATAGATACGTTGGAGACATCAATTTGTTGCTGGTTCGGTTGCTCATATTTGAAACTCGAAATAGGAGCTACAGATTAAACAAAGATTGGCTAAGGACGAGGTGACGATGCGCGTCGGGAAAGGTTCCAAGGTTGATGTGATCTTTGTCGGCACACTACCTCTACATCTACCTTCGGGATTAGTTTTAGACCTGAATAATTGTTATTTGGTGCCAGTGTTGAGCATGAACATTATATTTGGATCTTGTTTAGTGCGAGGCGGTTAGTCATCTAAATCACAGAATAATTTGTTCTATTTATATGATTAATATCTTTTATGGTCATGCACCCTTGAAGAGTGGTCTATTCTTGTTGAATCTCGATTGTAGTGATACGCATATTCATAATATTGATGCCAAACGATGCAAAGTTTACAATAATAGTGCAACATATTTTTGGCACTGCCGTTTAGGTCGATAGACTTTTGGAATCACTTGATTATGAATCATTTGATACTTGTGAAGCATGCCTCATGGGCAAGATGACTAAAACTCCATTCTCCGGAACAATGGAGCGAGCCAATAACTTATTGGAAATAATACATACCGATGTATGCGGTCCGATGAGTGTTGAAGCACGCGGCGGGTATCATTATTCTCTGACCTTCACAGATGATTTGAGTATGTATGGGTATATCTACTTGATGAAACACAAGTCTGAAACATTTGAAAAGTTCAAAGAATTTCAGAGTGAAGTGAAGAATCATCGTAACAAGAAAATAAAGTTTCTACGAGCTGATCTCGGAGGCGAATATTTGAGTTGCGAGTTTGGCCTTCAATTAAAACAATGTGGAATTATTTCACAACTCATGCCACCTGGAACACCACATCCTAATGGTGTGTCCGAACACATACTTTATTGGATATGTTGCGTTCTATGATGCCTCTTACCAATTTACCACTGTTGTTTTGGGGTTATGCATTAGAGACAGCTGCATTCACGTTACATAGGGTACTGTCTAAATCCGTCGAGATGACACCGTATGAACTGTGGTTTGGCAAGAAACCTAAGTGATGACCCACAAGTATAAGGGATCAATCGTAGTCCTTTCGATAAGTAAGAGTATCAAACCCAACAAGGAGCAGAAGGGAATGACAAGTAGTTTTCAGCAAGGTATTCTCTGGAAGCACTGAAATTATAAGTAGCGAGTAGTTTGATAGCAAGACAATTTTTAATGAGAAAGTAACGGTAACAAAAGTGCAGCAAGGTATCCCAATCATTTTGAGGCAAAGGACATGCTAAAATGGTCTCTTTTGATAAGCAAAGTGTTCTTGAGGGTACACGGGAATTTCATCTAGTCACTTTCACCATGTTGGTTTGATTTGTGTTCGCTACTTTGATAATTTGATATGTGGGTGGACCGGTGCTTAGGTGTTGTTCTTACTTGAACAAACCTCCTACTTATGATTAATCCCCTCTCAAGCATCCGCAACTACAAGAAAAGTATTAAGATACAATTTAACCATAGTATTAAACTTTTGGATCCAAATCAATCCCTTACGAAGTAGTGCATAAAGTAGGGTTCAAGATTCTATCACTCTTGCAACCCATCATCTAATAACTACTCCACAATGCATTCCCTTAGGCCCAAATATGGTGAAGTGCCATGTAGTCGGCGTTCACATGAGACCACTAAGGGAATCACAACATACATAGCATCGGAATATCGAACACATATCAAGTTCACATTATTACATGATTTCTCCCACGACCTCAAGAACAAAAGTAACTACTCACAAATGATAATCACGCTCAAGATCAGAGGGGTATTAAATAGCATAATGGATCTAAAATATAATCTTCCACCAAATAAACCATGTAGTAATCAACTACAAGATGTAATCAACACTACTAGTCACCCACAGGCACCAATCTAAGGTTCCGGTACAAAGATTGAACACAAGAGATGAACTAGGCTTCAAGAGGAGATGGTGCTATTGAAGATGTTGATGGAGATCGCCCTTCCCAAGACGGGATAGTTGTTGGTGATGATGATGACAATGATTTTCCCCTCCAGGAGGTAAGTTCCCCCGGCGGAATCGCTACGCCGGAGGGCAAAAGTGCTCCTGCCCAAGTTCCACATCGAGAAGGCGGTGCTTCGTCTTGAAAGTCCTCTCCTTATTTATTCTAGGTCAAAATGACTTATATACCAGACGAAGGGGCACCAGAGGTGGGCCGAAGAGGGCACAACCCACCAGGGCGCGCCTGGACTCCCTGGGGCGCCCAGGTGGGTTGTGCCCACCTGGTCGGCCCCCTCTGGTAGTTATTTGCTCTAATCATTCTTATATATTCCATAAAAAATCCCTGTGAAGTTTCAGCTCATTTGTAGTTGTGCAGAATAGGCGGCCTGACGTAGCTTTTTCAGGTCCAGAATTCGAGCTGCCGACATTCTCCCTCTTTGTGTTAACCTTGCATAATATAAGATAAAAGGCATTAGAATTACTAGTCGTCAACCCATGCATCCACATGGGCTAGCAATTAAGAAAATATGAATTATAAAATAAAGTTAATAATTTTATTACTACATAAGTTTGTATATAAATAAAAATTAGGAAAATATATTGTTCTTGATTGATCGATTTTTCATGGCCATGAAAATGAATCATGGAGGTGAGCACTAAATATCATAGTCCCTTGAATTGGAACAGGATGATGGTCAACATACTGGAATCTCGCTCAGAGGTCTACGTCGTACTGCAAAATATTGACAATGACCAAAATTATATTAATATATGCATTGTAAAATTGATTCAGGGATTTTTTTTCTCAAACTTATGGTAGGGTACCAATAGATATACTAAACACCAATGAAGCAAACTTACTTAATTGCCCGTTGAAAAGAAAGGTATTCACAGAGGATAACTGTAATCTGATGCCTTTACCATCTAAAATCTCTATATATTTAGAACCTCTAACAATTTAGTCTGACAATTGGGTATCATGGAAGGATCTAGACGCAACCATATTAGAAAGGACAATCTTTCGCTCCAAACATGTCGAGGGTACATCTAAACAATGCAACTGCATTGGGTTAATTCATATGCGTAGTATTTTGACACCTTACACAATAAGATTGGCATAACACAATTTCTACCCGCCTTTTACAGAGAAACAAAGGAGAGCTAGCTAGTATGGAAGGACATGGAAGGAATAAATCATGTTATTTATTAATTCCAATCGAACCTTTTTTTTCCAGGACAGACACCTTAAAATTTGCAACTTGAATAAGTGTGAAGCTTAAATAATGTTGATGAATGCTACATATCATGCACGATAAAACACAATAAAAGGTGTTTGATTGTGGATAAATTATCCAAGGAGAATGGGCTGACCGATAATAGGAAAAAACATCATCGGGATTTGCCTAAAAGAAATGGGCTATTTTGAAAAAATAAAGCCAGCTAAATATTAGCTCATGATATATGTATCCCAAGTTGGCAGACAAATTTAAGAAAAATTGGTCAAATCCCATGTTACGATTCATCTCTATTATTCTAGGGAACATGTACAATAGAGATACCGTACACACTGACCCTGTCTAAAAGTACAAATCAAACGTAAAATGAGGACACCTAAATTTTGCTAACTATGTACAGATAATGAAATGAGCAAATGTACCATCATCTAATGCACGAACCACTAGAGAGAGATAATGCAGCATTAATTATTTTTCTGCAGAACAATATTTAACCTTGATAATTCATCATTAATTATTTATATGTTGACGTAGTTAATCCAAAAACAAAATATGGATACGGACATAGCCAACCTTAGCATGCCTCTAATGTACGGACTATATATTACACGAAGATTAACTGAAAAGGACTGGCAGAAGAAAGTAATCCAAGTCTAGAAACATGTTATTGAAAGAGAGAGAAATGAATGTTCAAACATGAAAGTATGGAGATTATTTTCTTTGTTCTTTCCTTTTTGCGGCAACCCACAAACACTGGGTCGCTTCTTCTGATTGAGTCCTTTCTAATTAATATTGTACAAAGAAAAATAGGCAACTACTATCATTGTCTTATCATATAGAAGTATCAAAGAAAATCATCTCCAAAACTAATAACTAATGAGATCTTTGTATTTATGAAAATTTATTTTACTGTGCAACCAAAGGTATCAGTCCATAATTCTTCTCATCGCCTTACGTCATTGATACATGAAGAAATAACGCTATCTTCGGAGTGGCCAACCTTAGCAGGCCTCTAAATGTACGGACTATATATTACACGAAGATTAATTGAAAAGGACAGGTAGAAGAAAGTAATCCAAGTCTAGAAACATGTTATTGAAAGAGAGAGAAGTGAATGTTCAAACATGAAAGTATGAAGATTATTTTCTTTATTCTTTTCATTTTGCGGCAACCCACAAACACTTGGTCGCTTCTTCTGATTGAGTCCTTTCTAATTAATATTGTAGAAAGAAAAATAGGCAACTACTATCGTTGTCTTATCATATAGAAGTATCAAAGGAAATCATCTCCAAACCTAATAACTAATGAGATCTTCGTATTTATGAAAATTTATTTTACTGTGCAAGCAATGATATCAGTCCATATTTCTTCTCATCGCCTTACCTCATTGATACATGAAGAAATAACACTATCTTCGGAGTGGCCAATATATAGTTGGATACCATCAATACCTTGATCAAAAAACTACATAAGTCTGTAATATTAACATGGTCCTTTACAAAAAGCATGTGCCAATACAAACATCAGAAACTGACTATGATTAAGTCCGTCGCCAGATGCTGCGAGCTAGAGGAAGCAACCTAGTGAAATAAAAACTGCAGCTTCCTTGTCCCTTAATGTCTTACATGAAAAATACTAAAATCACTGGAGATTTTTATGAATTAAGAGAATACTACCTCATTATGATCTGTTGTGTATAATTAAGAACTTCTTGTTGGTACAGAAAAGAGCTTGGGATGAGGAAAGGCTGAACTAAACAACTGTACGTGAGTTGATAATAGTTGTATATACCTTGATGGATAGATGTCTTCGGTGTATTGGAGGCAAGGCTAGCATCCAGCAGCCGGGCGGAGGACATGGATCACATCCAGGTACGCTGGTGTTAGAACGGATCAGCAAGTAGAGGAGGTTGACTGGGGAGATCGGCCCGCCGCCGGCGCTCTGCTAAAGACCAGCAATCGTGGATTCATTGCACGAGAGCGTGCGAGATCGCGAGAGGCGGCGGCTAAGGACTGGCAGAGCGGTCACGAACCTAGGGCTCAGGCTGTAGCGGGCTACGCGCAGGTGGTTTGCCTTCACGTTTTTTTTTTGATCGGGGGAAGTCGTGCTCTACCCCGAGAGTTGTAGCCCAACACGCGGTTGACCTTCTAAAATATTAGGCCTTGTTTGATAGCAAAGTATTATGAAAACCAAAGTATCCCCTCAAAAAAAAAAAAAATGAAAACCAAAGTATTGAAAACTACAGTAATTTAACATGTAGGTACAAATACCATGGTTTTAATAGAACATCGTTTTTTGTGGTATTCATGATACAGAGGACCTGTTTGGCTACGTCACAAAACGCTGTAAAATTTCCTGGCTAGCTTTTAGCCGTGCATGCATTTGAAGCTAGCTAGCCATAGTACTAGAATATATAGATCGGCTAGACTAATGATGATTAGCGACAGCGACGCCGGTGGAGTAATTAGCAGATGACGTCTGAGCAATAGGTACTTGAAAATCTACATACCAGACATTTGCAAGGAGAAGGCACATGAATCGAACATATAGATTTTGGCTCAAACATTCTTCTCTGTAATGTAAGCGCCACACACAGTTGTTCTATGAAAATCAAACAAATGTCACCACCTAGTAAAATGTGATGAAAACATCTCTGAATCACCATATAGACAACAGGGAAGAGTGAAAAAAAATCCCATGTCAGCATTTTGCCAACGCTGAGGAAAGAAGCAGAGTGTTCAAGTACTGCAAGCAGCCGCAGGTAACGAACAACTAAAAGACCTCAACTCAGACAGTTTGTACTTGCACCCTGCCTACTGCCTAAACACCGTCCGACCCTTCTTTTCGGCTGCTCAGTTTTTTAAAAAGAGGTACGAGGTTCTTTTTTTTATACAGAGAAAATACTGCGGTTTGGCAAAAACTGCAGTATTAAAATCATGGTTTTTAGAGGCAACCAAACAGCCCTATGTAAATAAAACTACAATAATATAAAAAACTGTAGTATTTTGAGAATACTTTAAAAATACTTTGTTATCAAACGGGGCCTTAGGTGTTTTTTCTAGATCAAACACAGATGCCTATACGGTGTTACATGGGTTAATCCAGACCGTAATAACTCGGTCCCACCAAGATTAACGGCTCCTAATTACTAATTAACGTGGTAATTTCTTGGGAGTCTGTAATTTGTTTAGGTATAGACTCCAAAAAGCGTTATTACGCATAGAAACATTATATATAATAGTAGGTAAACATGATGCAAAATGGACGTATCAACTCCGCCAAGCTTAGACCTCGCTTGTCCTCAAGCGAAAACCGAAATCGAAAACATGTCCACATGCTTAGAGAGAGTGATGTCGATAAAAACAAAATACAGACATAGAAGCATCATGTATATTATTATAACAGCAACAAACTTAACATAAAACTTTATCGTAGAACTTCTATCATAAGCTTCTCATGAACAAGTAACAATTCCTCACAACATCGAAGTATAAAGCATAAACTCTATTGGAAACAGACAAACTATGTTCTCAGTCAACTTTGCAATTACAATTCATCATCTTTTCAGGAAGGGTCGTGTATCGGAGCCTTATGGCAAGTCCACATACTCAACCATCATATTGTCTTCTATGATTGCTAACACTCACCGCATACACATGAGCAAAAACTTTCAACCGGGCACATAGAAATATAGGGGCTTATAGATTTGCCTCCCAACACATTCACCTCAAGGGTGATGTCAACAGTAATAACTCATGCCACCCATATCCAACTGGATATATGTGCTTAGATCTTTCTTCACCATATGGTGCTTGCGAAAAGAGAAAATAAAAAGGAATAGAGAAAAACTTTGCCTCTTGCATAAAAGTAAATACATAAAGGTAAAAGATAGACCCTTCGCAGAGGGAAGCAGAGGTTGCCATGCGCAATCTGTTTGTATGCTCAATCTCTTAGTGCAAAAGAACATCACGTTATATTGCCCCTTATGATAGCAACCTTTGTTATGCAATCTGTCACTGAGGGAGTCCTGGACTAGGGGTGTCCGGATAGCCGAACTATCATCACGGCCGGACTCCAAGATTATGAAGATACAAGATTGAAGACTTCGTCCCGTGTCCGGATGGGACTTTCCTTGGCGTGGAAGGCAAGCTTGGCGATACGGATATGTAGATCTCCTACCATTGTAACCAACTCTGTGTAACCCTAACCTATCCGGTGTCTATATAAACCGGAGGGTTTTAGTCCGTAGGACGAACAACAATCATACCATAGGCTAGCTTCTAGGGTTTAGCCTCCTTGATCTCGTGGTAGATCTACTCTTGTACTACCCATATTATCAATATTAATCAAGCAGGAGTAGGGTATTACCTCCATCGAGAGGGCCCGAACCTGGGTAAAAACATCGTGTCCCTTGTCTCCTGTTACCATCCGCCTAGACGCACAGTTCGGGACCCCCTACCCGAGATCTGCCGGTTTTGACACCGAAAGTCACTTTTATTCTTTGCCATCACCAGTTCATACAACGCTCAATTTTCTCTTACACTAAATGATCCAACACTTTTAGAAGCAATTTTTATTGCCTTATTGCACTGATGACAACTTACTTGAAGGATCTTACTCAATTCATAGGTAGGTATGGTGGACACTCAAAACAAGATTTGGTTTACGGGTTTATAGATGCACAAGTAGTATCTCTACTTAGTGTGGAATTTTTGGCTAGCAAAGATGGGGGACAAGCACCGCATGTTATAGGATCTATGACAATATAACTTCTATGTGAATATGAACAAACATAAATCATTATGTAGTCTTCCTTGTCCAACGTCAACAATTTTGGCATATAATATTTTGATGGGGGGCTCACAATCACAAAAGATGTCCAAGATAGCGTATTTTCATGTGAATCTTCTCTTCCCTTATTAATTCTTTCATGAATTGCATCATTGACTTATACTCTTCCTTATGTGATGTCATTACTTACCATAAGATTAGCATATGATCTTTTTCATTTATTTCCTTTCTTTTTATTGAACAAGAAAGTAAAGAAAACAAAACTTCAAACTAAACTTTATTATATATCTTGCACATGATTACAAGGATAGATCACTAGGGAAACACTCGAAAAGAAAGGACCGAACTAAACTTTTATTCAACTAGAGCAAAAGATAACTAAGGATCGAACTAAGATAAGTAAAGGCAAAGGATAGTGGAGGTGATACGATACCGGGGCAACTCCCCCAAGCTTGGCACAAGCCAAGGGGAGTGCCCATACCAGATACTCAAGTTTCCTTTGGTGATGAAGAAGGTGGTGGTGGTGGTGGTGGTGAAATAACTCCCAATATATCCATGAATGCCTCCTTCAAGCCTTGAATCTCGTGAAGGGCTTTATGAAGCAACTCAATGTTTTTTCTCCACATTAGCCATAATATGTTTATTCTCCACCCCCAAGAACTTGTTCCTGCATCACTTCCTCTTGGACGAGATATGTCCCAATTGGACGGTATGTGCACACAAGGAGTATTTTCGAACCCGTAATTGTGAAATCAAATTATGAAAATTGTTACGATGTAACCTGTGTAAAGGCCTCCTTGGTGGGAGTTCTTCTTTCACTTCAAGACTCTCTTGATTGTTTGATGATCTCATGGCTTGACGAGGATTAGGACGAGTGGAGATGCTAGCCAGTGTGCCTCTCTCGTAAGCCAAAGTGAACCCAAAGGGAATTCCCTTCAACTTCCTCCATGGCAACCTCCTCAACTCCCTCTCTTCTTAGCTCCCCGTGTAGCAACCAAGCTTCATCTTCTTCATGGTTGGAGGAGGGAAAAGACATGGTGCCTGACCTGACAGATCTGATAGAAAACAGCAAGAAATAAGAAAAAAAGATTTCTCCGTGATACAGTGGTCAATTGGTTCGGGGGGTATATAAAGATTTTTTTAACTTGGGAAACAAGCAAACAAGAGAAAAACGGAGGCCGGAAGGTACCCGAGGTGGGCACAGCCCACCTGGGCGCGCCTGGCTCCCTGGTGTCTTGTGCCCACCAGGGGTGCCCTCCTGGTTGTTTCTTATTTTCCTAATTTTTAATAAATTCCAAAACCGACAGAAAATATTTTTGCAAATTTTTCGGAGGAAAGTAGAACTTGATTAGGTAAATGTACCTTCTCTCAAATTGGAAAGTAGTACATCAGAGAAAATTGTTCCCGTGATGCCTACACCAACTAGAGAGGAAGCTAATGTTGATGATCATGAAACTTCAGACCAAGTTACTACTAAATTTCGTAGGTCGACCAGAGCACAATCCGCACCAGAGTGCTACGGTAATCCTGTCCTGGAAGTCGTGTTACTAGACCAAGGCGAACCTATGAACTATGAAGAAGCTATGATGAGCCCAGAGTTCCGACGGATGGCTTGAAGCCATGAAATCTGCGATAGGATCCATGTATGAGAACAAAGTGTGGACTTTGGTGGACCTGTCCGATGATCGACAAGCCATAGAGAATAAATGGATCTTCAAGAAGAAGACTGACGCTGATGGTAATGTCACCATCTACAAAGCTCGACTTGTCCCAAAAGGTTTTTGACAAGTTCAAGGGGTTGACTACGATGAGACTTTCTCAGCGTAGCGATGCTTAAGTCCGTCCGAATCATGTTAGCAATTGCCACATTTTATGATTATGAAATCTGGCAAATGGATGTCAAAACTGCATTCCTTAAATGGAAATCTCAAACAAGAGTTGTATATGATGCAACCATAAGGTTTTGTCGATCCTAAAGGTGCTAACAAAGTGTGCTAGCTCCAGCGATCCATCTATTGACTGGTGCAAGCATCTCGGAGTTGGAATATACGCTTTGATGAGGTGATCAAAGCATATGGTTTTATACAGACTTACGGTGAAGCCTATATTTACAAGAAAGTGAGTGGGAGCTCTGTAGCATTTCTGATATTATATGTTGATGACATATTGTTTATTGGAAAAGATATAGAATTTTCGGATAGCATAAAAGGATACTTGAATAAGGATTTTTCAATGAAAAATCTCGGTGAAGCTGCTTACATATTAGGCATCAAGATCTATAGAGATAGATCGAGACGCTTGATAAGACTTTCAATGAGTACATACCTTGACAAGATTTTGAAGGAGTTCAAAATGGATCAGTCAAAGAAGAAATTCTTGTCTGTATTTTAAGGTGTGAAGTTGAGTAAAGACTCAAAACCCGACTATGATAGAAGATAAAGAGAGAATGAAAGTCATTCCTTATGCCTTATCCATAGGTTCTGTAAAGTATGCCAATGCTGCGTACCTTGCCAAGAGTTCGTCAAGGGGTACAATAGTGATCCAGGAGTAGATCATTGGACAGCGGTCAAAATTATCCTTAGTTACCTTAAAGAGGACTAAGGAAATGTTTCTCGGTTATGGAGGTGATAAAGAGTTCGTCGTAAAGAGTTCAGTCGTTGCAAGCTTTGACACTAATCTACATGACTCTAAATCTCAATCTGGATACGTATTGAACGTGGGAGAAATTAGCTAGAGTAGCTCCATGCAGAGCATTGTAGACATAGAAATTTGCAAAATACATATGTATCTGAATGTGGAAGACCCGTTGACTAAACTTCTCTCAGAAGCAAAACATGATCACACCTTAGTACTCTTTGGGTGTTAATCACATGGCGATGTGAACTAGATTATTGACTCTAGTAAACTCTTTGGGTGTTAGTTACGTGGCGATGTGAACTATGGGTGTTAATCACATGGTGATGTGAACTAGATTATTGACTCTAGTGCAAGTGGGAGACTGAAGGAAATATGCCCTAGAGGCAATAATATAGTTGTTATTCTAATAAAGGTTTATTATTCATGCTAGAATTGTATTGATCGGAAACTTAAATACATGTGTGAATACATAAACAGATACCATGTCCCTAGTAAGCCTCTACTAGACTAGCTCGTTGATCAAAGATTCTTAAGGTTTCCTAACCATGGACATGAGTTGTCATTTGATAATGGGATCACATCATTAGGAGAATGATGTGATGGACAAGACCCATCCGTTAGCTTAGCATAATGATCGTTCAGTTTATTGATGTTGCTTTCTTCATGTCAAATACATATTCCTTCGACTATGAGATTATGCAACTCCCGAATACCGGAGGAATACCTTGTGTGCTATCAAACGTCAAAACGTAACTGGGTGATCATAAAGATGCTCTACAGGTATCTCCGAAGGTGTTTGTTGAGTTGGCATAGATTGAGATTAGGATTTGTCACTCCGAGTATCGGAGAGGTATCTCTGGGCCCTCTCGGTAATACACATCATAAGCTTGCAAGAAAATGACTAAGGAGTTAGTTACAAGGTGATGTATTAGAGCATCTCCAGCCGCGCCCCCAGGGAGGCCTCCCCAGGCGATTTTTTTGCGCCGGCATCGAAAAACGGACCAGTCGCGCCCCTAGGAGCCCGATTTTCGCCGGCCTGGGCCGAAATCAGCGCCGGCGGACCCAGGCCAAACCCGGCGCGCTGGGGCGCGCCCTGGGGTGCCGGGACGAGCAGTTTTGGTGCGAAAAAGCCGTGGGCCAGACGCGTCAATGAGACCGCGCCTCGTCTTCCCCCAACACCTCGGTTTCCCGCGGGAATCAATGGCAAGGTTGCCGCCAGTCAGCCTTGCCATTGATTCCTCACGGGCGGCGCGTCACGGGACGGCTCGCCGACGCCTCCCTTCCCTCGCACGTGTACACACGGGCGCGGTGCGGCTATATAAGCCGGTGGCCTCGCTCGCCTGTGGCCACACCCGCCCTGCCCTCGCCGCCGAGCTCTACCTCTCCCGAGCGCCGCCGCCGAGCCCTCCCTCTCCCTCTCCCTCTCCCGTGAGCCGCCACCTAGCCCCTCCCTCTCCCTCCCCCTCTCCTGATGGCGGCCAACGGCTTCGGCCGTCGCACACTCCGCGAACAGGAGTCGTGGCTCATGTTCCAGGCGAACATCCCGGCGCCGCTGGACGTGCGCGCCAGGCCGACAGGCTGGAGGCTCAGCAACGGGGGAGTGCCCATTCCCCCGTTGCCCGACGCCGTGCCAAACCCTCCTAGTTCACCGACGATGTCGAGGTCATGCGCGCCTCCCTCACCGACGCCCAGCTCTCCCTCTCCCAGTACGCCGCCGACAACCACGCGGCTTGGGCGGCGTACTTTGAGCGCCGTCAGCAGCAGCGGCTGGCGTCCACCAACGGCGCGGCGGTGGTCGGCAGCCTGAAGAACAGCGAGGGGCGCCACCTGTGGTGGGGCGTCCCCGGCCGCACACTCGAGGGCGTGCTGACGCACCTCGAGGGCGGCAACGACCCGCCGTTGGCGTACCCCCAGCGAGGGTGGCCGCCCCGGCGCACCGCCGACGCGACGGGCCATGGGCGCCAAGGAGGTTCGGATTCTCCTCTTCTTCCTCCTCCTCGCGCTCTTCCTCGCACTCCTCCGGCACTCCGGCGCTGCTCGGCGTCAAGGCCGAGCCCGCGGCGGAGACGCCGCTCGGCCGGCGCACTCGCAGCACCGGCATTGTCATCAACAAGGGCGGCCGGTGCGCCTCCTCGTCGGCTCCTCCTCCGCGCTTCGTCAAGCCAAAGATAGAGCCGGGGCTCGCGCCGGTAAAGGCGGAGCCGGGTCTTCCCGCTGTGAAGACGGAGCACGGCGAGGTCGAGCTCGACGAAGACGCGGCCCTTGAATGGGCATGCCAGGACTCCCTGCAGATGGCGAGGGAGCGCCAGTGGGCCGCTCTGCGGTGCTTCGCGGAGCGCCGCCAGGGCCGCGATGAAGGAGTCGTCGTCGTCATCGACGACAGCGACAACGACGACGCGCTGCCGCCGCCACCATTCCACCATGGCGACGCCTGGTCCAGCAGGGGCGCCCGCGTCAAGGAGGAGAAGGCCGACGATGACGACAGCGGTGAGGATGGCGGTGACGACGGCGACTACTCGGCGTTCAGCCAGTTTCTTTTTTAGATTAGTTTATATATTTGCTATGTAATGAAAATCCGCGAACTTCGTCGAAATATATGCCCAAGTTGGCCGAAATTTGTCCTGTTTAGCCGAACTTCGCCGAACTTTGCCGAAATTTGCTATATACTTTTACATTTTGAACGTGCCTAGGGGCGGCCCTGGGGCCGGCGGCTGGGGACCAACTCGCCCCTAGGCCGATTTTTTGGGCCGGCTCACCCCAGGCGACGATTTTAGGCGCCCCCTGGGGGGCCAATGGCTGGAGATGCTCTTACGAAATGAGTAAAGAGACACCGGTAACGAGATTGAACTAGGTATAGACATACCGATGATCGAATCTCGGGCAAGTAACATACCGATGGACAAAGGGAATTACGTATGTTGTCATAATGGTTCAACCGATAAAGATCGTCATAGAAAATTTAGGAGCCAATATGGACATCCAGGTTCCGCTATTGGTTATTGACCGGAGAGGTGTCTCGGTCATGTCTAAATAGTTGTTGAACCCGTAGGGTCCACACGCTTAACGTTCGTTGACGATATAGTATTATATGAGTTATGTGATTTGACGACCGAATGTTGTTCGGTGTCCCGGATGAGATCATGGAAATGACGAGGAGTCACGAAATGATCGAGAGGTAAATATTGATATATAAGATGATGGTATTCAGACACCGGAAGTGTTTCAGGGAGTACCGGGTACTTATCGGGTCACCGGAAGGGGTTCCGGGCACCCCCGGCAAAAGTTATGGGCCTTATGGGCCAAGAGAGGGAACGCACTAGCCAGAAGGGGCTGGTGCACCCCCCATAGCAGGCCGGCCTAGGAGGAGAGGGAAAGAGGGGAAGGGAAATGAAAATGTGGAGTATGACACCCCCTTCCTTCCCTCTCCCTCTTCCCCCTTATTCAAACATGGTATGGGGGGGCACAGCCAGGGCAGGAGCCCTAGGGCCGTCCGGCCACCTATGTGGTGCGCCAGGCTGCCTCCCCTCCCCTGCCACCTATATATATGTGGGAGGGGGCGCCTAGCACACACCAGATCAATTGTTAGCCGTGTGCGGCGCCCCCCTCCACCGTTTACACCCCCGGTCATATTTTCATAGTTCTTAGGAGAAGCCTAGCGGAGATCACTTCACCATCACCGTCACCACGCCATCGTCCTAACAGAACTCATCTACTACCTCACCGTATTGCTGGATCAAGAAGGCGGAGGACGTCACCGATCTGAACATGTGTTGAACGCAGAGGTGATGTACGTCCGATACTAGATCGGTTGGATCGCGAAGAAAGTTCGACTACATCAACCGCATTGCGAAACGCTTCTGCTTACAGTCTACGAGGATACATAGCCACTCTCTCCCCTATCGTTGCTATGCATCTCCTTGATAGATCTTGTGTGTGCATAGATTTTTTTTGTTTTCCATGCAACGTTTCCTAACAGTTTTCATTTTGTTTGCAAAGCATGATGAAGGCAGGAACTGTAGGAGGACATACTTCAACCGCACCGTTCGGTTGATGCTCACGGCAGTCCCTTTTGATTGCCGCACAACGGATGATCTTGTTCATGTGGTCAGTCGCTTTGGAAGGTTGATCTCCTGGGAAAAAGAAGGTGAACACATCAGACGGATTTTGGTTGAAGCAAGAGTGATGAACCTGGAAATTATTCCTAAGAGTATTCGATGGTCTGAGGGAGATGAGTTTGAGGAAGATGGGTGGTCCTCTTCTATGGAGGTTTTGACGAGTGAGCTTCTAGGAGAGGCCCGACGGACGAAGATTCGATCCCTCCTGAGGATGCTGATCCACACCCACTGCCTGAAAATGCAGTGGTAGCTCAAGGATTCACCAAGATGCACTAAATAATGTATTGGATGACCAAGATGAGGAAATGTGGGAATAGGATGAGAATTGGGTTCAGCAGCAGCCTCTTCTACACAATGAGGCTCTGCATAATTTACTTGATATGGTGTAGTAGGAAGAACTAGCTTGGGCAGATGGTGAGGAACTGCTTCCTGAGAATAGTGGTAATAGCAGTCTAACCTCTGACATGTCTTACTCCGAGGGGGATAATACCATTAACTTGAATGTTCTTGCTCCCTTCCTAGGAGTGGATCACCAGCAGATGTTGGTTGAGCCCATGGTGGCTCCTCTAGTGGATGGGGATCTTGGTATTAGTATGCAATTTATCATGCAAGCATACCCATCAGATGATGAAAAGATGAGCTCCCTGTCCAACATGCTGTTGCAGTCCCTCATATTGCTGCAACCCATGAAAATGCTGCAGGGGTTGAGGGTACTGCTATCAATGAGGTTCAAGCTAAAGTGGAGTCCATTGAAATGCATCCTTTGGGTCTTGTATCTGATGATATTCTGCTGGATGTTAATACTACTGATGGAAAGTATGAATAGCCAATAGTTCCCTTGAGGACTGAGAATGTTTTTTCTCCAGATGCTGCCATGGAGAACTCAGATGTTGCAGTTCACCCAATCAGTTTTGACACTGCTAACCCTGTGGGGGCACTGCCACTAGAACTAGGAAATCTGAACACTGTAAGGGGAGGTCTGAGCCTTGTGCAAAATATAGAGGAACTGCTGTCGGTGTCAAAACCGGCGGATCTCGGGTAGGGGGTCCCGATCTGTGCGTCAAGGCTGATGGTAACAGGAAGCAAGGGACACCGATGTTTACCCAGGTTCGGGACCTCTCGATGGAGGTAAAACCCTACTTCCTGCTTGATTAATATTGATGATATGGGTAGTACAAGAGTAGATCTACCACGAGATCGTAGAGGCTAAACCCTAAGAGCTAGCCTATGATGGTATGATTGTAATTGTGATCGGCCTTCTAAGGACCAATGAGGGAGTCCTGGATTAGGGGGTGTCCGGATAGCCGGACTATGACCTTTGGCCGGACTCCTGGACTATGAAGATACAAGATTGAAGACTTCGTCCCTTGTCTGGATGGGATTTTCCTTGGCGTGGAAGGCAAGCTTGGTGATACGGATATGTAGATCTCCTACCATTGTTACCGACTCTGTTTAACCCTAACCTTCTTCGGTGCCTATATAAACCAGAGGGTTTTAGTCCGTAGGACGAACAACAATCATACCATAGGCTAGCTTCTAGGGTTTAGCCTCTCTGATGTCGTGGTAGATCTACTCTTGTACTACCCATATCATCAATATTAATCAAGCAGGAGTAGGGTTTTACCTCCATCGAGAGGGCCCGAACCTGGGTAAAAACATCGTGTCCCTTGTCTCCTGTTACCATCCGCCTAGACGCACAGATTCGGGACCCCTACCGAGATCCGCCGGTTTTGACACCGACATTGGTGCTTTCATTGAGAGTTCCTCTGTGTCGTCGCCGTCAGGAAGGATGCCTCATCCCGTCTTTAAAGACGACACTGTTGCTAAAGAAGCTTTGGCTGTCGGCCAAACTCTCCGGCTAGGCGGTTTTCTTATGACCGCCTGTTCGGCCGCCGCACCGACGATGACTTCTCGGGTCATCGAAAGCAATCTTCATGTTAACTCGGAACTTGCCGAGCAATTAGATCTGATGGAGCTCTCTTCCTTAAACGAGCTCTTGGATCGAATCGCCGCCCTAGGAGTCGCTACAGACTATGTTCAGATTGGGCCTAAACCTGATCTGAGAGAGATTAACTCTCCCCAGGTTACCCACCACGTTGTTGTGGTAGAGGAACAATACGGCGACCCTTCTTCTATCTTAAGGACTAGCTACGTCCGGATTCCCGATCCCTCCATGCCGGATTCCCGCGGAGGAGAGGACGTCACTCAAGCCCTAAACCTAAAGTTAGGCAGCGGGCTAGATTCGTTGGACAACATCCAAGAATCCAAGCTTCCAAGTTCGGAAGCTCCTTGGCCCTTAAGTCTCAGATCGGGCGAGGTTCCAGATTTAATTCCACCCGCCCACCCAAACATAAGCGACCTATCTCAAATTCGGCAAGAGCCCGCAGAAACAGTACACCATTATTGGGTCAGATTCCTCCTGGTTATGGACAGGATAAAGGACTTCCGCGAGGAGGACGCAATCTCATTCTTCTGCAATAATTGCACGGACAACGTGATCCTCAACGCTATAAGTCGCCATGACATTACACGCTTTGCCGACTTGGCGTACATAGTACGGAAGTACTGTGCGATGGAAAACGCCTGGAAAACCAAAGCAAGATTTTGGGACAATCTGGCCTTGAATACAACCCCAGTCCGAAATAAAAGGGTGCATCATCGCCAGGCACCTGGGTTAAATACCAGAAAGCAAAAACCCTCGATACGGCATGGAACCGTACTGGAGAGATGGCTCAATGGACCCTGTAAAATTCATAGTACAGAGGGCGCCACTCCAACTCATAACCTTAGAGCATGTTGGATGCTACGGCAGGTGGCCAAAAGTGGCGAAGAGCTTCTGGCTCTAGAGCACCAGCCCAGGGATACCAGTACGGTATTAACAGTCTTCGAGACTTTCGCATCAAATAATATGCGGAAACGAACACTCCGTAGCCTTGCCGAAGTCTACCAAGTAGCAACAATAAACCCATGGAGTGACACAGCTATTACCTTTAATGCCAGTGAAGAACCTAAATTCCGAACAGCCCGAGCACCAGCCGCATTGGTCCTCAGTCCGATAGTGGACGACTTTCGCCTTACCAAGGTACTCATGGACGGTGGCAGCGGATAGAACCTCATTTACGAGGATACCCTCCGAAAAATGGAAATAGACTGGAGCCACATTGAGCGAAGCAGCACAACCTTTAGAGGAATAATCTCCAGTCGGGGAGCATGCTGTACAGGAAAAATCACACTGGATGTGGTGTTCAGCATGCCGGATAATTACATGTCCGAGGAGGTTACGTTCCAAGTGGCCCCGTTCAGCAGCGGATACCACGCTCTATTAGGGCGAGAGGAATTCACAATTTTTCAAGCTATACCCCATTATGGGTACATGATGCTCAAAATGCCTAGGCCCAACGGAATCATCACTCTTGCTAGTGACCCGGACATAGCACTCCGCGCCGAAAATAAGACAGCAGCACTGGCCCTTGAGGCACTATCTGAAGCCCTAGCGGCCGAGGAACTCACTACGCTGCGCTCCACGGTGAATAGGGACGATGTGATACTCGATAAGAGATCCAAGTCCACCTCCTTTAAACCGGCGGACGAAATAGTCAAATTCCAAGTCCATCCAATGGACCCTACAAAAACGGCCTCCATGGGGGCACAATTAAATCCTGATGTAGACGCCACACTAAGAGAATTCCTACGCGAAAATTGGGACATTTTTGCCTGGCACCCTTCAGACATGCCAGGAATCTCATGCCGGCTGGCCGAGCACAGCCTAAACATCCTAAAAGGATTCAAGCCAGTCAAACAGGCTCTTCGGCGTTTCTCCGAACCCAAAAGACAGGCCATGGGAGAGGAGCTAGCCAAACTATTGGAGGCCGGATTCATCAGAGATATAAAACATCCGGACTGGCTAGCAAACCTTGTGATGGTACCAAAGAAGGACAAATCCTGGCGCCTATGCGTCGATTTCAAGGACCTCAACAAGGCTTGCCAAAGGATCCTTCCTCCCCCCAAGATCGATCAAATTATCGATGCTACTGCAGGACATGATTCATTGTGCTTCCTCGACGCATACTCCGGCTACCACCAAATTAAGATGGCAGAGCCTGACCAAGCCGCAACGGCATTCATCACTCCATACGGCCCATTCTGCTTCAACACAATGCCCTTCGGGCTCGAAAACGCCGGCGAAACATATCAACGCATGATTCAAACATGTTTGGCAAACCAGATCGGCAAAATAGTGGAGGCATACATAGACGATGTGGTCGTCAAAAGCAAGCATGTCGAAACTCTAGTAGACGACTTGAGGCTCACATTCGATAATCTCCGAACATATGACATCAAGCTCAACCCGGAAAAATGCGTTTTCGGCGTACCAGCCGGAAAGCTCTTGGGCTTCATTGTATCCGGTAGAGGAATTGAAGCAAACCCAGCCAAGATCCGAGCTCTATCACAATTGGATATCCCGAAAGACCTCAAACAAATACAAAAATTGACTGGATGTGTGGCGGCTCTAAGCCGCTTTATCTCCCATTTGGGAGAAAAGGCATTACCCCTCTATCGCCTCCTACGACGCACCGAACACTTTGAGTGGACGGATGCCGCCACGGCCGGACTCGAAGAAATAAAAGCCATATTGGCAACAAACCCGGTCCTGGCCGCTCCCAACATGGGCGAACCAATGCTATTATATATCGCGGCAACTCAGCAAGTTGTAAGCGCGGTGCTCGTTGTCGAATGAGAAACGGACGGACACAAGTTCCCCCTTCAAAAACCAGTTTACTACATGTCCACTGTCCTAACTCCATGCAAGTCACAGTACCCGCATTATCAAAAGATAGCGTACGCGGTGTTTATGGCATCCCGGAAGCTGCGACACTACTTTCAAGAGTGTTCGATAACAGTAGCCTCCGAAGTACCTCTTAACGACATTATAAACAACTGCGACGCGACGGGCCGGATTGCCAAATGGGCCATTGAGCTCCTCCCGTTCGACATAACCTATAAGCCACGGCGAGCTATTAAGTCGCAAGTTTTGGCCGACTTCGTCGCCGAATGGACCGAAGCCAAACTCCCTAAAGAGTACGGCACATATTCCAACTGGATAATGCACTTCGACGGCTCCAAGATGTTGGCTGGCCTGGGAGCTGGTGTCGTTCTGACGTCCCCAACCGGAGATACAGTTCAATACGTACTCTAGATAATGTATACGGACTCCAACAACGCAGCCGAATACGAGGCCCTTCTACATGGTCTCCGGATGGCAGTCTCCATGGGCATTCAACACCTAGAGGTGCGCGGGGATTCGAACCTCGTGATATCCCAAATAAATGGAGACTTTGATGCCAAGGAACCGAAAATGGCAGCTTATCGCAATGCCGTCCTAAAAATGTCAGCTCGGTTTGAGGGGCTCGAATTTCACCATATAGCCCGGGATAACAACCAGGCAGCACACGTGTTGGCATGCATCGGCGCAAAGCGCGATGCCGCCCCCCCCCAACATCTTCCTAGAGAGGCTGTTCAAGCCATCCGTATTATGGGAGGGAGAGTCCGGAAATAACAACCCGGCCCAACCGCACTTCCCCACACCAAACATTCTGACATAGTTGGTGGTTCTGCCAACGAAATAACACCCTCAGCCCACGTAATAATGGCAGTCATTTCCCCGTGGACAGAACCATTCCTAGCCTACCTAACCAGGCAGGAACTTCCCGAGGACCAAAACGAGGCCCGCTGCATAGTGCGGCGATCTAAAGCCTATAAGGTCCATGAGGGAGAGCTTTATAAGAAAAGCACAACCGAGTCCTTCAAAGGTGTATCTCCAAGAGGAAGGGCGGAATCTTCGGCTGAAATTCATGCGGACTCGGCGGGCACCATGTCGCAGCCAGGCCCTTGTAGGCAAGGCCTTCCGACAGGATTTTATTGGCCGACGGCCTAGGCAGATGCTCAGGACTTGGTCCAACGATGCGTCGGATGCCAGCTCTTTGCTAATCAAAGCCACATGCCACCCACCGCCTCAAAACTATACCCATCACCGCCCTTTGCGGTCCTGGGGCTTGACATGGTTGGACCCCTTAAAGGGGAACCCACAAGCAAAAATACCTACTGGTCATGGTGGATAAATTCACCAAATGGATAGAGGCCAAGCCTGTTAAGACGACCGAATCCGGACCGGTGATAGACTTCATATCAGGGGTCGTACACCGTTACGGTGTCCCCCACAGCATCATCACTGATAACGACACGAACTTTACGGCTGACGAGGTCAAACTCTGGTGCAAAAACATGGGCGTCAAGATCGACTACGCTTCAGTCTATCACCCTCAAACTAACGGTCAAGTCTAGCGAGCAAATGGTCTAATTATGAGCGGCATCAAACCCAGATTAGTGCGGTCCCTCAAGGAATCTAACACGCACTGGGTAGAGGAGCTCAACTCCGTACTCTAGGGGCTGTGGACCACTCCGAATCGCACAACCGGATTCACACCATTCTTTATGGTATACGGCGCAGAGGCGGTTCTGCCCTGCGACATAATTTAGGACTCACCTCGTGTGCGCATGTACGAAGAAAGAGAAGCCGAGCTTGATCGGCAGGACAGTTTGGACGCCTCGGAGGAGGAGCGTGACGTAGCAAAAGCCCGTTCCGCATTCTATCAACAGCAGGCTCGAAGATATCAAAGTAGAGAAGTACGGGCCAAAACTAACAATGTTGGCGAGCTAGTTCTATGCCTGCCGGACAAGAAAAAGGACAAACTCAAGCCCAAATGGGAAGGTCCCTTTATCATCGACCAAGTCCTGACCGGTGGAGCGTACCGTCTGCGAGATGCATCGGATAACCGACTCGAGCCGAACCCATGGAACGCAGCCCGTCTCCGAAGATTCTACGCCTAGCTCCGGATTCTGAGTTCGTCTCCTTCCTCTGTCCATATTTTATACTTTAGCTGTCTTCTATTTTTATCCTTCTCCCTCCTTTTTTTTCCAACCTTTCAAGGCTCGTTAGCGCATTGTTCGCACACACTTGAAGCTCTATCCGCGCTCATTGTACCTGGGGGCTTCTTTCATAGAAGCTTATTTATAAGGGCTTCATGCCCAATACGTGTGTCACACTTCCGCATGTACCTTTTATTCACCATTATATGCATCGATATGACCTAAGTTTCGGCCAAGCTGGGTTGCCTGGCTCCTGTGCTTACCCCTACGTTCCCGATTGTTCGGCTAGGTGGTAAAGGGAGCACCTCTGCGATTGTTACTGCCGGGTCAGCGGATGTGTACCTCGACCGGGTGAATCCGGAAGCTAGCGTTCTAAGAGAATATTCGTCGGTGAACTAAAAGAAGATTTCTTACCTATTTATTTATCTGCCCCAGATGTTTCTCTGCTTTTTGCAGTCCGGACATGCACTTTAGGGCATGCCTCCGTGGAAAGGAACCCCTAACGAAACTATTCTCCCTGGAAGATGTTTATTACTAACCATGTAATATAACATAACTAGTTGGGCACTTGTCTGATAAAGCACTAATGACCCCTACGCCTGGTCTCCACGCATGCCCCCGCTTTTATATAACCGCGAGGGTATTCGGACACACTCGGACTACTGGTCCCGAGGTTGAAGCGAAAAGGTCCGCTATGACAAACGATCTACAATCCGCTAGAAGGCATTTTACATGTCACCTTAAATTACAAAGTCGATTTGACTGATTGTATTCCTCTTCAATGCCATCTAACAGGCTGTCTAGTTTCTGATCCTGCTTGGAATACTTTTGCCAATTCTACCTGGCCGCACACTAAGCTCACAGGATCTCCTTCCCATCAGCCCCACAGTCCGACATCGGCCATGTGGTTTGGGTCAGCCGTGTACCGGGTCTTCACCATGGCTCAGCCTCCTGCGCGCCTTTGACGGCAGGCCGATATCTTCCATAAACGGAAGCGCCGCCGCACTCCTGGAGCCTCTCGGCAAGCTCCCCAAGGCCTTCGGGCAGGGACACAGATGGCCACAAGGCCTCGGCGACGCCTTTCATCACCTGCCGAACTCGTTCGTGCAGTTGTAAGAGCTCGGGAAGAAGGTCACACATAGAACGGGCATTTCCTCTGCAGGACGGCTTGTGAGCATACCTACAGACATAACTCTGTTAGTCGCCTTCCTCGCCAACTCTTTTTCAAAGTTCGTTTAAGCACTTACTAAAATGCCGCGTCGAAGCCACCGATTCTCCTTAACGGAGTCGATAGCTGGGCATGAACATCTTTTAGTTCCTCACCCAGCTGGGTGTTGGCATCTTGAGATTATTTTCTCTGCCTCACCTCGTAAAGCACGTTCTCGCCGCCTTTAACCGGCGCAAGAGCTGTTGCTTGTCCGGATCTACCCCGGCGCCATCTGCAATGTTATTGTCAGATTTATACACACGCCACACTTCACAAAATACTTATCTTTTAAAAGCATATATTACCAGAGTTGGTCTCTTTGGCTTCCCCTGTCACGGCTTGTGCAGCCTCAAGTTGGGCTTTGCACTCTTCAAGCTCCTGGGACAGTTGGGTATTCTTTTCTGTAAGATCCTGCACAATAAATGATCCTTAAATCAGTTATTCTAACTATTTCAAGTCTCGGGGCTACCGCATATATAATGTTAAATTTCCTCACTCGCATGGCTTTTACATACCGCCCGTGGCTCGCTAGACTATCTTGAGCGGCACGAAGGTGCGCGATCTCCCAATTGAAGGCGCTCAATGCCTCTTGGGAGAAACATGTGTCACGAAGAATTGTCCGTGGCGCTGTGATTCATGGCACTCTCCACCTCGGAGTTGGTGGCGGACAATCTATCGGCATCCTCCGCCGGAGGAGCATCGGGACGACACCTCGTGTTCGCCTCCGCCTGGCTCGGCTTTGGAGCCCGGCTGGCGGAGGCTCGATTGGAAACCTCTTCGGATATAGTCCGGCGAGCGCTCTTTTTCCTGAAGAGAGCACAAGCGTTAGTATGCCTTCCGGAATAAAACCTGGGAATAAGGTGACACGCCATACCGTTGCGCCGGCATTTCAATCCGGACCGCACTTTTTTAGCTTTCTTTGGGCGTGCTGCCTTGTTGGCTAGCCGCAGCTCGGCCTTCCGCCTCAAGGGCTCTCTCGCAAAACACCGTTGTTATACGGTGATAAAAAATAAGCACGGATGAATCATTCTCAAAGTATTGGGGCTTCGGTCTCAGTTACCTCTGAGGCTGGAAGTATTCCGGGGTAATCAACCGTAATGGCAACCAGGGCATTATCAATGCTCAGTTGGTGAAATACCCCATTGATCAGCTCCACCGATATGTCCGGATCCTCTTGGGAGGCCGGATCGAGGAACCGTTCCGGATCTTCTGGTTGTGGAGGCAGGCTGTTTATATCCTTTACGGCCTGGCGCTGTTCCTGCGTCGAAATCACAAAATGAGTTACTTGACTATGGGAATATGGATCGGATGGGCAAAAAGAAATGTCCGCTTACCCAGCTTGGAGGATTGTTCATAGAAAATCCATCCTGTGGATTGACGCCAAGAAATTCCTCCTCTTCTCCCTTGTACAATGCGGACAAGGTCTTCATCGATCGGCGATCGATCCCGCCCCTCACGGCCATGGCGGGTGGCATCATCCTCCCGCTGAAATCCCACATGGGTGGCTCTATATTGAGCGGCTGCACCTCCGTGATAATGCATGTGGCCATGACCCGATCATGGTCAGTCCGAATGAGCCAACAACCTTATTCGCTCATCGTAAAGGACGTCCCCGTCATTTTCCTCTGAGGGCTCCGTGGACGCCGGCTTAGGCGTTTCTTCAAAGGAGCATTACTGAACTCCGGGAGGACGATCCGAACAGGGTCCGGCAGGGGGACATCTTCTATATAAAACCATTCCAAAGGCCAGTCTTCGGACGCCTTCTTCGGGGTTCCGGATAGATATCCGGTCCCGGCGATGCGCCATAGTTTGGCTCTGCCCACTTGATATATCGACCCCTCCTGAGAACGGGGTACGAGTCAGAATAACCTCTTCCACAGGATGAAATGAGCCTCGATGCCCAAAAATAGCTCGCAAAGGGCCACGAAGCCCGCAATATGCAGAATGGAGGCAGGCGTAAGGTTGTGCAACTTGGCCATAGAACTCTAGGAGCCCCCCGAGAAACGGATGAATTGGAAATCCGAGCCCTCTTATCAAATAAGGGACAAGGCATACCCGCTCTCCTTGGGAGGGACTGGGGACGCTCTCCGCTTGTTTCCGCCCTTATAGGTGGTGAGTCCGGCTCGAACCGGAACCATGAAGGCTGGGGGAAGAAATCCCTTGGTTTGGAGCGCCACTAGCTCATTGCAAGGGACGGAGCATCTCTCCCAATCTCCAGGCTGAGGACTGGGAGGGCGAGAGGAGGAGCCGCGTCGACTGTCCATGATGGAATGCATTTCTGTCAGATGCGCTCCGATGAAAGCTCGCAAAGGGAAGATGGTGTGATTCAGATCTAGATCCTCGTCTCTTATGTAGGCAGCTCATTTGCGCAGCTAGGGGGGTAGATGTAAAAATACCCTGGCTTTTCGCATTCGTTCAACTCGTGGAAGATGGCCATTACTCGGCATGGAAGCCAAGGAGCACGATAATTACGAGAAGCCGGACACTATTCAACAGGTACACATGATTTGGAGAAGAACCCGCCTTGCAATGCCGAAGAAAATCTACGCGCCGGACTCGTCGTCATTGAAGACTGGTTCGGGGGCTACTGAGGGAGTCCCGGATTAGGGGGTGTCCGGATAGCCGGACTTTGACCTTTGGCTGGACTCCTGGACTATGAAGATACAAGGTTGAAGACTTCGTCCCGTGTCCGGATGGGACTTTCCTTGGCGTGGAAGGCAAGCTTGGCGATACGAATATGTAGATCTCCTACCATTGTAACCAACTCTGTGTAACCATAACCTTCTTCGGTGCCTATATAAACCAGAGGGTTTTAGTCCGTAGGACGAACAACAATCATACCATAGGCTAGCTTCTAGGGTTTAGCCTCTCTAATCTCGTGGTAGATCTACTCTTGTACTACCCATATCATCAATATTAATCAAGCAGGAGTAGGGTTTTACCTCCATCGAGAGGGCCCGAACCTGGGTTAAAACATCGTGTCCCTTGTCTCCTATTACCATCCGCCTAGACGCACAGTTCGGGACCCCCTACCCGAGATCCGCCGGTTTTGACACCGACAACCAACCTCTCCGGTTTATATAGACACCGGAGAGGGCTAGGGTTTACATGGAGTCGGTTACAAGGAAGGGAATATAATATCCAGATCACCAAGCTTGCCTTCCACGCCAAGGAAAGTCCCCTCCGGACACGGGCCGAAGTCTTGAGTCTTTTATCCTCAGGTTTCAATAGTCTGGACGTAGTACACAGTCCGGCTGTCCGGATACCCCCTAATCCAGGACTCCCTCAGTAGCCCCTGAACCAGGCTTCAATGACGATGAGTCCGGCGCGCAGTGTTGTCTTCGGCATTGCAGGGCGGGTTCCTCCTCCGAATACTCCAAGGTAATTATCGAACACTTCAAACCTCCCGGATCCACAAGATGATCTTCATATGCCACCGTAGAGAGAATGATGTTTCGCAAATGCAATGTGCTGACAACTTTTGAAGCAACGCGACATGTCATTACGGTTGGGTCAGTATTCGAACCGTCTTCCCACAACCAGCCACAGCGCATATTGCGAGGCATTTTCCTTGACACGTCTGGTCAAAGCAGAGATCGTGCCCCCTTATCGTGGGAGTCTCATCAATATGGGCATGGGTAATCCAACCACACCGCTAATCGCGGCGAGCGGGAGGCAAACGGGCTCAACCTGGCCAGTGGGGAGGCGCAAAAAAGCACTTACCGCCCCTATAAAGAGGCAAGGCCTCCTTCTCTTTACCCACGCCTTTCTCCTTCCGCTTGCTCATTCCCCTCTTTTCGAGCCCTAAGGCCCAAGCACTCTTCCTTTCCACCAAAGAGAGGCTTTCCAAAGATGTCCGGATCCGGAGCAGGAGGCAGATGGATGGCCTCTACTGTCCGGGAGAAGGATATGAAGAAACTCCGGGACGCCGGGTATCTGGCTCAGAAGATCAGCCACCGTCTCCCCCCGGCGGGACAGGTCGTCCCCACTCCAGAACCTCACGAGAGAGTCGTGTTACTTCCCCATTTTGTCCGCGGGGTCGGGTTTCCCCTGCACCCATTTGTTCGCGGAATCATGTATTACTACGGGATCGATTTTCATGATCTTTCCCCCAACTCCTTCCTCAATATCTCGACGTTCATCGTTGTGTGCGAGGCTTTTCTTCGGATCTCACCTCACTTCGGCTTGTGGCTGGAGATTTTTAATGTAAAGCCCAAGGTGGTGAGCGGCGAACACACCGAGTGCGGCGGCGCCATGGTGAGCAAGATGCCCAAGGCCGTTTGGCCGAAGGGCGCTTTCAATGACTCAGTCAAGGAGCAGTAGTAGCAGTGGTTCTATATCACCGAACCACGCGGAAAAAAGTGGGTGGTTGCTCCAGAGTTCAGGTACGAAGCCCCACTGCGGCTCACGTCCTGGCCCAAGAAGGGCCCGAACTGGTGCTCGTCCGAGCTGTCACTGCTCTAGACGCGCCTTCGAGGTGTGGTCGACAGGGACGTCAAACTTGTGGATGTAGTCCAGGTGATGCTAGTTCGCTTGGTTCTCCCCTGTCAGCGCCAAGCTTGTACTCCGTGGGAGTTCGACCCGGCCGAGCCCCCACCCTTCAGGAGCTTGTAATTCCTCCCACAAGGATATCTGGAAGGTGCTCTTTAAGCCCGGCAAATCATGGCCGGGCCCCACCGAGGACCGTGGGTATCAGTCGTCCCATTCTCCAAGCTCGGTAAGTCACAGTCAAGCTCTGTCTATTCATGCTTCAGTTGGCATGTCGTGAGGGAGACATCCTAATCGTGTATCATCGTGACCCCAGGGACGGATAAAGAAAGTGGAGCGGATACATTGTCCGGCCCCGCTGCCGGAGGAACCGGCCGGACCTCTTCTGACGAAGATGCTGGTCCCCGCGCCTTATGAGGCGCTAAAGAAGGAGGCCCCCAAGAAGGTCAAGAAGACCCAGAGTGTCGTCCGTCACCGTGAGGCTTCGGACGCAGATTCCGAAGACTCAAGCGATGCTCCTTCTTCAGAAGACAAAGAGGAAGAAGCAGAGGAGGACGAGCCTCACTCTGAAGGTGGGAAGAAGGGCGTAGCTCCCCCGTCCCTCGAGGATGAATCGCCCAAGAGGAGAAGAGGTTCCCTCCCAGAGGCATCCACCACGGCTGCCGATAGGAGCCCGGAGTGGGATCCCAGGGCCCAGCCCCTGGAAAAGTTGTAAGTTTACAAAATCCAAACACACGTACGCGTCCGAGATTGTTTTCGGGTATAGTAATTTTAACTGCTGCTATGTTTTGCACAGTCCGGCGAGGTCTCGCGCTAGCCAGTCCTCATCCGAGGATTCGCTGTGCTCGGACGCCTTGGCGAGCGAGACGCCTCCAGAGGCCCCTTCCCCAAAGTCCCGGTGCGACACTGAGGTGTCGTCTCGACGGGGCTCGGACCAGGGGGACATATCACTGGAGCCGGGCACATGGGAGCGATGGCCTCGGAGTGTGCCGTTAGCGGGGGCGATCTTGTGTTCGGCCAACAGCTGGACTAGGTCCGGGAGACCTCTAAGGCCCCCGGATCAGGCGAGCAGCCGCTTTCAACGGTGGGCGGCCTGCCTATTCCGCCGGCAACCTCTGTTCGAGCAGAGCTGCCAGGCACTCTATCGACAACGTTAAAGAACGCGTCTATCATCGATGAACATCGGACCCTTATGGGTGCGGTGGTTGAAAAGATTCAGTCCGCCGAGAGCGGGCTGAACGAGTCCTACCTTAGCTGTCGGCGTTGTGGGAACGGGGGTCCCCAGACTTGCCTGCCTACGGCCTGCGGCGTGGCTCAAGGGAGGCCCAGGACGGCCATCTTCATCAACGCAAGCTCAAGACCCTCGCGAGGGGCCAAGCCTCACGGGGCGGACGACCAGGAGCTTCCTCAGGCACGGCCTCGTCAGGCTGGCTCATGAGGAGGCGGAGAGTTCAAGGCAGGGTACCTCGCGAGGTGCCCGTGACGCAAGCCATGACGACCAAAAGGCGCCCGATCGAGGCGCCCGCCCAGCATGGCGTCCTCCTTTCCTCTTTGGTGCAAAGGAGCAAGCGCAGGGAGAGCATCAAGCAAAGGCATCCGTTTCGTGCAACAAGATGAAGACCAGCCCCAGCGGCTGGAAGGAGTCATCGTGGAGCCCAAGCAAAGCGTCATCACGAGCCTTTGGCGAGGACCAACTTTAGTCAGGATAAGTGTACCCGCTGTTCCCCTTCAAAATGGCCAATTGTTGGCGCCCTTCCCGCTCAATATTTGGGAAGAGGCCCATGGCCTTCGCCTATAAATAGGAGTAGCCACACTCAGAGTAGGGGGGACGATCGATCAAGACGATCGGCATCCAGAGAGAGATAGAGACCCGATCCTCAAGCTAGAGCGACGGGACACCAGCTAGCAGTTCAGCACACCCACCAAGAACAGACCCTCGCGAGGCTGTTCTTCCCTGTACTGTTCCTCAATAGCCCCAGAGGCAATCCACCACGTCACAAACTAGAGTAGGGTATTACACCACAATGGTGGCCCGAACTAGTATAAATCTTGCGTCTCTTGTGTTGTTCTTTTTAGTAGTTTAGGTTCCTGCGATTCGGCGAGGTGCGAGATGGTGAGAGGTTGGATCTCTGCGCGCACCCCAGTGTTCGAACCTCAAGGGTCTGCCGGAACCCGAAATCCAACATTTGGCGCGCCAGGTAGGGGTGCGCCGGAATCTGCTTTTCGTCGCCTCGTTCTTCCCGACCACCGCGAACTATGTCCGACGCTGTCCGGGCTCGCGATCGAAGCGCCGAGCCGCCCTCGCCTCCCATGTCGCCCAGACGGCTCCCGTCGGCGGGCGCCCTCGTCGTTCCCCGTCACCTGCCGTCAACGCCACCACCGGCCGGGTGGGGAACGAGCAGCAAGCGTCGTCCCAGCACCCGTCCATGAGGCGGGACGGCCGCACCGCCACACCTTCGCTCACCCCCGCTGGTTCTTCATCGCGCACGCCCCGCGCGGCCATGGAGGCCCGAGCTGTACTCATCGCGGCTAACGAGCTCCTGCGCTACCGCCTCGTCGATGACGTCTACGAAGAATGGCTCGACCGAGTCGCCGAGCTCGTCTCAGGCTGCAGGAGGCGACTCGCCGTCTGCTCGCGCATCGCACTCGCCGCTGGGCGATGAAGCTCCCGGTGCCTCACCGCCTCCTCTCAATACGGCGCCTGGTTCCCAAGGCGCGGTCCCCTGGCGGAACCTGCTCGGCCAGCGCCGCGCTGCAAGAGCAGAGCTGCCAAGAAGTTCTCGCCGCAGAAGCTGCCCGAAGCGCCCCGCCTCCAAGATGTCAAGACCCCCTGCTGCCCCCAGCCATGGCGCGCAGGAGACCCACAAGACCAAGCTCGCCGCCGAGGCCCCCCAGCTGCCACGGCGGGCTGCGCGCTTTCACCTCCGAAGGCCGCAGAAGGCCGCGGGCCCGCCAAGTTCAAGCCGACCTGCCTCTCGCCACGACGGCACCGCCCGACTTACGGAGTTCCTCCAGCTCTACGAGCTGGGCATCAAGGCTGCCAACAGGATGAAAAGGTCATGGCGAATTGGTTTCCCATGGCGCCAAGGACGGGCCCGCACCTGCTCTGGACTGGCCTCAGCACGATCTCTTCCTCGACCGAGATACGCACTCGCTTCATCGCAAACTTCAAGGTACTCGCGACCGCCACCGCCGTAGTTTACATGCGCCGAATCAAGCAGCAGCCTGGGAAACCCCGCAAAAGTACATCCAGCGCTTCAACAACGCGGCGCCCAAGACCCCTGTGGTAACGGAGGAGGCCATCATCTCGCTTTCTCCGACGCGGCGCTGACGTCAAGATGAAGGAGGAGCTGGCGATGCATGAAGATCTATGCACCTCCCTCGAGTTGTTCAACTTGGCGACTAAGCGCGCCAGGCTGAGGAGGGCCGCCTCCCTCCTCGAGCTGCCTGCCATGGATCCCAAGAGAAGAAGTCCAAGGCCAAGGACGTGAAACGCAGGGGCTGCCGACTCCGCCGAACCAGACACCAAGCGCTGCAGCCCGAGTCCTCCAAGGGCAGCCGGATCTGCGGTACCACGACCTCCACACCCACAACACCAATGAATGTCAAGAGCCCGGCCAGACGCTGAAGGAAGGGTCGGCAGCGCCCGAGCGCAGCGATCGAGGCTACGGCCGAGGAGGAGGAAGGAATGCAGACGCTGGGAAGACTGCGCCCCGCGCCAAGGGTGGCGCGACCAACTCGCGAGGACCGCTGGCAAGACCCACCTCAGCGAGGGAGGCTGGAGGGATCAGCCTCGCGAGGATGGCCCGCAGGGAACGCAGTGTCCCTCTCCGCCGCCGCCGCCAAGGAGAATCAAGACCGCCATCAGATTTAGGGGCTGGGGGCTTCAAGAAGCGCTGCGGCGTCAGATCCTGGGCGGAGCACAAGCCCCAGCCTCTCAACAGATCTTCGCAGTTCGCCCGCAAGTGAATGCAGTACTCCCAAGCTCGAGTCCACGCGCCCTCTCAGTGGTCGGCGCGGCGCCATCACGCTCAGCTCAGTGGATCAGCCAAGCGCGAGCCACAGCCGAGTTCTCCGATGCTTTGCTCCCCAATCATCAAGAATGTGCTAGTCACCAAGACCTCATCGACGGGCGGAGCAGGGCTCAACGCCCCGTCTGTGGAAACATTCAACAATCTTCAAGTGCCTTATACCAGCTTCAGCCAACCAAGCCTTTCTCCGAAGTCACCGACGACTCCACGGTCCCGATCGGGCAGGTCCGCCTTCCCGTCACCTTCTGGGCTCGCGATAACTACCACACCGAAGCTCATCGACTTGACGTCGCCCACATTCGCCCCGCCAGACAACGCCATCCTCGGGTACCCAGCGCTAGCTAAATTCATGGTCAGAACTCCACCATAGCTACAACATCCTCAAGATGCCGTGAAGCGGCGGAGTCATCACGGTGCCCTCGTGAAGAGAGAGATGCAGTGTGCTCCCCGGAGCGAGCTTTTCAGCTGCATCGCTGGAAGACCTGCACCACAAGAGCAGGAGGCCTCCCCGAGGCCGCACCCAAGAAGAAGAAGACATCGACCGCCCGCTCTTCAAGAGACAGCCCTCTGTGGTCCACATCGGGCCAGGGGAGCCTCCTTCCATCGCGTAGGAAAGCGCCTGCACCTCCTCGTGCAGTGCTCGGGGCTCTCCCCGAGGGCCGCCACCTCGCCAAGGTCTCGAGGAGGCGCTTGGGCACCACGTGGAGGCGTGAGCAAGCATGTTTCTGCAAGGTGAGCAAGACCAGGAGGGCAACCTCAAGAGTTCTGTCAGAAGGCCATTCAGAGCTACAGGAGTCAAGGGTCATGAGGGGCAGCCGCCACTCACTGTGGCCCCCCATCCAGCGAGGATGGTGGGCTGCGGTCTCAGCATCGACATACCAGGGCTCAACCGAGCCGCATCTCAAGAGCGCCTGCCCTCGCGAGGGACGCTATGCAGGGTCCGCCCACGCCACGTGACGCATGCCTTATGGCGTACAACGCGGCTGCTGCGCACAGCTGCCTCATGAGGACCATCCCGAGGCTCAAGAGGTCAGGCACGCCAGCAGCCTCGGGCGGAGATGGAGATGGCTCACGAGGAGCCGCCAGCCTCCCGAGCCTCCCGAGGCCCCCGGGCCTGGGCTCGTGAGGATCGGCTCCGCAGCCCACCGAGTCTGCTACACCAACACCCCTTCATCCCCAACATCACCAGTGACATATTTAAGTTTTATTTCCGCTGGGAGCGCCTTCAGTGGTCAGATTATTCCTGTGCCGCTGGGTCCGCCCTCCTGCATGTATCCCTTTTATTTCATGTCGTTAGCCTATCCTGGGGGCGCCTGGCTGCATCATCCCCAAGCCGCGGGCCAGCCCCAGCTGCATGTATCCTTCCTACTTTTCCTTAGGATTATGCTCGCTCCACCATGCTTGTTACTTGGTGCCTTTTTCCTGGGTGACGGAATCTTGCACGCTAAAGGGGGGTGCCTACATCGCGACTGTGGCTCCCACCAGCCTCCGCCCTCACCCTCCAGTCTTGTCCATGGCATCGCGACCTGGCTTGCCAACGACGGCCGAGACCAGCCCGAGAGCGGACCCGAGGACGAGAGTTTCGCCATCTAACCCAGCTTGCACGCTAAAGGGGGGTGCCCGAGCATCGCGACTGTGGCTCCTACCGCTCTCCCCCTCACCCTCCGGTCTTGTCCACTTACATCGCTGACCGGCTTGCCAATGACGGTGAGACCACGTGAGAGCCGGGACCCGAGGATGTAGAATTTTGTCATCTAACCTAGCTTAGCGCTAAGAAGGGGTGCCCGAGCATCGCGACTCAGGCTCCCACCGCCTCCGCCCTCACCCTCCGGTCTTGTCCATGGCATCGCAACTGGCATGCCAGCCGACGGCCGAGACCAGCCCGAGAGCCGTGGACCCGAGGACGAGAGTTGCTGATCTAACCCAGCTTTGCTAAAGGGGGTGCCCGAGCATCGCGACTCGTGGCTCACCGCTCCGCCTCACCTCTTCCTGAGTCTTGTCCACGGCATCGCGACCGGCTTGCCAGCCGACGGGTTAAGACCAGCCCGAGAGCCGGGACCCGAGGACGAGACTTGCGCCATCCAACCTAGCTATGCTAATGGGGGTGCCCGAGCATCGCGACCAGTGGCTCCCACCGCCTCCGCCCTCACCTCTGGTCTTGTCCATGGCATCGCGACCTGCTTGCCTGCGACGGCCGAGACCAGCCCAAGAGCCGGACTCAAGACGAGAGCACCGCATCTGGCCAAATTTGGAGGAGCACACTCAAGATAAGGCTCCAGAGCCAGGCGAACCCGCTTGAGGTAGGGCCCCGTGAGTCCCTGCTGGGCTCACGGGTGCCTGTGACACACTCGCCCAGCCCCTACCGTGCAGCCCACGCTGGCAGGGGATGATACGCCGGGCTCCTCCCGGAGGGGAGCCTCCCACGCTCCAAAGGAAGCACCATGCTCCACGCCGCCGACGACACCGCCGAGGAGCGGCTATGCCCAGACGCATGCGAAGCGCTTATGTCCGCTGGTGATAAATAACCGAGGGTGGCCTCCGGTCGCATCAACCTCGGGGAGCCCAGAGCCTGTCCGCCTCATCGCAACACCTCCCCTGGAGCGCCGCGAGGGGCTGGGCACGGGTTGCGCTTTGGGTTACGCCCAGACGCACGCCACCCAGCCAGCCCCTCGGCCTGGTTCGTCGTGACGCCACCCTCGAGCGGAGCCAAGGTAAGAATGGCGCTTGAGCGCAAGGGGGACTCGAGCATCGCGACTATGAGCCTAATCGTCACGTAGCCCTCACCCCTTAGTTCCAAAGGCAAACGGCGGTTGAGGTATGCGCTGGGTCAGCTCGCAGACGAGAACGGTGGATCCGCCAATGTCGCCTCCCTACTTGATGTTCGTGGCGCTAAGGGGACTCTCGAGCATCGCGACTCAGAGCCTAACTTGTCACGTAGCCCCTCACTCCTGGTCCCGGCCCTGCTTCCGGCCGGGCTAACGGGCGGCTGAGGTAGCGGGCAATGGGCTCACGGGCGAGAACATAAGCAAGTAGGAAGCACAAATTTCAAGGAATTCAAAAGCAAATATTACAGTCCACATCATATCGCAATACCAAATGCAAGTTTAAACGCCTCGAGGCATGATACATGTGCAGGAATTAAAAGCAAAGCAGGAGCCACAACGGAGTCACTTGTCGGCGGTGGAGCAGCGCTGAGGGCTCGCTTTGTGAAGCAGCAGGCCGTAGCGCCGCTCGCTTGGTGCTGAAGGCCCGAACTTCCTAACAGAGCCTCCGCACGACCCTTCACAGCTCGGTAGCGGCAGCTGCATGCCGCCGCTTGCTGGCTCCAGCAAGTTGTCCATGTCGACGCTGGATCGCGAAGATAGATGTGGGTGAGGATCCGCTGCTGCTGGATGACATGACACGCGCCGCCTCAGCCGTGGGGCCAAGACCAAGGGAGACGCCTTCAAGAGCGCGAACCAGGAAGGGAAGCAGCTTGACTCCGGCCGCCTTCACGCCGCCGGGCTCTCCAGCCGCCATCGAAAGCTCCTCAAGAAGGCGCGAGCCTTCACCTCCATATCCATGAAGGCCATGCGATTCGGCAAGAACCCGCGCCTTGTCGTCTCCAACTCGACCTTCCTCGGCTCCAGCTCTGCTTCCAACAGGCTTAGGCGGTCACGGGCTTCTTCAGCTTGGCCCCTCGTCCCTCGACGGTCAGCCATGAGCCTTCATGCTTTCTCCTGCTCCTCACGGAGGCGGGCCTCCTCGCAAGCTGGTTCTGCAGGCTCTTCAACTCGCCTCCAGCCGCTGCCTCACAATGACCTTGATGTCGGGCTGCCTCCCTGTGGCAGCATCACAGCTACTCGCTTCGAAACAACCTGCTTCTCCTCGCCGCAGCCGCCGAGGCCCTGACCTGCGCCGCCTCAATCGAAGTTGCCGGAGCTTAATCCAGCAGAGGCCAGCTCCAAGCGCCCGCCACCAAGCGAGGGTCGGCACCAAGATCCCCGCCACAGCCGTCCAATTCAGCGTAGCACGATCCAGACAGTAGGAGGACTCGAGAGACGGCGTTGGTGGAGGAGGAGATGGCGCGGCAGAACCATCGCGCACCGAGGCGGAACCAGCGCGCCCACGGCAACAAAGGAGGCAGCACTGCAAGGCACCTCGGAGTCGCATTAATGGGCTGAGCTCGCTCAGCCGGCTCACCAGCCGCAGGACGCCCGGCAGGAGAGGCCTAGGCGCCAGATCGCTTTTTTTCGGGCAGAGGCACCGCCACGGATGGGGCCTCAGGAGCCCTTCACTTCTTTATCATGGGCGCCAAATCGATCAAGAACGTGGACATCGATCTCGACATGAGCAATAATCAAGACGGAAGCAGTGCACTTACAGGTGTCATTGCCGGTGGACTCGGCAGCTCCCACCACACTTGAAGCCCGAGAGCCGCTACAGGATCAGCTTCAAGGAACCAGGAGCAGGAGGCGCTGCTCATGATCACTCCTCGAGCCGGGCGGATCCGCGGGACCAGCCCAGTCCGCATTTCTTCGATCGGGCAGGCTTCCGCCTCGCCATCCTCATCCTCGCTGCCGCCACTCGGGAGGCGGAGAATGGGGGAGCCCTTGACTGCCTCGAATCAACTCCCTCTCCTCGGCTCTTTTTTTTCCTCCACCTTCACTGAGTCGAAGAGGACACGCCCACTGTGTCCTCCCGAGCTCCACGGGCACAAAGCCCGCCCCCATTGAAGACGGGCATGGCCCCACTACACCTGCTCCCAATCTCACGAAGGAATACATGCTGGGCGCCCTGCCTCGCCACATCGCCTCCAACCAAGGACCGGAGGACTGCCGCCAGTCCTCGCTGGCCAGGCCACGGGCTCGGTGAGGCCTCCACATCGGAAGCGGCATCGTAAGCGAGCTGAGCGCTGGTGCTCCAGAACTCCTCAGCAGCGACAAGACCGTCAGCTTTCGCCACAAGGCCGGGCCGGCTTCAGATCTGCATCCATCTTCTCCAAAGACCACTTTCGCCGGGACCGGGCTGTCGGAGTTTCTCTGGGCGGGCCTGGGCAGGATCAGCCGGGTGGATACGCCCAAGATCCACCAAGACCCACTTGCTCCTCAAGCCCTCAATCCGCTTCCTGTGGTTTGAAATGGCGATGGTCTACCAGATGCAACGAAGTCACAAGACTAGAGACGGAACCATGGGAGGTTCGAGGAAGAAGTAGTGGCGCAGCAAGGCCACCGAGGGTTTCACCCCAACATGGGCCTCACAATAGTAGGCAATGATTGCCAGAAGAAGGACGGAGTTGGGATGGAGGTGCAGAGCTTGGATGTTGTAGTGACGGAGGACGGAGAAGAAGAACTCAGAGAAGGAGGCGCTGCATCAGCAATGATGGCGCCACGAAGAACGGTAGAAGGTACTCTCGACCCTCGGGGGCGGAGGAGCCGACCATGAACACCGCTGCTCCATTGACGCTTCGCGCCCGCTAATCGGGCGATGGCAAGGCTCGCCACGACACATTTGGCGGGTCCAAGGTAGGAGAGTACCAGGCTCCGGCAGGGGTTTGGCGAGGAGCCATGACTGGCTAGGGCGCGCAGGCGGAGTGGATCTGAAGATCTTGGAAGCAGAGAGGAGAGGCGCAAGAAAGGGGATCTGGGCGGCAACTGCCGAAAGTAAAGGAGGCAAGGAAGATGCCGCTCTGATATCAACCCACGCGGTTGCAGAGGCGACGCGTCTCCATCAATCGCCATGCGGGCGCCTAAGGCCGCAGGCTGTTAGGGGCCCGCGACGCTGCAGACTTGCCCTCTCGCCTCGCCGCCTGTTCGGGCGCGCCATGGGCCCGGGCTATTGTCGGGCGTTTCCGGGAACGGGGTCCCTGACTTGCTCGCTTAGTGCCCGCGGGCGTGGTTTCAAGGAGGCCCAGACGCCCATCTTCATCAATGTAAGCTCAAGACCTCGCGAGGGGCTGGAGATTGCGGGCGGACCACCAGGAGCTCTCGTGCACGGCCTCACAGCCTGGCTCATGAGGAGGCGGAGAGTTCAAGGTAGGGTACTCGCGAGGTGCCCGTGGACGAAGCCATGACGCACTAAGGGCGCCATTGGTGCCAGCCACAAGCGCCCTCCTTTCCTCTTTGGTAAAGGGAGCAAGCGCAGCGAGAGCATCAAGCAAAGGCATCCGCTTGGTGCAACAAGATTCAAGGCCAGCCCCAACGGCTGGAAGGGAGTCATCATGGAGCCCAAGCAGGCATCATCTCCAGAGCCTTTGGCAAGCGAGGACCAACTTTAGTCAGATAAGTGTACCGGATGTTCCCTTCAAATGGCTAATTGTTGGCGCCTTCCCGCCAATATTTGGGAAGAGGCCCAGGCCTTCGCCTATAAATAGGAGTAGCCACACTCAGTAGGGGGACGATCGATCAAGACGACGACATCCAGAGAGAGATAGAGACCCATCCTCAAGCTAGAGCGACGGACACCAGCTAGCAGTTCACCACACCCACCAAGAACAGACTCATGAGGCTGTTCTTCCCTATACTGTCCTCAATAGCCCAGAGGCAATCCACCACGCCACAAACTAGAGTAGGGTATTACACCACAACGGTGGCCCTAACTAGTATAAATCTTATGCCTCCTGTGTTGTTCTTTTTAGTAGTTTAGGTTCTTGCGATTCGAGGCGAGGTGCGAGACGGTGAGAGGTTGGATCTCCGCGCGCACCCCAGTGTTCGAACCTCAAGGGTCTGCCGGAACCCGAAATCCGACATTAGCCGTATAAAGGCCTTTGTGGTATGTTTCCTGAGAAACCTTTGAGGAATCGTCATAGTATGAGTAGTAGCCCCTGATACACTGTTAGGCGAGAGAGAGGGATCCGGGCAGGGGATCAAATCCTTATTTGTAGTGGGAACTTACGTTAACGATGTGTAACTCTTTGATTGAACACAGGCGTCTGTGGAGAAGACGACCGCTCATAATGCGGAGGTGTCCGAACTGAAGCAGAGCCTGGAACGGGCGGAGGAAGAACTTGGCCAGGAAGAAGAAGAAATTAGAAGAGAAACAAGGTATGATAAAACATTGTCTTGCATTAGGCACAAATAAGTAATTGTGCTTATTGAAAAGTATTTGTGCTCTAGGAGCGAAAAGCCGAATATGAGGCACCAAAAGGCTGTGGATGATGCCAATGAGAAGGCTGTGCTGAACAGGCACTTCGTGAAAAACACGAGGCTGTGAAGAAAAGCGAGGGCTTGGAGCAGAGTCTAATAGGAAAGAATCTAACTCGCCTAAGCGCCTCCAAGCCACCAAGATGTTTCGGAAGAAGCACGAGGTGCTGTACGGGACATTCAAGATGCCCAAAAGTTGCGGCTGGTAAGGCCTTCAGATTCCTAGCCATTTGTTCATGATAATGGAAGAATTCTAAGCCGCAAGCTAAAATCTTATTTTTCCAGTATGCTTTGCAGATCTTCCTCAAAGCATATCGGACGCCGCCCAATTCTACCGATCCGAGGAAAAGAAGTCTCCAGAGAGGGATTTTGGTCGCAGATTTGGCAATCAACTATCCGTGCCTTTCTCGATCAGTCAAGTAGCCTGGTCGAATCCGCACCAGCGGCCGAACTAGCCATGAAGGACTTGATTGTCCGGCTGTGGCCGGCAGAGCCAATTCCGAGCAGTTACTTTGGGCTCGTGAAGCGGATTGTGGGCGCTTGTCCTCGGCGTGATGCTATTAAGCGATCGTTCTGCATAGAGGGTGCACGAATGGCATTCGCCCGTGCAAAAGTGCATTCGGGGAAGCTTGACGCGGAGAAGCTGATGACTGAGGGGCCGCCAGAGGGTAAGGAGCATTGCAAGCCCGAACTGTACTATGAAGGTGTACTGAAGGGAGCCCACCTTGCTGCAGATAAATGTACCAAAGACATTATATTTCCCTGAGGGCATTCATGCCGCTTTTTGTAATATGGGATAGTGGCATTTCTATTATATGTTGCCTGTTTTGTTTGAACATATGTTCTTCCTGTGCGGCTGTTTATTGTATGTGAATCCTGAGAGTTGGCTACCGTCGCTTCGCCCACTAAGAAAGAATACGGGGTGTTCGATATATATCGAACGCTCTTTATCCCATAGTTGGGTCCTTTTGCAGAGGCGTTTCTCTCCACGAACAAGGCAATCGGACTATAAGGCTTTATTACTCTCACTTAGCCATAGGAATTCGAGTATGGTCGGCGCAACCCCTAGTGTTCGGAAGGCCGAATTAGGGGCTCTATTGGTGCCTGATCGGGAGATCGATCCATCGCACTCTGCATTTATAATGGCATTGTGCGGAATAAATCTTTAAGGATTTTACAACCTCTCAAATAGCTGACCAGCTCTCGCTATATCATGACAGTCGGTTTTCGGCTTTCTCTACTGAGGTGCTCGTCCGGCAGATCCGGGACACAATCATTGTAGTTCTCCCTGTGCTACCTTAGCCGATATAATGGGACATAAGGTACCAAAACAAGGGAGCTGGGCGAACCCAGCCAATGACCCAAGACATGATTCGGAGCTGATGCATATAGTGCTATAAGTTCGGGGTGCCGGACGAACGAGAAGGTGGTCGGACTTTATTGCCGTATTACGAAGCCCCTGGCCTAATCGGGCGTAACACGAGGTGTCGATGAAAAGCAACGGCCGGTAAGTGTTTATTTTGGTCTACGCATTTTAGTAGAATGATATGTCTAGGCATACGAGTACGATGTATGATTATGATAAAGGGGTGTTTTTCAGCGGAACCTGTGATGGCCGGACTGGAGGGAGTTGTCAGTGGATCAAGAGTTAATTCGAGCTACCTTCATCTAGGGGGGAGGACTCCTTGTGTGTCCGGGCCGATTCCACGTCACCAATCTTGTTCTGCGTTAAAGTAAGTTTGTAAGGCAAATACTCGGGGGGTAGCCGAAGGCCCTTCTTGTGGTTGGTCCGAGGGTCTCTACTGGTCCCCCGTAAACCCAGCCATTATATCATGGGTAGCGCGATTCCTCAATTGGTGCCCGAATAGTAGGCTGTCATATCAGAAATTTGATAGGCATGCACGACTCGCTACTCCGGCACCTGTATGGTTTCCGCTCTGAGGGTGGGGCTCGGCCGTGTGATTGTATCACATGGTGTTGGCCTGAGTGATTGACCACGTGGAATCTAGTCAACGTGGTTCGTCCCGTTAACATACGGTAAATTACCGTATGGTGGGAAGGTGCCGAAGATTTATTCTTTGGCAAAGTATTGTTTGGTGATCCGAAGACAACCGTTTAGAATGATGGGCCAGAAGAATTCAGCCTTTGACCCTAGCATCTTTTAGGATACGTTTGTTTACGGTTTCACACCTGCGGGGATTTTATGTGTTATGGGGCCCCCGGTTTGCTATGTCCGGAGGTACTGCAATTGAGTTGCTTTGGTTAATGCGGTCGGGTCGATCGGCCGCATTTTATGCTATGGGGGGGCTCTTGAAATGATGCATCCTTCATTTTTTCCGGCACGCGACTAGCCGCTTTGTTTTGAGGATCCGACATTCTCTATTGGTATGCTTTGCCGTCCTTCTAGGAGTACCATGGATTTCACATGGTTGGTCGAGTGTGTGGCTCGGGCCGGATAGGTCTGAGATGTTCTTTGTCCGCCGACCGACTGGAGTTGCTGGAATTAACACCAGCCTTCTTGTTTTGACGCTTATGACAATTGGCGCCGAGGCTTGAGGATGCTTTTTCTTTGTCCTTCGTATTGTTTTGGACAGTAGCGGTTTGTTGACGCCGCGCGTGTGCCTTGAGTTCTCCCGCTTAGGTTAGCGGCCGGTTGTGCTCTGGTGCCCTTTGTCCGGCGGCCGGGTCCAGATCTTTCAAAGGGCTGTGACCTTGGTCCATCTGTCCATCACGAAGTCTCGGTCAGCTTTAAGTTGCTGTTGATTCCTTTGCGTGCTCTTTGTCGTGGCTATGAGTCGTCCGTCAAGCGCGCTTGTTCCATCGGATCATCGTGCATGCCAAATTCATCATTGCCGAGGCTTGCCTCGGCCCTTGGAGGGGGGCGATAGTTACCCTCTCCAAGTATCCCATAGCTGGCTAGTTCGCCTTCAAAGGCAAGTCGACCGGGTTTATATTCATCTTCGTGCCATCCGGATTGTTTTCGACTTCGGGCCGGTATTGGTGTGGCGGGTTTGGAGTGGCGCCAGCGACGCCCATTCTTTGCTTTTTCCCCGAGGTTTTATCCTCCGCTGCCTCATCGCCATTTGTTTCCTTCGAGTGTCCACCGATATATATCATAAGAAGGTGGCTGTCCACCGCCCAGGAGCGTGGTTCATGTTCTTCTCCTGCATCGCCGTCCATACCGCCGATGTCTTCAGAGTCGAGGTTCAGTACCTTGGTTAAGTCATCGACCGTGGCAATGAAGTGGGTGGTGGGTGGGCAAAAAATTCCTTCGTCGCCTGCCTCCCACTCAAGCCGGACGTAGTTCGGCGAAGAGCCTCCTGACAAAGAGAGAGACTTTAATGAGTCCAGCTTGTCGCCAAAGGGCGAGTGCTGGATGATATCCGCAGCGGTGAACTCCATTACCGGAGCCCATCCTAGCCCGACGGGCTCGGGAGCGTGCAGACTGGAACCAACGTCCGGATACAAATCCGGGGGTTCGGAGTCACAGGCCACCGCAGAGGTAAGGCCCGTGTTTGGCTCCAACGCCGATGAGTGTGTGACCTGGGGGGCGGGGTCCATCCCTCCGTCCTTAGGCAACGCAACATGCTTCGGATCTAGGTCCGGGAATAGTAAGGGGATGATGCGCCGAGCTTTGTCCGACGCCAGGTCTAAGCCATGCACATCGTGGCTGTCCGGTGCTCCTGGCGTAAGCCCAAATCCATCAAAGATCAGGTCTCCGCAGATGTCCACCGTAGTTCAGGCTTCAACTGGCCTGGTGGCTGTGGGCGAGCTGCCGATCCGCTCCAGATGGCTGCTTAACTGCCCGCAGGCGGCCGCCGAACACGTAAGATCTGTCCGGGAGGAAAGTGTCGCCTGGACAGCGCTGTTGATGATGATTGGGGAGCCATCGAGCCCGACAAAGAACTAAACAGAGGAACTCTCAATGAAAGCACCAATGTCGGTGTCAAACCGCAGATCTCGGTAGGGGGTCTAGATCTGGCGTCAAGGCTGATGGTAACAGGAAGCAAGGGACACAGATGCTTACCAGGTTCGGGCCTCTCGATGGAGGTAAAACCCTACTTCCTCGCTTGATTAATATTAATGATATGGGTAGTACAAGAGTAGATCTACCACGAGATCGTAGAGGCTAAACCCTAAGAGCTAGCCTATGATGGTGTGATTGTAATTGTGATCGGCCTTCTAAGGACCAACCTCTCCGGTTTATATAGACACCGGAGAGGGCTAGGGTTTACATGGAGTCGGTTACAAGGAAGGAAATATAATATCCGGATCGCCAAGCTTGCCTTCCACGCCAAGGAAAGTCCCCTCCAGACACGGGCCGAAGTCTTGAGTCTTGTATCTTCATGCTTCAATAGTCCGGACGTAGTACACAGTCCGGTTGTCCGGATACGCCCTAATCCAGGACTCCCTCAACTGCCTATGGAAAGTAAAGGTACTTGGAAAGGTCAAATTCAGGGTCTTTTCAATGCTACTTCTTCTCTTTCGGGTCTAAAAAATATTCAACTTCCTGTTGTGGCTAATAAATAAACTTCTCTTTCTGAAGAAGGCATGCTATTATGGAAGAAGCACTTTGTAGAAAAACCCAAGGAAGACAGCAACATCGTTTCAGTTAACATCCCAGTATGTTGGTTTAATTTCATAGTGCACCTTTTGATGACACCAGATATATTTGGATGGACAGTTCACATGCTCAAATCTCCTATATGGGAACTTTTAACTAAAGTTGATGGAAAGGTGGAGGTGATATTATATGATACTCCTGACAAATGCTCCCCTACCCAGGCTCCTATTTGCCAGCAGTCTCCTGCAGAGGTGTGATACATCTCCAACGTATATATACTTTTTATTGTTCCATGCTATTATATTATCCATCTTGGATGTTTTATATGCATTACTATGCTATTTTACATCATTTTCTGGGACTAACCTATTAACCTAGTGCTAAGTGCGGTTGCTGTTTTTCCCCCTTATTTTTTGTCTTTTACAGAAAATCAATACCAAATGGAACGAAACTTTTTGAGGATTTTTCTTGAACCAGAAGACACCCAGGAACCTTCCGGAGGGGGTCAAAGGGGCCACCAGTGGGCGACAAGCACGGGAGGCGCGCCCTAGGGGGTGCCCTACAGGCTTGTGGGCCACGCCTAGGTGGAATAGAATATGGTGGTTGTGGAGAAGACAAAAAGAAGGAGATAGTTTCACATCAACTAGGCGTATCAACGGGCTATGGAGGTGCCCATCAATAGATATCAATGTGAGTGAGTAGGGATTGCCATGCAACGGATGCACTAGATCTATAACTTTATGAAAGCTCAAAAATAAACTAAGTGGGTGTGCATCCAACTTGCTTGCTCATGAAGACCTAGGGCAATTTGAGGAAGCCCATCTGTCAGTGTCAAAAACGGCGGATCTCGGGTAGGGGGTCTCGAACTGTGCGTCTAGGATCGATGGTAACAGGAGGCGGGGGACATGATGTTTACCCAGGTTCGGGCCCTCTCTATGGAGGTAATACCCTACTTCTTGCTTGATTAATCTTGATGAATATGAGTGTTACAAGAGTTGATCTACCACGAGATCGTAATGGCTAAACACTAGAAGTCTAGCATATGTGAATATGGTAATGAGTATATCTCCATCCGGACTAACCCCTCCGGTTCATATAGACACTGGGGGATCTAGGGTTTACATGGAGTCGGTTACATACGAAGCAATCTTCATAGTAGGTCGCCAAGCTTGTCTTCCACGCCAGGGAGAGTCCAATCCGGACACGAGTACGGTCTTTGGCCTTCATGTCTTCATAGCCCATTAGTCTGGCCCAATGAATAACACGCCGGACGCCTGAGGACCCCTTAGTCAAGGACTCCCTCAGTATCCCCTGAACCTGGCTTCAATGACGAGGAGTCCGGCGCGCAGATTGTCTTCGGCATTGCAAGGCGGGTTCCCCTTTTTCTAAACTCCAAGATAATCTTCAGACGTGATAATTGTATCCGGAACTGTCATACACCATACCCAACCGAAGAGAGAATATAATATTTGCACAAATCTAATATGTTGACAGCTTCTTTACAACACGACATCGCGTCAGTCCGGTCATAATTTTGAACCGTTTTTCATATTCCATCCCACGTTCCGAGACGTGGTTGCTATTGGCACATCTTGTCGAAGCAGAGATCGTGTCCCCTTATTGTGGGATTCTCATCAATGTGGGCATGGGTAACTCAACCGCGCCGTTTATACAGCCCTTGGGAACAGACGAGTTTTTAGGACGAGTGGGGAGGCGCTTAATATTCGCGGCCTTTATAAGGGGATAAGGACACTCTCCCTTTACCCACACCCTTCTTTATCTTTAGTCCTTCCGTCCTCGAGCTCTAGCGCCCAAGCTTCAGCTTTTCCTTGTTTGAGAAGGCGCTCCAATCATGTCCGGATCCGGAGCTGGAGGCAAGTGGATGGCCTCCTCCGTTAAGAAGAAGGACATCGCGGAGCTCCGGGAGGCCGGCTATTTAGCCAAGGAGATTGCTCACTGACTCCCGGCAAAAGGGCAAATCCTCCCTACCCCCGAGCCCCATGAGAGTGTTGTGTTTCTCACACACTTCGTCCGCGGGCTGGGATTCCCCTTCATCCATTTTTCCGCGGATTGATGTTTTACTATGGGTTGGAGTTCCACGATCTGGCCCCCAACTTTATACTCAACATCTCTGCATTTATCATTGTGTGCGAAGCCTTTCTCCGCATCCCGCCTCACTTCGGCCTATGGGTAAAGACCTTCAACGGGAAACCGAAGGTGGTGAGCGGTCAACAAGCAGAGTGCGGAGGCGCCATGGTGGGAAAAATTCCCAATGTCACCTGGACCGAAGGCTCCTTCACGGAAAGGGTGAAGGGATGGCAGTCGGGGTGGTTTTACATCACCGAGCCGCGTGACGCCGATTGGGTAGCAGCCCCCGAATTCTGATCCGGAGTTCTGATGCAGCTCACTTCCTGGCAAGAGAAGGGCCTGACCTGGGGATCCTTGGACGAGATAACTGGGCTCCAGACATGCGTCCAGAACATGATAACCAAGAAGATCAAGCTTGTGAATGTGATCCAGGTTATGCTCATTCGCCGGATCCTTCCGTGCCAACGCCGGGCTTGCTATTTGTGGGAGTACGACCCCGCCGAGCACCAGACGCTGCGAGGGCTCTTCGGCACAACGCATGAAGGCATCTGGAAATCGCTCTTCAAGGCTGGCGAGACACCCCTGCCCACGACTGAAAATCGCGGGCTTAGCTCAAAGCGCCAGGCCAATCCGGTAAGTCTTTTAATGTTTTCGAGGTATACCCTTCACCGGCATATTTTGAGGACGGATACTGAGCTCCTCCACCTACTTTACCAGGCCTGGATCGAGGTGGCGGACCAGATTGACTGTCCGGCTCCGCTTCTTGAGGAGGAAGAATTCCCACTTCTGACGAAGATGTTGTTTCCGGCGCCGTATGACATGCTAGAGAAGACGGCCAAGAAAGCGGCCAAAGGGGCCAAGAAAGGCCCTTGCCAAAAAGTCGCTCCGGACATGTCGTCCGAGAACGAGGCTTCCTCTTCATCTGATGACGACGACGAAGAGGAAGAAGAAGAAAATGATTCCCCACCTGAGGTGGGGAGGAAGAAGAGGGCGGCCCCCTCGGATCCTGGGTTGAAAGCGCCTAAGGGGGTTAAAGGCTCCCAAGCGGATAACTCTGTGTGGGATATTGATAGCAGTCCGGAGCGACCTCGCTGGACCAAGCCTCGGGCCGCTTCGTAAGTACCAGAATCCGCAAACGTATGGCCTTCCTGGTTTGTATTATTGACATATTGTAAGCCTTGTTACTGCAGTCCGGCACGCGATGGCTCCCCACAATCCTCGACCGAGGATTCGCTGGACTCTAAGGAGATAGCTAGCATGTCTCCGCCACCTGCTCATTCCGTCTCACCCAAGGGTGATGACGAGGTGGTGCCCAAAAAGACTTTCCCAGGCCGGGGGGAGATCCCGGAGATCATCGGGGTGACGCCCCTGGATGACTTTTTGGCTTCCGGACATGAGGGGAAAGAAGTCCCCACGGGGACTGGTGACAAGGCCCGAGTTCCCCTTGGACCTCAGCAGGATACCATTCCGGAGATCTATACGGCTCCAGGGTCCAACGAACGACATTCCCTGCAGGGAGGGAATGTGCCTATTCCATCAATGACCTCTGTCCAACCAGAGCCGCCGGATAATCTGCTGGAGGCGCTACGAGGCACCTCTATTGTGGATGACTATCGTGTCCTTATGGACACGGTGATAGAGAAGGTTCAGTTCGTCAAAAGCAGACTGACCGAAGCCTGCACTAGCCATCTAACGGGCTTTGAGGTAAGTAATGTGATTGTAGGAAAAATATCACAGTGTGGACAGTAGCCCCTGATGCTCTGTTTGGTGTTCGGGAAGAAAAGCCGAATAGAGGATCAAAAATATCGCAGGAGTCTAACATGAGTTGTCTATGTGAATAAGCAGGTATCACTTCAGCTGCCACCGCCGATGCATGGAGGTCTCTGCATCAAGCAGAATCGGAGCGGGCCGAGGAGGAGCTCGGCCTCATGAAGAAGCAGCTGGAGGACAGCCAAGGTATGAAGTAACCCGTGGGTACATTTTGAAAAATGAATATTAGTCCGTCCGGACTAAAGTATCATAATTTTTATTAGGGGCCACGATGGAGGTGGCAACCCTTAAAAAGGCGCTAGCCGAGGCCGAGGACAAGGCGGCCAAGGAACACGCATCGTGCGAGAAGCACGAGGCCCGGGTTGGTGAGGCGCAGCAAGAGCTCCAGGGTGCGATAGAGAGATTTGAGTCCTTGGAGCTTAATTATAAGGTGCAAGAGTCCGAAATGGTCGAGGCCCGCCAGAGCATGCAGGATGCACGAGCTGAAGCCCAAAACACCCTCCAGGAAATTCAGGCGGCCAAGAAGATTACGGTGAGTAAGTGTGTCACCATGCGTAGCAAGTATTTAGAAGAAACGTTTCCTTGTACTTATCCTGAATTCGGATTTTCCAGGGGTGTTTACGGATCTGCCGCACAGTGTGTCAGATGTTGCCGAGCATTATAGAGCCGAAGAAGGGATGTTTACGGAGAAGCTATTCTGGTCCCAACATCTGGGATCCGAACATCCAGTGCCCTTCAACGACCAGCTAAAGCAGTTGGTCGAGCTGCATAGGTTTGCAGAGCTATACCTATACCTAGCTGATAGTCCGGTTGTGGCCTGCCGATCCTATACCTAGCAGCTACTTCGGACTTGTGCAGCGGAAGCCAGAGTGCCTGTCTGCTGGCTCAAGCCGTGAAGCGGTCGGGTCTGTATTGAAGGTGCGGTCGGTGTCAAACCGGCGGATCTCGGTAGGGGGTCCCGAACTGTGCGCCTAGGCGGATGGTAACAGGAGACAAGGGACACGATGTTTTTACCCAGGTTCGGGCCCTCTCGATGGAGGTAATACCCTACTTCGCTTGATTAATATTGATGATATGGGTAGTGCAAGAGTAGATCTACCACGAGATCGAGAGGCTAAACCCTAGAAGCTAGCCTAAGGTATGATTGTTGTTCGATCCCCACGGACTACAACCCTCCGGTTTATATAGACACCGGATAGGGTTAGGGTTACAGAGTCGGTTACAATGGTAGGAGATCTACATATCCGTATCACCAAGCTTGCCTTCCACGCCAAGGAAAGTCCCATCCGGACACGGACTAAGTCTTCAATCTTGTATATTCATAGTCTTGGAGTCCGCCGCGATGATAGTTCGGCTATCCGGACACCCCTAGTCCAGACTCCTCGTAGCCCTCGAACCAGGCTTCAATGACGATTTAGTCCGGCGCGATATTTTCTTCGCATTGCAAGGCGGGTTCCTCCTCCGAATACTTCATAGAAGGTTTTGAACACAAGGATAGTGTCCGCTCGCAAAACAAGTTCCACATACCACCGTAGAGAGAATAATTTTGCACAGATCTCGCTGACGTATTCCGGCGTGATATCACACCACGGCCCGGCCTTTATATGAATCGTTTTCACTGCTCCACCTTAGCGCATTTAGCGAGGTGGTTTCCTTGGCACGCCTTATCAAAGCGTAGATCGTGCCCCTTATTCGGGATTCCCATCAATACGGACGGGTAACCCATCCGCCATTGATTACGGGCGCTTGGGAGATAAGCGAGTTTTACCAGCTGGTGGGGACGATAGCTTCATTCGTCCATATAAGGGGACAAGGATCCACCTTTTCACCTACGCCTTCTTCCTCCTATGCTCATCCATTTCCGCACACTCGAGCTCCAGCGCCCAAGTCCGCACATCTCACCTCAACCTTCTCCAACTATGTCCGGAGCGGGAGCAGGTGGATGGCCTCCTCCATTACGGAGGGGCACATCACAAAGTTGCGGGAGGCCGGATACTTGTCTGGCGACATCGCGTGTCGGCTCCCCAACAAGGGGCAGCTCGTCCCCACCCCCAGGCCCCATGAGAGGGTGGTGTTCCTCACCCACTTCCTCCGTAGACTAGGTTTTCCACTTCACCCATTTGTCCGGGGGCTCATGTTCTACTACGGCCTGGATTTCCACGATCTGGCCCCAAATTTCATCCTCAACATCTCGGCGTTTATCGTCGTGTGCGAGGCTTTCTCTGCATCCAACCCCACTTCGGTTTATGGTTGAAGACCTTAGCGCTGTCAAGATAGTGGGCGCCGACAAGCGGAGTGCGGAGGCGCCATGGCGGCGTGATGCCCAATGTTCTATGGCTCGAGGGCTCCTTTGTGGAGAGACAGAAGGGGTGGCAATCGGGTGGTTCTACATCACCGAGCCGCGCGACCCCAAATGGGCGGCGGCCCCCAAATTCAGATCTGGCTCCCCCACACGGCTCACATCATGGAAAGAGACGGGCCTGACGTGGGGTAATTCGGAAGAGCTGACCGGACTCCAAACCTGTGTCTGAAACTTGGTGGACAAGGAGCTCAAGCTTGTCAACGTAGTCCAGGTTATGCTCATTCAAATTGTGGGAGTTCGATCCGGCACAGCACCCCACTCTGACAAGGCTCTTCGACACTACGTACAAAGATGCCTGGAAGGTGTTGTTCAAGGGCGCCGAGGCTCCTACATCCACTACCGAAGATCGCGGATTCAGCTCCCAGCATCAAGCCAGCGAGGTAAGTTATTTTACCCTTTATGGGACTCTTGCTTTTCATAGATTGACTCTATGTGGGATCTAGAACTGCCTAACCTTGGACAGACTGGTTGAAGACGCCCGGACAGATTAATCGTCTGCCTTTTGCCGAAGACTCAGCGGACGCCCGATTGACGGGACTGCTGGCTGCGGCACCTCACGTGGTGACGGAGAAGAAGGCCAAGAAGCAGGCCATGGAAACTGGAAGGAGCTCCCGGCTCCTAGTGTTGTCAGATTCTGAAGCAGAATCCTCTCCTGAGAACGAGGAGGGGGAAAAAGAAGCCTCTCCCCCAGCGGGGGAAGAGAGGAAAAGGAAGGCCGCCCCAATTGGGGAGGCCGGAGGGTCCAAGAAGGGAAGGACCCTTCCTCCGGACTTCTCCGCCAACGCCGACAGCGACGAGGAGGAGTGGCCAACAAGGGCCAAGCCCCTGGCGAGATTGTAAGTGTTCGGATACCCATTTTTTTCATTGCATAGTGTTTTCTAATGCCGAACAACCATGTAGCCCGCCCAAGGGCGAGCTCGCCGCTTCGTCGAGCGGGTCCCTGAGTTCGTCGGAAATGGAGAGTACTTTGCTTCCGACCGCCTCCTCTCCTCACGCTGCGGACGACACCGAGGTTGGGCCCAAAAGGGGGGCCTGGTCAAGAGGAGGTGGCGCAGGAGGCGCCGCAAGGCAACCTCCCGGACTCCAGGCGGGGGGGCGAGACCCCAGGGCTGTAAGCCCGACCTCGTCCGGACTCCATACCGAACCTTCAGCCGTTCCAAGTCCGCAAGCGGCCCCTTCAGAGGAAGGAAGACGCCGTGTCCTCCGCCCAACCGGAGGCACGGATAGCATCGGAGGCGCTTAACAGCCCATCGAGGAGGAGCACCGCATGCTATGAGTGTGGTGATCCAAAGTTCACCGCCAAGAGCGGGCCGATCAAGCCTGCATCCAGCATTCTAACAGCTTTGAGGTAAGTTTTAGAATATGTAAAAATATTACCGTGATAGACAGAGTTCTCGATGCTTAGTTCGTGTTCGGAAAGAAAAGCCGGACTAAGGATCTAAAAAGATATACGCAGGAGTCTAACATAAGTATGTCAATATGCGAATGCAGGCTGCTGGCTGCTGACCTCCGCCAGACCGATCATGGAGGTCGATGCATTGAAGCAGAGCCTCGAGCGGTCCGAAACGAGCTCGGCCTTGCCAAGAAGCAGCTCGAGGACAAGGAAGGTAAGTAATACCTTATTAAAGAAATACCTTATAGAAAGGATTCGGTTGCAAAAAATGACAGGAATAACATGGGTACTGCAGGGGCCACGAGCGAGGTGGCGACCCTGAAGGAGGCGGTGTCCGCGGCCAAAAACAAAGCGGCTGCGGAGTGAACCGAGCGAGAGAAGGGGGAGGCGCAGCTGGCGGAGGTGCGGCAAGAGCTCCAGGCTCTCGTGGAGAAACACGAGGGTTTGGAGCGTGACTCGAAGACCCGAGAGTCCGAGCTTGCCTCGGCTCTTGAGAGTGCAAAGCTGCTAAGGCCGAGGCCCAAAAAGCCCTCCAGGAGATCAAGGCAATAAAGAAGATCGCGGCGGGTAAGGCATTATTTATGTAGAGTAAGAATTTAAAAGTCAATTATCTAGTACTTACCCGAATCTGAGCTCGCAGGAGCTGCTTCGCAGATCTGCCTGTAGTGAAACCGATGCTGCTGCTCTCTACCGCGCCAAGGAGGGGAGCTCGAGGGAGAAGGTGTTCTGGTCTCAAGATCTTGAGGCCGACCGTCTGTGTTCTCGAGCTTACCAGCTGAAGCAGCTGGTCGAGCCCACAAGGTCGCCGAACAGGCCATGAAGGGCCTCATAGTTCGCCGTGGCCATTGGAGGCCATGTCTGGGAGCTACTTCGGCTAGTGTAGCGGTGGTGGACGCCGTCCATGGATAGAAGTCATCAGCGCTCCGTCAGATTGAAGGTGCCCCGGGCCCTTGTGTCGGATTTCGGTTCCGCACTTTGAGGTTCAACACTGGGTGCGCGGAGATCCAACCTCCACTGTCTCGCACCTCGCCAATCGTTGGACCTAAACTACTAAACGGGGCAGCACAAGAGACATAAGATTTATACTGGTTCAGGCCACCATTGTGGTGTAATACCCTACCCAAAGGTGTGGTGTGGTGGATTACCCTGGGCTGATGAGGAACAATACAAGGAAGAATAGCCTCATGAGGATCTGTTCTTGGCGGGTGTGATGAACTGCTAGGTGGTGTTCAGTCGCTCTAGCTACTGGTTTCTTGATGAGGATTCCGGATCCCTCGCCTTGGGGGTGGCTACTCCTATTTATAGGCGAAGGCCCTGGGCCTCTCCCCAAATATTGAGCGGGAAGGGCACCAACAATTTTCCATTTTGAAGGGGAATAGCGGGTACACTTATCCTGACTAAAGTTGGTCCTCGCCTGCCAAAGGCTCTGGTGATGACGCCTGCTTGGGCTCCATGATGACTCCCTTCCAGCCGTTGGGCTGGTCTTGGCCTTATTGCACCGAAACGGATGCCTTTGCTTGATGCTCTCGCCTGCGCTTGCTCCCTTTGCACCAAAGAGGAAAGGAGGACTGAGGGAGTTCCGGACTAGGGGGTGTCCGGATAGCCGAACTATCATCATTGGCCGGACTCCAAGACTATGAAGATAGAAGATTGAAGACTTCGTCCCGTGTCCGGATGGGACTTTCCTTGGCGTGGAAGGCAAGCTTGGCGATACGGATATGTAGATCTCCTACCTTTGTAACCGACTTTGTGTAACCCTAGCCCTCTCCGTTGTCTATATAAACCGGACGGCTGTAGTCCATAGGATGAACAACAATCATACCATAGGCTAGCTTCTAGGGTTTAGCCTCTTTGATCTCGTGGTAGATCCACTCTTGTAACACACATCATCAATATTAATCAAGCAGGACGAGGGTTTTACCTCCATCAAGAGGGCCCTAACCTGGGTAAAACATCGCGGTCCCTTGTCTCCTGTTACCATCCGCTTAGACGCACAGCTCAGGACCCCTTCCGAGATCCGCCGGTTTTGACAACGACATTGGTGCTTTCATTGAGAGTTCCTCTCGCCGTCACCATCGAAGGATGCCTTTCCCGCCTTTTAAAGACGGCGCCGTAAATTAAGGGAGCTTTGGCCGCCGACTATCCGCTAGGCGGTTTTCATGACCTCCTGCTCGCCACCGCCCGACAATGACCTCTCAAGTCATTAAAAGCGATCTTCACGCCAGCCGAATTCGCCGAGCAGCTAGATCCGATTGAGCTCTCCTTCAGAACGAGCTCTTGGATCGCATCGCCGCCTGGAGTCGCTACCGACTACGATCGATTGGGCTTAAACCGATCCGAGAGAAATTAACTCTCCCAGGTTACCCACCACGCTATCATGGTAGAGGAACAATGCGCGACTCTTCTTCTATGTTAAAATCCAACTATGTCCGATTCCGGATCCTCCATGCCGGATTCCCGCGAGGACGGATGCTAATCAAATACGAATCCAAAGTCGCATCGGACCAGATTTGTTGGAAAGCGCCAGCAAACCAAGCTTCCAACCGAAGCTCTTGGCCTTTCAGCCTCAGACCGGCGGGTTCCAACTTAATTCCACCTACCACCCAAACATAAGCGATCTATCTCAAACACGGCAAGAGCCCGATGGAACCAGACATCATTAACGCGCAGATTCTCCCGGTTATGAACAAGATAAAGGACTGCCGTGAAGAAAGCGCGATTTCAATCTTCTGCAACAATTGCACGGACAAGGGAATCATAAACGCCATCAATCGTCGCGAAGTTTCATGCCTCGCCGACCTAGCGACCATTGTATGAAAATACTGCGCGATGGAGAGTGCCTGGAAAACCGAAACTAGGTTTTGGGACAATCCGGCCCTGAATACAAACCCAGTCCAAAATAAATGGGTGCTTCATACTCAAGCACCTGGGTTAAAAACCAAAAAGCAAAACCCCCTAAGGGGTACGGAACCGTACTGGAGGGATGGCTCAACGGACCCTGCAAAATCCACAGTACGGAGGGCGCCACTCCAACACACAGCCTTTGAGCATGTTGGATACTATGGCAGGTGGCCAAAAGTGGCGTAGGCTTTTTAGCCCCGGGCAACCAACCCGGCAGTACCAATACGGTATTAACAGTCTTCGAGACTTTCGCATCAAATAACATGCGGAAACGAACAATTCGCAGCCTCGCCGAAATCTACCAAGTAGCAACAACAAATCCATGGAGCGACACGGCTATCACCTTCAACGCCATGCGATTTAACCTAAATTCAACAGCTAGAGCACCACCGCATTGGTCCTCAATCCGATAGTGGACGGTTTTCGCCTTACTAAGGTACTCATGGATGGCGGCAGCGGATTAAACCTCATCTATGAGGAAACCCTTAAAAATGGAAATTGATCGAGCCGATTGAGCGAAGCAGCACAACCTTCGTGAGGGATAATCCCTAGTCGAGAAGTACGCTGCACAGGAAAAATCACACTAGATGTAGTGTTCGCTCCACGGACAATTACAGTCCCGAGGAGGTCACGCTCCAAGTGGCCCCATTCGCAGCGGATATCACGCTTTGTTAGGCGAGAGGCATTCACAATCTTCCAAGCTATACCCCACTACGGGTACATGAAGCTCAAAATGCCCGGACCCAATGGGATAATCACTCGCCAAGGATTCAGATACAGACTCCGCGCTGAAAATAAGACAGCCAGACCGCCCTAGAGGCATTGTCCAAGCCCTAGCGGCAGAGGAACTAACTACGCATGCGCCCACGGTGGATAGGACGATGTAATACCGATAAGAGGTCCAAGTCCACCTCTTTTAAACCAGCAGACGAAATAGTCAAATTTCAGGTCCATCCAACGGACCACACAAAGACGGCCTCCATTGGGGCACAATTAAGTCCTGATGTCGAAGTCGCACTACGAGAATTCCTTTGGGAAAATTGGGACATTTTTGCCTGGCACCCTTCAGACATGCCAGGAATCCCACGCAGGCTGGCAGAGCACAACCTAAATATCCTAAAAGGATTCAAGCCAGTCAAACAAGCTCTTCGGTGATTTTCCGAACCCAAAAGACATGCAATGGGAGAGGAGCTAGCCAAACTCTTAGAAGCCGGATTCATCAGAGATATAAAACTTCCGGACTGGCTAGCCAATCTAGTAATGGTACCAAAATAGGACAAATCCTGGCGCCTCTGCGTCGATTTTAAAGACCTTAATAAGGCCTGTCCAAAGGACCCTTTTCCTCCCTCGATCGACTAAATCATCGATGCTACCGCAGGCACGATTCATTGTGCTTCCCGACGATACTCCGGATACCATCAAATCAAGATGGCGGAGAAAGATCAGGCCGCAACGGCATTCATTAGTCCATATGGGCCATTCTCGCTTCAACACAATGCCCTTCGACTCAAAAACGCCGCACAACATATCAGCGCATGATTCAAACATGTCTGCTACCCAGATAGGCAAAACAGTAGAAGCATACGAGACGATGTGGTCGCCAAGACCAAACACGCCGAGCTCTAGTAGAAGACTTGAGGGTGACATTCGACAACCTCCGAGCATATGACATTAAGCTCAATCCGAAAATGCGTCTTGGCGCATCAGCCGGAAAGCTCTTGGGCTTCATCGATCCGTAGAGGAATTGAAGCAACCCGCCAAAATCCGAGCTCTGTCACAATTGGATATTCCAAAAGACCTCAAGCAGATACAAAACTAACCGGATGCGAGCGGCCTTTAAGTCGCTTCATCTCCCGCTTGGGAGAAAAGGCTCGCCTTCATCGCCTCCTCCGCCAAGACCAACATTTCGAATGGACGGATGCTGCCACAGCCGGACTTGAAGAAATAAAGGCCATAATGGCAACAACCGGTTCGCCGCTACCAACCTGGGCGAACCTATGTTATTATATATCGCAGCAACACATCAAGTTGTTAGCGCGGTACTGCTGCTGAACGAGAAATGTAAGGGCACAGATTCCTCTTCAAAACCAGTGTACTACGATCCACCGCTCTAACTCCATGCAAATCCCGTACCACGTTATCAAAAGATAGCGATGCGGTGTTCATGGCATCACGGAAGCTGCGACACTACTTTCAAGAGTGTTCAATAACGGTGGCCTCCGAAGTACCTCTCAACGATATTATAAACAATCGCGACGCAACGGGCAGGATTGCAAAATGGGCTATCGAGCTCTTACCATTTGACATAACCTACAAACCACGGCGAGCTATAAAGTCGCAGGTTCTGGCTGACTTCGTCGCCGAATGGACCGAAGCCGAACTCCCTAAAGAGTACGGCGCGTACTCCAACTGGATCATGCATTTCGACGGATCCAAAATGTTTGTTGGCTTGGGGGCTGGCGTCGTCCTAACGTCCCCAACTGGAGACACAATCCAATACGTACTTCAAATAATGTACATGGACTCCAACAACACAGCCGAATACGAGGCCCTTCTACATGGCCTCCGGATGGCAATCTCCATGGGCATTCAACGCCTAGAGGTGTGTGACGCCCCAAGACCGGAGCTTCAGTTTCCTTCCAGGGTTTCCGAGTTTTGTTGTGATTTGTTTTGTTTGTGCATTCATCATGTCATCTCTTGCATTGCATCATCTCATCATGCCATCATATCATTATTTTTAAAACTCAACTAAATAAAATCGTATGGATCTTCGGTCCATTTAAATCGAGGGATATTCACATGGTGATTTCTCTTTATAACATACCCTCCCAATATTATTAGGGAGCTATAATAAATATTCCATTGTTTTGGAATCACCTTAACCCACTTGCAAAATAAATCCCATGCTTTTTCTGCTCCGAGTTGACCTCAAAACCTTGCCAATATTATTTCATCATTTTCCGGAGCTCCACCAAAAATCCTTGGGCCATTTTTGTTGAATCCTTCATATTTTTGTGAGCCCGGGAAAATTGTCCTCGTTCCCAAATTCTTTCCCTAACCCTCTCTTTCTTTTTGTCTCTCTTTATTGGTTTTTCTGCTAAGTAATATAAGAGAGGAGAGAGGAGAGCCACATACTGGGCCTTTCTCCCAAAGAATCGGCCCAGCCACCGCTGCCTCCCAAGAGCCCACCACCTGTGCCTAGGCCAGACCGGCCCATTCCACCAGGCCCCTTGAGCCCACCAACCCTCTAACCCTAGCCCGCAGCCTCTCTCCCTCGACTCCCTCCAGCGCCGCACTCCTCCCTCTCGATCCCCTTCTCTCCCTCATCGCCTGACCCCATCTCTCCTCACACACTGGCCCCGGCCCAGCTCACCTCCTCGCGATCCCCTCGGCCTCCTTCCTTCCTCCATGGCGCCTCCGCCGCCGCCTAGTGCCTTCTCCCTCGGCCTCCTCCTCGAGCCTCCTCTCCATCGCGCCACCGTCCCGCGCCTCTCCACCTCCTCGCGCCGCCGCCACTGACTCAAGGCCGGCGGTGTTCTCCATCGCCGACGAGCTCCACTAGGAGCCCAAGGCCCCTTGCTCCGCCCGCACTCGCCCTTGCCTTCCTTTTGCCTCGACCTTCTCCTCGCTGCCGGACTGTCGCCGCCTCCACCAAGCGCGTGCCTCGCGCCTGGCCTCCTCTCTAGCGCTGCCTCCTACTGCGTCTGGATCCACCGACCCTGCCATGGCGCGCCTCCTGCACCACCTCGGAAGCCCTGCCCGACGCCATGGCCGCCGCCCATAGAGTCCCACCGGCCTGACCCGCCGGAACCGATGAGCCCCCCGCCTCGCCTCGCTCGAAGGGGTGGAGGACGCGTCTCGCCGTCGCCTCTCGCTGCTGCCAAGACTCGCAACCAGGGAAGCCCGAGGACGCCTTCGTGGGTTTCGCCAAGATCCTCTCCGAACAATGCACGACTACACGGTGATGCGCCAAAGTACCCTCGATCGCAAGTTCGACTACACCGGAACGACTACATCCGAGGTGGATAACGACAAGTACCCCTACGCGCGAAGACGCCAAGTCCGCTTTCGATTCTTCAAGTACTGCTATCGACGACTTGAACATCTAGGGAAAAGCGGTACCACGAAGCGCCAAGTTCGACTACCGCACGGTTACGCCAAGTTCATCTATTTAAATGAGTACAACTACCGCTGACATGTTTTCGCCAAGTACCTCTCGGATCCGGCTAAGTACCCCGATGATGTGTACCACTACTGTCGACCAAGACCCCGTGGACCCCGAACATCCACGGACATGAACGACTACTTCCCCACGCCTGTACGATTACTTCCCTCACGAACGCGAACCGTCCCCGCTTGAACGTTCAAGGTATAACCCGAGACGACCGCTGGCGAGATGCCCTTGCATGTATGAGATGCACGATATGTTTGCACCGCGGTCCGAATTGTCCTTGCGATGCCCCTCGCTTGTCATGCCAATTGTTCTGTGGGAACCCGGCAACCGGAACACCCCACCATCCTTGCATGACTCCGCTCAGGTCCACACTTTTGCACCGGTATCTCCGTGAGCTACCGAACCGATATGTTGCCGTGGCACCATTTTCGGATTCGCTGTCGTGGCACCCCTTTCTTCCACCACGGTGACACAATGCTTCATAATGCTCTTGTCAACATTTTCATAAAATTGCATAAACTTGCACATGTCATCCAAGATCATGATAACAACATTTAAATGTTTAAAATTGTTGTTTGCTTTAATTTGCTTAAATGCCATGCTAAAATGATTTATTTCATAACTAAATAACCGTAAATCGGATTTAAATAAATTAGATATGTAAATGGGGTAGAAAAATGCATAGATTAACGTGGTAGCATTACTTTGCATGTTTAACAACTCTAAAATATGCTTTAGGTCAGATCAGCACCAAATTCGAAATATGCACATGAGGATTTTCCGGAATTGTTGTTCGTTGTTTCCGGCCTCATTTAACCTTGCCTAAATAGATAGTTTATTTATGCTTCACCTCTTGCCATGTTTAATAATATTTAATATTGTTGAGTACCTAACCGAGAGAGAACTAAATAATTGATGTGGTGTTTTGTCAATATGCAACTCGTTGCATGTTGGGCTCCATTTAACTTGTAGTTTTGTTTGTGCTTATTGCCATGCCATGCTATTTAAACCGGACATGCATCATACTTGATTGTGCATCATGCCATGTTTATGATTGTGTGTTTACTATGTTGTTTGCTTCTTTCCGGGTTGCTTCTCTCGTTAGCTTCGGTTTCGTTCCGGAGTTGTGAGGACTCGTTCGACTTCGTCCGTTTGTCTTCTTCATGGACTCGTTCTTCTTCCTTATGGATTTCCGCAAGATGATCATACCCTCGAAATCACTTCTATCTTTGCTTGCTAGATGCTCGCTCTTTTCTATGCCTATGCTACGATGCCTACCACCTGCTTATCATGCCTCCCATATTGCCATGTCAAGCCCCTAACCATCCTTTCCTAGCAAACCGCTGTTTGGCTATGTTACCGCTTGCTCAGCCCCTCTTATAGCGTTGTTAGTTGCAGGTGAAGATGAAGTTTGTTCCTTGTTGAACATGGAGATGTTGTTCCTTGTTGAACATGTTTACTTGTTGGGATATCACAATATATCTTATATTTTTTAATGCATCTATATACTTGGTAAAGGGTGGAAGGCTCGGCCTTATGCCTGGTGTTTTGTTCCACTCTTGCCGCCTCTAGTTTCCGCCATACCGTGTTATGTTCCCGGATTTTGCGCCCCTAACGGTCGGGTGATTTATGGGACCCCTTGACAGTTCGCTTTGAATAAGACTTTTCAAAGAAGGCCCAACATTGGTTTTACCATTTGCCTCACCTATGCCCCTTTCCCCTTGGGTTTCGGAGCCTCGAGGGTCATCTTTATTTTAGCCCCGGGCCGTTGCTTCTAAGTGCTGGCCTGAACCGAGTAGACTCATGGGCCCCTCGCGGCAACTCGAGGTTTGGTTTTACTCAGAGGATGTCTCATCCGGTGTTGCCTCGAGAACGAGATATGCAGCTCCTATCGGGATTGTCGGCGCATCGGGCGGCTTTGTTGGTCTTGTTTTATTGCTGTGAAATGTCTTGTAGCCGGATTCCAGACTGATCGGGTCTTCCCGGGAGAAGGAATATCCTTCGCTGATCGCGCGAGCTTATCATGGGCTGTTGGGACACCTCGCAGGTATTATCTTCAAAGCCGTGCCCGCGTTATGTGGCAGATGGGAATTTGTTAATGTCCGTTGTAAAAACCCAAGTGGATCTCAATTAAAATACACCAATCGTGTGTAACTGTGATGGTCTCTTCGGCGGAGTCCGGAAGTGAACACGGTGTTGGAGTTATGTTTGACGAAGTAGTTTCAGGATCACTTCTTGATCATAGTTGTTCGACCGTGCTTTTGCCTTCTCTTCTCGCTCTCATTTATGCATGTAGCCACCATATATGCTAGTCGCTTGCTGCAGCTCCACCTTACTACCCTGTCCTACCTTTACGCTTAAATAGTCTTGATCTCGCGGGTGTGAGATTGCTGAGTCCCCGTGACTCACAGATTCTTCCAAAAACCAGTTTGTGTGCCAATGAAACCGTGCAGGTGTGGACGACCTGAGCTCAAGGAGGAGCTCGATGGAGATCTTGTTCTTTGTGTTGTTTCGCTTGAGCTTGATCAAGAGTGGAGCCAGCTTGGGACGATCGGGATCTGTGTAGCATTTGGGGTAGTCTTCTTTTATTTTGGTTCCGTAGTCTGACCTTGATTGTATCTCAGATGATGTAATGTTTTACTCATGTATTGTGTGAAGTGGCGATTGTAAGCCAACTATGTATCTCTTTCCCTTATGTATTACATGGGTTGTGTGAAGATTACTTCACTTGCGACATTGCTTTCAATGCGGTTATGCCTCTAAGTCGTGCTTCGACACGTGGGAGATATAGCCGCATCGAGGGCGTTACAAGGTGCGCGGGGATTCAAACCTTGCAATATCCCAAGTAAATGGAGACTTTGACGCCAAAGATCCAAAAATGGCAGCTTACCGTAAAGCCATCCTAAAAATGTCAGCTCGGTTCGAAGGACTCGAATTCCACCATGTAGCCCGGGATAATAACCAGGCAGCAGACGTGTTAGCACGCATCGGCGCGAAACGAGACACCGTCCCTCCAAACATCTTCCTGGAACAACTCTTTAAGCCATCCGTATTATGGGAAGAGGAGTCCGGAAATAACAATCCGGAGCAAGCTGCATCACCTAACTCAGATCATTCTGAAACAATCGGCGGCTCAGCCAATGAAATAACACCTTCAGCTCACGAAATAATGGCAGTAATTGCCCCGTGGACAGAACCATTCCTAGCCTACTTAATGCGGCAGGAACTTCTCGAAGACCAAAATGAGGCCCGCTGCATAGTTCGGCGATCTAAAGCCCACAAGGTCCATGAGGGAGAACTTTATAAGAAAAGCACAACCGGAGTCCTTCAAAGGTGTATCTCCAAAGAGGAAGGGCGAATCTCTCGGCTGAAATTCACGCCGGACTCGGGCGGGCACCACGCTGCAGCCCGGCCTTGTAGGCAAGGCCTTCCGACAGGATTTTATTGGCCGACAAATGCGGCAGATGCTCAGACTTAGTCCAACGATGCGTCGGTTGCCAGCCTTTTGCTTATCGAGCTACATGCCACCCACCGCCCTCAAAACTATACCCATTACCTGGCCGTCATGTCCGGGGCTTGACATGGTTGGACCCCTTAAAGGGGGAACCCACAAGCACAAATACTTATTGGTCATGGTGGATAAATTCACCAAATGGATTGAGGCCAAGCCGGTTAAACGGCAGAATCCGGACCGTGATAGACTTCATATCCGGGTAGTACACCGCTTTACGCCCCCACAGCATCATCACCGATAACGGCACGAACTTCACGGCCGACGAGGTTAAACTTCGTGCAAAAACATGGGCATCAAGCTCGACACACTTCAGTCTATCACCCCAAACCAACGGTCAAGTCGAAGCGAGCAAATGGTCTAATCATGAGCGCATCAAACCTGCACTAGTGCGGTCCGTCAAGGAATCTAACACGACGGGTAGAGGAGCTCGACTCACTCTAGGGCTGCGGACCACGCCAAACCGAACTCATCGGATTCACACCATTTTCATGGTATACGCGCAGGCAGTTCTTCCTCGCGATATATTTCATGACTCACCTCGTGCGCATGTACGAAGAAAGAGAAGCCGAGTTGGATCGGCAGGACAGTTTGGACGCCTTAGAGGAGGAGCGGACGTGGCAAGGCTCATTCCGATTTTATCAAGAGCAGGCTCAAGATATCAAAGTAGAGAAGCACGGGCCAAAACTTACAATGTTGGCGAACTTGTTCTACGCCTGCCGGACAAGAAAAAGGACAAACTTAAGCCCAAGTGGGAAGGTCCCTTCATCATCGGCCAAGTCCTGACCGGCGGAGCCTACCGTCTATGTAACGCATCTGACAACCGACTCGAGCCAAACCCATGGAACGCAGCCCGTCTCCGAAGATTCTACGCCTAACGCCGGACTCCGGGTTCGTCTCACTCCCCCGTCCACCATTTTTATATTTTTTACTGCCTCTTGTCCTTCTCCTTCTTCCCACTTTATTTTTTCAATACCTTTTTATAGGCTGATTTGCGCTTCGTTCGCACACACTTGATGTGCTCCTGGCACTCATTATACCTGGGGGCTTATTTAACAGAAGCTTATTCATACGGGCTTCATGCCCAATACATGTGTCATACTTCCGCATGTACCTTTTATTCACCATCGTATGCATCGATATGACTTAAGTTTTGGCCAAGCTGGGTTGCTCGCTCCTGTGCTTACCCCTACGCTCCCGATTGTTCGGCTAGGAGGTAAAGGAGCACCTCTGCGATTGCTACGCCGGGTCAGCCGGATGTGTACCTCGACCGGGTGAAGCCAAAGCTAGTTTTAAGAGAATATTCGTCGGTGACTTGAAAGATGATTTATTACTTACTTATTTATCTGCCCCTGTGATGCTTTTTTCTCGCTATTTTCACAGTCCGGGATCGCACTTAGGGCATGCCTCCTGTGGAAAGGAACCCTTAACGGAACTATTCTCCCCGAAGATGTTTCTACTAACCATGTAATATAACATAACTAGTTGGGCACTTGTCTGGTAAAGTAATTATGACCCCGACGCCTTGTCTCCATGCATGCCCCGGTTCTTTTATAACCGCAAGGGTATTCGGACACACTCCGAACTGTTGGGTCCCGAGGTTGAAGCGAAACGGTCCGCAAAGACAAATGATCTACAATTCGGCTAGAAGGCATTTTACATGTCATTTCAAATTACATCGTCAAACCGACTGATTGTACTCCTCCTCAATCCCATCTAACATGCTGTCTAATTTACAGTCCTGGGAATATTTCGTGCCAGTTCTACTTGGCCGCACATCAAGCTCACAGGATCTCCTTCCCATCAGCCCCGCAGTCCGACCTCGCCATGTGGTTTGGGTCACCGGTAACGTGTCTTCACCATAGCCCAGGCCTCCCTAGCGCCTTAACGGCAGCCGATATCTTCCACAAACGGAGGCGTCGCGTTCTCAAGCTTCTCAAGAAGCTCACCAAGGCCCTCGGTAGGGAGAAGGATGGACATAAAGCATGAACGACGCCACTCATCGCTGTCAACACGCTCGAGCAATTGCACCAGCTCGGGAAGTTGGTCACCCGCTGACCTAGGCATTTCTCAGAGGCTAACTGTGAGCACACCTAAAGACATATTCTGTCAATCAACTTCCTCGCCGAATTCTTCTTTTCAAAGGAATTTGTTCAAGCACTTACTATAAATGCCGCGACGAAGCCGCTGATTCTCCTTCACGGAGCGAGACAGCTGGGCCCGAACACCTTTCAGCTCTTCTCCTTGCTGGGTGTGGGCATCTTGGAGCTTGTTTCTCTCCTGATGTACCTTCATAAGCACCCTCTCGCCGGCCTTTAGCTGACGCAGTAGTTGTTGCTTGTCCAGATCTAGTCCGGCGCCCTCTACAATATTATTGTCACATTTCACGCCGCACTTTGTTTAATAATTATCTTTTCAAAGTACATCTTACCAGTGGGGGTCTCTGTGGCTCCCCCTGTGGCGGCCAGTGCGGCCTCAAGTTGGGCCTTGCACTCTTGGAGCTCCTGGGACAGATGGGTATTCTTCTCCGTAAGATCCTGCATAATAATTGATCCTTAAATCAGTTATTTCAACTATTTTAAGTCCCGGGGGCTACTGCATATATAACTATTAAAATTACTTACCCGATGTCTTTCACATACCGCCCGTGGCTCGTTAACCCATCTTGAGCGGCACGGAGGTGCGCTGCTTCCGCATCAAAGGCATTTAACGCCTCCGGGAGAAACACGCCACAAAGAACTGTCCGCGATGCATGTGATTCATGGCGCTCCACCTTAGACCGGTGGCGGACAGCCTGTCGGCATCCTCCGCCGGAGGAGCGTCCGGCTCATGCCTTGTATTCGCCCTCCCGGACCATGCGTTGGAGCATGGCTGGCGGTGGCTTGATTATAACCTCTCCGGACACCGTCCGCGAAAGTGCTCTTTCCGAAAAGTTATGAGCATTAATATACCTCCCGGGATCCTTCCTTAAAATAGCGGTGCTCCGTACCATTGCGCGCGACGTTTGGTTCACGCCGCCTCCTCTTCCGCTCGCCGGGCCGGATCGACCCTTGTTGGTCGGCCGCTGGTTCGCTTCCCGCCTTAAAGGCACCTCCCGCGATGCACCATCGGATGGGATGGTCGAATTGAGCACGGATCAAATGATGGTGTCAAGACCTCGGTCGTAGTCACCGGGAGGCCGGAACAAACCGGGATAGTCACCGTAATGGCGACTAGGGCATTGTCTATGCTACGCTGGTGGAACACCCGTCAATCAGCTCCACCTTTATGTCCGGATCTCTTCGTAGGTCGGATCAAGGGATCGCCCGGATCCTCGGCTGTGGAGTTAGGCTTCAGATGCCCTCCATGTCCGGGCGCAGCTCCCGCGCCGAAATCACGAGTAAGATACTTAACTTTAAAAGTATGGATTGGGTAGATGAACATCCGCTACCCAGCTCCGAGGGTTATTCATAGAAAATCCATTCAATGGATTCGTGCGGAGGAAGTCCTCCTCCTCTCCCTTGTACAAGCCGGATGGATCTTTGCCGATCGGCTGCCGAGCCTCGCCTTTGCGCCATGACGGGTGGCGCCATCTTCCCATTGAAATCCCACATAGGGTGGCCCCTATATTGGAGTGGCTGCACCCTCAGATAATGCACGTGGCCATGACTCCAATCATGGTCAATCCGGAGGGCCAAGAACCTAATCCGCCCATCGATAATGGACGCCCTATCATCTTCCCCTGAGGGCTCAAGGGCGCCAACTCAGGCGTTTCTTCAAGGGAGCATTGTTGAACTCCGGAGGCCGATCCAACTGGATCCGGCAGAGGGCGCCTCCATGTAGAACCATTCAAGGCAGTCTTTGACGCTTTCTTGGTGCCGGATAGATATCCGGTCCCGGCGATGCGCCATATTTCGGCTCCACCCACTTGATATATCGACCCCTCATGAGAACGGGGTACGAGACAAAACAATCTCTTCCACAGCGCAAAATGGGGCTCGATGCCCAAGAACAGCTCGCAAAGAGCTACGAAGCCTGCGATGTGCAAAATGGAGGCGGGCGGAGGTGGTGAAGCTGGAGTCCGTGAGAACTCTAGGAGCCCCGGAGAAACGGATGTATGGAAACCGAGTCCCCTTATTAGATAGGGGACAAAGCATACCCGCCCCGCTTGAAGGGTTGGGGCCGCGCCTCCTACTTTCCACCCTTGTAGGTGGCTAGTCCGCTCGAACCGGAACCATGAAAGCTGGGGAAGATATCCTCGGTTTGGAGTGCCACTAGCTCATTGGTGGAACTGAGCATCTCCCCAATCTCCGGCTTAGGGCTGGGAGCACGAGAGGAGGAGCCGCTGGCTATCCATGATGGAATGGATTTTGTCGAGGCCCTTCATGAGAACTTGCGGATGGAGGATGGTGTGAGCTGGATCTAGATCCTCGCCTCTTATAGGTGGCTCGTTACA
>CM038676.1:542222454-542463508 GCA_021605205.1 Aegilops longissima | reverse complement strand
ATTTGTGAGGATGTGCCTGTTGTGGTTGCAAACGTTACTATTTTAACGGACTTTGTTATTCTTGATATTCCCGAGGACGATAGTATGTCTATTATTCTTGGAAGACCTTTTTGAATACTGCAGGGGCTGTTATTGATTGCAACAAAGGCAATGTCACTTTTCATGTTAATGGTAATGAGCATACGGTACACTTTCCGAGGAAACAACCTCAAGTTCATAGTATCAACTCTATTGGAAAAATTCCATCGATTATATTTGGAGGTTTTGAATTTCCTCTTCCTACTGTCAAGAAGAAATATGATATTATTATTATTGGGGATGTGCATATCCCGCTGAGGTAACATAGTGTTATTCAAATTTCTCCGGTTTCATGTTATTCGAATGAGTTTGTTAACAAGACCCGATCAACCTTGTTAGTGGATTCCTTTTGATGAGCATGAGATGGATGAAACTAGAAGGCACAACCTTCTGCACCCTCTTTATACTTTCTCGTTATTTAGTTGAAATAAAGTAAAATAGTAGTTTTCTCGTCTGCTTCTGATTTATCCGCAATATAAAAATACCCAAAATAAAAGTCCTCCAAATGCCATGCCAATTTAATATGATTTTTTCGAATATTTGAGGATTTATGGTATCGAAAGCACCATGGGAGCTGCCACTGCCACGAGGGTGGAGGGTGCGCCCCCCGCCTCATGGGCCCATGGTGGCCCTCCTCCACCTATTCCTGCACCCATCCTCTTCTTCTTCCTCCCACAAACATGAATATCTGGTTCAAGCACAAGTTCTAGCTCACCTTGCTACGATTTTCGATCTCCTTGCTGAAAGCACCTCTCACAAAACTACTTGGGGAGATTGTTCCTTAGTATGTGACTCCTCCATTGGTCCAATTAGTTTTTGTTCTAGTGCTTTATTCTTTGCAAATTTGAGCTGCATAGGTGACCATGTTCTTGAGCTTGCATGTCAAATTTATATGGTTCCAAGCAGTTCTAATGCTTGATATAGGCTCTAGGCACTTGTAGGAGTAGTTGCTATTAATTTTATTGAAGTTGGTTCACTTTTATTTGAAGTTACTAAAATTTCAGAATATTTCAGAAAATAATGAAGAGACTTTGAGGGGATCATCGAGTCAAGCTCAAGGAAAAACAAAATGAAGAAGCACAGAGGCCCAAATATAATTTGCCTCGTACCGCGGAGGTTCGGCCGTGTGAATGGCCTTCCGATAACTTCTTGAGACAAGCCGGGATTTATGAGGATTTCTATTCATTGATTGAGAATGCTGGCCTCACCAACTTCCTCCGCGACCAACGTCATCAGTATATCTTACTCACTAATACTTTTGTGCAAAACTTCTACTATTTTCCTAAGGAATCACCTCCTTCAGTAGAGTTTCATTTATATGACGTTGTTAAGAAGATGCCATTAGCTGAATTTTGCAAGGTTTGCAAAATACCCTCTGAGGGTACCCTAGATGAACCACACCATAAAAATGTGGAAGAATTTATTAACACCATCACTGCGGGAGAAACCAGGAAGGTTTCTGATGTTTCCTGTTTTACGCTACTTTGCCATATTTGCTAGTCGTTGCTTGATTGGTCGTGGAAACTGTGGAAACCTTAGTGTTTATCATTTTGTTCCATAGTTTATACCGCGATAACAAGTTAGTATGGGCGGAATTATTGCTAAACGGTTAAGTCTGAACCGTACTAAGGGCCCCATCTTTGGAGGTATTTATGCTTCACGCCTCGCTGCACATTTTAACATATCTATTAGGCTTTATGAGAAAGAAGAAAAATTGCTGCCTAGTGCTTATTTAGATTATAAGAGTATGCTAGCGCATGATTTTATTGTTAAGGGCAGGGAAGGAGAGCTTAAATATAAACTGTATTTTAATAAACATCACCTCGAGACTATTACCTTGCCTCGCTCCTTCCTTGTTTAATTTTGAAGGACCGTATCTCGTTACGTGGGCTGTCGTTCAAGCCTACCGGAATCCTGCACCAGCCCCGAAACCGGAACCACAATATGAGCCTCCAAGACAGTCTGTTTATTCTTGGGATCCGGAGGTGGCTGCTAGCCAATGGCAGTCAGAGTCTTCTTCATCGCAGTGCGACCCCAGCTACACCTATGGGTATCCGCTAGGCCATCCCTGGCAATGAACCAACTTAGGCCAAAATCCTAAGCTTGGGGGAGTACGTATTTCTCACCGACATTACATTTATGTTCACACACTCATTGCTAGATGTCGGTGCTCATACTCTTTCGCTGTAATATCCATGCTAGTTTATTTTCTTTTTCCTGCTTTCTTCTTGTGTGTTTGTTAAACCTTAAGAAAAACCAAAAAACAATAGTAGTAGTTTGCTTTTCTTGCTGTAGTAGTAATGATTAAAAAGAAAACCCAAAAATATTTCCCGTTCTTCTTTTGCTTGTTGGGAGCTTTCCCGTGTGAATAGTTTTATTCCTTTTCTTTTCTTTGGGGGTCGGTAGGAGAAGACCATGATTAAATTGTTGAAGTGGCTCTTATATGCATTATTGTTGATTTAACCAAGAGCCCATATTGCCTTGTCTTCTCTTGTTTATTGAATGCTCGCAGTTTCCAACTTAGTCCAATGCACGTGCACTCTTATTATTATTCACATCGTTCGGTCGTGCAAGTGAAAGGCAATTATGATGATATATGATGGACTGACTGAGATGAGAAAAGCTGGTATGAACTCGACCTCTCTTGTTTTTGTAAATATGATTATTTCATCGTTCCTGATTCAGCCTATTATGAATAAACATGTTTGCAATGACAATTAGAGATCATAGTCACTCGTGCCATGCTTGATTAGCTATGAGTTATAATGATTTACCTTGCGTGCCAACATGCTATCGAAATGGTTATGATGTGGTATGATGGGTTGGTATCCTCCTTTGAATGATTTAAGTGACTTGACTTGGCACATGTTCACGCATGTAGTTGAAACAAATCAATATAGCCTTCACGATATTTATGTTCATGGTGGATTATATCCTACTCATGCTTGCATCCAATGTTTATTAATTTTAATGCATGTTCATGACTGTTGTCGCTCTCTAGTTGGTCACTTCCCGGTCTTTTTCTAGCCTTCACTTGTACTAAGAGGGAATACTGCTTGTGCATCCAATCCTTTAAACCCCAAAGTTATCCCATATGAGTCCACTATACCTTCCTATATGCGGTATCTACCTGCCGTTCCAAGTAAATTTGTATGTGCCAAACTCTAAACCTTCAAATAAACATTCTGTTTTGTATGCTCGAATAGCTCATGTATCAACTAGGGCTGCCCTTATCTTCCATGTTAGGCGGGTTATTCTCAAGAGGAGTGGACTCCGCTCCTCACTCACAAGAAAATGGATGGTCACCGGATGCCCAAATCCATGCTTTATGCAAACTAAATCAAAATAATTGCAAACAAAACTCCCCACAGGACTGTTGCTAGTTGGAGACACTCGTTGTTTCACCAAGTCATGGATTGATGCTTGTTGGTGGAGGGGAATTATAAACTTTACCATTCTGTTTGGGAACCGCCTATAATGTTTGTAGCATGGAAGATATCGCCATCTCTTAGTTGTTATGTTGACAATGAAAGTATGCCGCTCAAAATATTATTTATCTCTATTTCAAAACCGAGCTCTGCACCTCTACAAATCCTCGCTTCCCTCTACTGAAGGGCCTATCTATTTACTTTTATGTTGAGTCATCACCTCTTATTAAAAAGCACCGGCCGGAGAGCACAACCGTCATTTGCATTCACTACTTTTAATTTATATTGGGTATGACTATGACTGGATCTCTTTTACCATAAATTACAATGTCTAGTCAGTCCTTGATCTTTAAAGGTGCTCTGCATTTATGTTTTGCGGTCTCAGAAAGGGCTAGCGAGATACCATCTTGTTATATCATATTATGATTGTTTTGAGAAAATGTCGTCATCCGAGATTTACTATTATCGCTCGCTAGTTGATTATGCTATTGATATGAGTAAACATGAGACCTGAGAGTTATTGCAAATGTGGTTAGTCATGATCTTTGCTGAAAACTTGAATGCTGGCTTTACATATTTACAACAACAAGAGCAAACAGAGTTTATAAAAGTTTTCTTTATCACTTTCAGTTTGTCAACTGAATTGCTTGAGGACAAGCAAAGGTTTAAGCTTGGGGGAGTTTATACGTCTCCGTCGTATCTACTTTTCCAAACACTTTTTCCCTTGTTTTGGACTCTAACTTGCATGATTTGAATGGAACTAACCCGGACTGACGTTGTTTTCAGCAGAATTGCCATGATGTTGTTTTATGTGCAGAAAACAAAAGTTCTCGGAATGACCTGAAACTCCACGGAACATCTAGTTAAAAATAAAAAAATCCTTGCCAAAGATGAAGACAAGGGGGCCCACACCCTGTCCACGAGGGTGGGGGGCGCGCCCCCCTTAGGGCGCGCCCCCTACCTCGTGGGCCCCCTGAGGCTCCTCCGACGCCAACTCCGACTCTATATATTTGCTTTCGGGGAGAAAAAATCATCGCGTTTTACGATACAGAGCCGCCGCCAAGCCCTAAAACCTCTTGGGAGGGCTGATCTGGAGTCTGCTCGGGCTCGGAGAGGGGATTCGCCGTCATCATCATCAACCATCCTCCATCACCAATTTCGTGATGCTCACCGCCAGCGTGAGTAATTCCATCATAGGCTTGCTGGACGGTGATGGGTTGATGAGATCTATCATGTAATCGAGTTAGTTTTGTTAGGGTTTGATCCCTAGTATCCACTATGTTCTGAGATTGATGTTGCTACGACTTTGCTATGCTTAATGCTTGTCACTAGGGCCCTGCTACCTCTTGTGCACTGCGTTGGATTTCCCCGAAGAGGAGAGGATGATGAAGCAAAGTAGCGTAAGTATTTCCCTTAGTTTTTGAGAACCAAGGTATCAATCCAGTAGGAGGCCACGAGTGAGTCCCTCGTACCTACACAAAACAAATAGCTCAACGCAACCAACACGATTAGGGGTTGTCAATCCCTTCACGGCCACTTACGAGAGTGAGATTTGATAGAGATGATAGATAATATTTTTGGTATAGAGATGCAAGGTAAAATAAAAGCAAAGCAAAACAATAGTAAAGTGATGGAAGATTGATATGATGAGAATAGACCCGGGGGCCATAGGTTTCACTAGTGGCTTCTCTCAAGAGCGTAAGTATTTATACAGTGGGTGAACAATTTACTGTTGAGCAATTGATAGAATTGAGCATAGTTATGAGAATATCTAGGTATGATCATGTATATAGGCATCACGTCCGAGACAAGTAGACCGACTCCTGCCTGCATCTACTACTATTACTCCACTCATCGACCGCTATCCAAAGATGCATCTAGAGTATTAAGTTAATGAAAACAGAGTAACGCTTTAAGCAAGATGACATGATGTAGAGGAATAAATTCATGCAATATGATAAATACCCCATCTTGTTATCCTCGATGGCAACAATACAATACGTGCCTTGCTGCCCCTATCATCACTTGGAAAGGACACCGCAAGATTGAACCCAAAGCTAAGCACTTCTCCCATTGCAAGAAAAACCAATCTAGTAGGCCAAACCAAACTGATAATTCGAAGAGACTTGCAAAGATAACCAATCATACATAAAAGAATTCAGAGAAGATTCAAATATTGTTCATAGATAATCTTGATCATAAACCCACAATTCATCGGTCTTAACAAACACATCGCAAAAAGAAGATTACATCGAATAGATCTCCACGAGAGAGGGGGAGAACATTGTATTGAGATCCAAAAAGAGAGAAGAAGTCATCTAGCTCTTACTATGGACCCGAAGGTCTGAGGTAAACTACTCACACTTCATCGGAGGGCTATGGTGATGATGTAGAAGCCCTCCATGGTGGATTCCTTCCCATGAGCTCCTAACAGGCCCCAAGATGGGATCTCGTGGGTACAGAAGGTTGCGGCGGTGGAATTAGGTTTTTGGCTCCATATCTGATCGTTTGGGAGTACGTAGGTATATATAAGAAGAAGGAGTACGTTGGTGGAGCTTCGAGGGGCCCACGAGGCAGGGTGCGTGCCCTAGGGGGGGCGCCCTCCACCCTCATGACCGCCTCGTGGCTTTCTTGATGGAGGGTCCAAGTCTCCTGGATCATATCAGATGAGAAAATCACGTTCCCGAAGGTTTCATTCCGTTTGGACTCCGTTTGATATTCCGTTTCTTGAAACACTGAAATAGGCAAAAACAACAATTCGGGTGGGGCTCCGGTTAATAGGTTAGTCCCAAAAGTAATATAAAAGTGGAAAATAAAGCCCAATATGGTCCAAAACAGTAGATAATATAGCATGGAGCAATAAAAATTATAGATATGTTGGAGACGATCGCATCCCCAAGCTTAATTCCTGTTCGCCCTCGAGTAGGTAAATGATAAAAGAGATTTTTGATGCGGAGTGCTACTTGGCATAATTTCAATGTAACTCTTCTTAATTGTGGTATGAATATTCAGATCCGAAAGATTCAAGACAAAAGTTCATATTGACATAAAAATAATAATACTTCAAGCATACTAACAAAGCAATTATGTCTTCTCAAAATAACATGGCCAAAGAAAGTTATCCCTACAAAATCATATAGTCTGGCTATGCTCTATCTTCACCACACAAAGTATTTAAATCATGCACAACCCCGATGACAAGCCAAGCAATTGTTTCATACTTTTGACATTTTCAAAACCTTTTCGATCTTCACGCAATACATGAGTGTGAGCCATGGATATAGCACTATATGTGGAATAGAATGGTGGTTGTGGAGAAGACAAAAAGGGAGGAAGATAGTCTCACATCAACTAGGCGTATCAACGGGCTATGGAGATGCCCATCAATAGATATCAATGTGAGTGAGTAGGGATTGCCATGCAACGGATGCACTAGAGCTATAAGTATATGAAAGCTCAACAAAAGAAACTAAGTGGGTGTGCATCCAACTCGCTTGCTCACGAAGACCTAGGGCAATTTGAGGAAGCCCATCATTGGAATATACAAGCCAAGTTCTATAATGAAAAATTCCCACTACTATATGAAAGTGACAAAATGAGAGACTCTCTATCATGAAGATCATGGTGCTACTTTGAAGCACAAGTGTGGTAAAAGGATAGTAACATTGTCCCTTCTCTCTTTTTCTCTCATATTTTTTTATTTGGGCCTTTTCTCTTTTTTTATGGCCTCCTTTTTTTCTTCTTTTTTTTATTTTTCGTCCGGAGTCTCATCCCGACTTATGGGGGAATCATAGGCTCCATCATCCTTTCCTCACTTGGGACAATGCTCTAAAAATGATGATCATCACACTTTTATTTTTCTTACAACTCAACAATTACAACTCAATACTTAGAACAAAATATGACTCTATGTGAATGCCTCCGGCGGTGTACCGGGATATGCAATGAATCAAGAGTTACATGTATGAAAGAATTATGAACGGTGGCTTTGCCACAAATACGATGTCAACTACATGATCATGCTAGCAATATGACAATGATGGAGCGTGTCATAATAAATGGAACGGTGGAAAGTTGCATGGAAATATATCTCGGAATGGCTATGGAAATGCCATGATAGGTAGGTACGGTGGCTGTTTTGAGGAAGGTATATGGTGGGTGTATGATACCGCGAAAGGTGCGGTATTAGAGAGGCTAGCAATGGTGGAAGGAAGGGAAAAGTGCGATAATCCATGGACTCAACATTAGTCATAAAGAACTCATATACTTATTGCAAAAATCTAGAAGTTATCAAAGCAAAGTATTACGCGATGCTCCTAGGGGATAGATTGGTAGGAAAAGACCATCGTCGTCCCCGATCGCCACTCGTAAGGAAGACAATCAATAAATAAATCATGCTCCGACTTCATCACATAACGGTTCACCATACGTGCATGCTACGGGAATCACAAACTTTAACACAAGTATTTCTCAAATTCACAACTACTAAACTAGCATGACTCTAATATCACCATCTTCATATCTCAAAACAATTATCAATCATCAAACTTTTCTTAGTATTCAACGACTCAAAAGAAAGTTTTACAAATCTTGAATACCAAGCATATTATTATTAAGCAAATTACCATGCTATTCAATACTCTCAAAATAATTTAAGTGAAGCACATAGAGCAAAACTATAAAGCTCAAAAGATATAAGTGAAGCACATAGATCAAAACTATAAAGCTCAAAAGATATAAGTGAAGCATATAGAGTATTCTAAAAAATTCCAATTCATGTATGGCTCTGTCAAAAGGTGTGTACAACAAGGATGATTGTGGTAAACTAAAAAGCAAAGACTCAAATCATACAAGACGCTCCAAGCAAAACACATATCATGTGGTGAATAAAAATATAGCTCCAAGTAAAATTACCGACGAAGTAGATTTAAAGAGGGATGCCTTCCGGCATCCCAAGCTTTGACTTTTGGTGTCCTTGATTATCTTGGGGTGCCATGGGCATCCCCAAGCTTAGGCTCTTCCACTCCTTTTTCCATAATCCATCAAAAGATTTCACCCAAAACTTGAAAACTTCACAACACAAAACTCAACAGAAATCTCGTGAGCTCCGTTAGTGAAAGAAAACAAAAGACCACTTCAAGGTACTTGTAAGTGCATCTAGTGCCCCTTAGTGATTTTGGTGTATTGAAGACTTATAGGTTAAGGAACTAATGCGTTTGTGAGTGTACACAGGTCTATAAGTCTGTGAGGAGTTTGATATTTACAGAGAAAGTCGACCCCTAAAAATGTAGTTCTTCGACTGAAGACTTTGACATTCTGAAGACTTTATGAAGACTTTGAAATAGAAGAAATTGGTGTGACCTTGAAGACTTGGTATTCATTTGAGGAACATGAAGCGTGAAGACTTTTGTTTTCGTAGTTTCATTTTCTCTTTCTTGAGTCATAGGAAACACCGTACCGTTAAAGGGGGTCGAGGAAATACTAAGGAAAAATTTCCATGTGATGCTCATCTCAAAATCCTACACCTACCAATCCCTTCGAGTGAAGCCTTTGAAATCTCATACAGCTTCACCAATTTCTTCAAAGGATGTAGACGAAGTTCTTCTGCTCGCTGAGGAATTTGTTCTGACTGAGGAGTTTAGGAATTCGCTAGTGCGGATTGCCTACACAGTGAGGAACATGATAGCCCTGAGGAATTTGTGATTCAAATTTCCGACCATTGTCTTCAAGGCCACCTGTCCCAAAATATCTTATCCACCTAACGGTCATATCATTGAAGGGCATTTATGTCTTATCATGTCGGGCTGCTCCCTAGGCTATAAGTAGCCGCCCCCTACCCCACTAGCTGGTTGGCTGCTCCGAGAGAAACTTGACACTTGTCATTAGAGAGCAACCCTTCCTCTGAGGACTTTGAGCGAAAATCATCGAGTGAGGAAAAACCCAAAAACCAAACCCCTACAAACCCAAAGTTATTGAGCATCACTGAAGAGATTGATCCTGCGTGGATCCGACGCTTGTTACCTTTGAAGACTGTGCTTCTTCCAGACGGTTAGGCGTCATGGTCTAGAGCATCCAAGAGGAATTGTGGATCGCCGAGTGACCAAGTCTGTGAAGGTTTGGAAGTCGCCTGAAGACTTACCACGAGTGATTGGACGAGGTCTGTGTGACCTTAGTTCAAGGAGAATACGGTGAGGACTTGGTGTCCTGAGCTGCGTGCTCAGCGACTGGGTGTCCGGGACTGTGTGTCCTCGAGTTTAAATACTCACCGCTCCAACCGACGCATAACCGAGACAAAGAATTGGAACTGGTCTACCAAATCATTGTCTTCACCAACCTACTGGTTCTATTTCCTCAACCCTTTCATTTCCTCATTATCGTGTTGAGTGTTCGTTCATATCTGTGTTTGAAGACTTTGATCAAGACTTTCTCAATTTCCTCGCCCAATTTCTTCATCTGTTTGTCTTCTTCTTGTGCTATCCTGTGTTTACGCTTTCTCGTACTCTTGATTGTCTTCATTTCATCATGATGACCATGCCCGCATTCTCTTATGCTTACTTCGAGTACTTATTCCGCTGCAAGTAGTTCTTCGCTAAGGAATTTCTCACCGCAAATTCCTCGTTGAAGAATTCATAAAATCGCCTATTCACCCCCTCTAGTCGATATAACGACTTTCAATTGGTATCGAGCAAGGTACGCCTTGTTCTCAGTGATTTTGGTTTAACCACCGAGTTTTAGTTATGTCGACCGCATGTATGAAGAAAGTGACATGCCCTATCTTTGACGGTCACGATTATCCCAAGTGGAAGGCCATGATGAGGAAGCGCCTCATGGCAATGGACAGCGAGTTGTGGACCGTCACCAAAATTGGTCTTACTGATTCAGGTAAGACGGCGAACGCAGATGATATTCGCAAGTACACTCGCCTTGACATCATGGCGAAGGACATCATCTGCTCTCGCCTATCTAGAGATGAATTCAAGCGCATTATGCATCTTTGCAATGCGGTTTATCTGGGACCGAATCTCCGACGCCTATGAAGGTCATCGAACCCGCTCATGATCCTTGGTTTGAGGACTTCAAGGAATCTCTCAAAACGATGACTTTCAAACCCGTAATCATCATCTTCAAAGATCATGTCTCATGGCAAAGGGTGTCGAGGTAACCAATGTTCCCCATCTGAATTTAGTGATCGTGAATCATGATGATGGATCCGATGATGATATTGAACCTAGATATACCAAACTTGTTTGCATTGCCACCAAACAACAACATGCCTTGGAAAAGGTTCAAAACATGTTAGGTAAGAGTGATGATATGTTAGGTGAAGAAATGGATCGCACTAAAGCCCCGATCGAAAATCTTCGAGACTTCAGCCTAGGTTTGACAACCTTCAAGGTCATCATAACACTCTCTTGTCTCGATCATGAGAAACTTTCTTATGAATTTCTTCAAAGAAAGCAAGATCTTGAGAAGCTAAGAGTGAGTTATGAAGATCTTCAGAAGGAGAGCGATTCATTACTTGCTAAACAAATCAACGCTTCTCGTGAAGAATTTGTTCCTCCATGCTTAAAGTGCATTGAACGTGAATCGCTAATTCTTCACCGAATGTTCAAATGCTTCAATCTGTTACAAATTCTTCACCGCCTCTGCTATCACTAATTCCTCATCCGAGGACATTGCTAGTATCACCGACGATGCAGGGCTGAAGGAATTGTACATGACAGAATGTACAAAAGCCTCAAAGGGCATCGACTTTTGTGATGTGCTTAAAAGCAGATCCTCAACAGAACCCTAGGAAAGAGGGTATTGCCTTTGAGAGGAAACTCAATGCTGATGGAACATATTGAAGCCCGAAAAGATCCCAAAACCTCATGGGTTGCTGCAAAGGGACCTCCAGCTTGATCCATCTAACTTATCTGGCTTTACATGCTAATCTCCTCATTCTTCCGATGAGTCATTTGACTCAACTATAAACTGTTCAAAAATCAAATGGTGAAGTATTTGCTAGATATGTTGGCACTAATCGCAGGAACGGTTCCCCTATGAAGAAAATCTGGGTTCCCAAGAAGTGCCTTGAAAGTCTTCAGTGAATGTCCTCATGACACCACCGTGAAGAATAGGAACCCCAGATCAAACTCTTCATATGGACCAAATTCTTCATATGGATCCAAGTCCTCATACGGACCAAATTCCTCACGTGGATCAAATTCTCAAAAGGATCAAAGTCCTCATATGATTATCATCGTATAACAACTCGCTTCGCAGGTAGAGCTAAGGGCTATGAATATGTGCATTATTCTTCAAACCAATATGTTCATAAGTCATCAAGAATTTCTCTCGCTTATTCATATGCTTACCATAACCCTCTTATGTGAAACGAAATGGATTGGCCTCTATGCCACCATTCTCATATGGTGCTCGCAGAGTGATGAACTCTTTGCCACCCCTTCATATGTGGGTGGTGAAGAAAAGAACTAACCTCTTCTCGCAGGTCAGTCTCCGGACATGCTTTAAACGTCTGAAAAATTTGCTGGGGGCCTGACAAAATGCCTGAAAGGACGCAGGCTAATCATGATGAAATAAACTTTCACTTCACACGTCCTCATACTGCCTATCTGTTATACTGCCTGATGAAATTCATCTGATGAACTTGATATCATATTCTTCACTGATGAAGTATATGTGATCGTAAGTTGCACTAATTCATCTGCAGGATGATCCACCCAAAGCCACTGAGTGGGTTCTCGATAGTGGATGTACAAATCACATGACTGGTGACAAGAATCTATTGATGGATGCTCCCTTATCACCATCACATCTGAAGCATATCATCTTTGGCCGACAAAGGCAAAAGTCGTATTGGGTCTTGGTAAGGTTGCGATCTCTAAGGACATACACATGGACAAAGTCATGCTTGTTGAGTCCTTAGGATACAACCTCATGTCGATCCTCAATGCTTTGTGATCTTGATATGGTTGTTATCTTTGGCAAGTATCGTTGTGTTGTGATTATGGAAGTCGACAATTCCAAAGTCTTCAAGGCTTTAGGAGAGGAGACTTGTATATTGTTGATTTCTCTACAGACCACAACCAGCCGTGTGTCTACTTGCAAAAGCTTCGTAAGGCTTGCTATGGCATCGGCGACTTGGTCACGCAGCATGAGGAATTTGAACACGCTTGCAAAGAAGAAGCATGTCATTGGCATTGAGAATGTCAAATTCCTCAAGGATCACTTGTGTGGAGCATGTGAAGTGGAAAATGACCAAGGCCAAGCATCCAAATAAGACTATCATGACCACTACTCGTCCCTTCGAATTGCTTCACATGGACCTCTTTGGTCCTAATCATTACTCAAATGTCACTAATGACGATCTCTATATGGCTTTGTTATTGTTGATGATTACTCTCATTACACATGGGTACACATTGTTACTTACAAAATGAAGTGCAGAAGTCTTCAAACGATTTTCCTCGAGGGCTTCAACTAACTTTGGTGTGAAGAGCGGACACATCAGAGTGACAATGGAACCGAGTTCAATAATTCTAGTCTTGATGCCTATCTTGATGAACTTGGTATTACTCATGAGTTATCTGCTCCTTATACTCCTCGGCAGAAATGGCGCTGTGGAGCGCAAGAACAGAACTCTTGTTGAGATGGCTCGCACTATGCTTGATGAATACAAAACGCCTAGTCGCTTTTTGGATCGATGCAATTGATACCGCGTGCCACATCATCAACAGAGTATATCTTCACAAATTCTTCAAGAAGACGCCTATGAACTCCTCAACGACAAGAAACCCAATGTAAGTTATTTCAAAGTCTTCGATTGCTAAATGTTGGATTAGAGATCCTCATCACAATTCTAAATTTGCACCAAAAGCACATGAAGGTTTTATGCTTGGTTACGGAAAGGACTCGCACACCTACAGTAGTCTTCAACATCGCTCTTCACAAGATTGTTGATATCAGAGATGTGCGGTTCGATGAAACTAATGGCTCGCAAAGAGAGCACCTACCTTCGTGTTAGATGAACCAGCACCTAAGGAATCTATCAAGTTCAAGGCAACCGAGGATGTCATTCCCATCAAGAATCTGTCAAGAATTCATTCCTCAGACGCAAAGAACGCCGAAATGATGCACTCAAGATAATGTCAAGACAATGGTGCCGAGGAAAATGATCAAATTCCTCGACGACAACCAGCTCATCCTCGCTGCAAAAGAAGTGCAAGTTGACAAGATCATCGATGACATTGAAGCGCCAGTCCTCTCACACGCTCAAAAGCTTCACATTTATCTAAATTTTGTGGGCACTATGCTTTTGTCTCTATCACAGAGCCCACTAAGGTAGATGAAGCATTTCTGGAGCCTGAGTGGATTCATGCCATGCAAGAAGAATTACATCAATTCGAGCTCAACAATGTCTCGGAACTGGTCAAACGTCCGGATCCTCGCAAGCATAATATCATTGGCACAAAGTGGATCTACCGCAACAAGCAAGATGAAAATGGCCTTGTGGTGAGGAATAAGGCACGACTTGTAGCTCAAGGCTACACACAAGTTGAAGGAATTGATTTCGATGAAACTTTTGCACTGTTGCTAGACTTGAGTCTATTCAGATATTACTCGCCTATGCTAACCATCACAATATCACTTTATATCAAATGGATGTGAAAAGTGCATTCCTCAATGGTAAGCTTGAGGAAGAAGTATATGTTGCTCAACCCCTGTGTTTTGAAGACCCAAAGAATGCCGACAAAGTCTTCAAACTCAACAAGGCCCTCTATGGTCTCAAACAAGTTCTACAGGCGTGGTATGATACATTGAAGGAATTCTTCATGAAGAATGGCTTCACACCCGTTCACTCGACCCTACTCTCTTTACTAAATCATATGATGGTGAACTGTTTGTGTGCCAAATATATGTTGATGATATTATCTTTGGCTGTATCGACCAACGTTATAGTGATGAATTTGCCTATATGATGAGTGAAGAATATCAAATGTCTATGATGGGAGAGTTGAAATTCTTCTTAGGTCTTCAAATTCACAACAATACAATGGCATATTCATATCTCAGAGAAATACCTCAAAGATGTCCTCAAGAAATTCGCATGCAAGATTGCAAAGGCGTCAAAACACCTATGCCCACAAATGGCCATCTATGCACCGATGAAAATGGTATTGACTTCGATCACAAGGTATACCGCCCATGATTGGTTCTCTATTGTACTTATGTGCATCTAGGCCAGATATAATGCTTAGTGTTTGCATGTGTGCCCGATTTCAAGCTACACCAAGGAATCACACCATAAGGTCGTGAAGCATATTCTTCGATATCTAGCTCGCACACCAACACTAGGATTATGGTACCCCAAGGGCTCGCTTTTGATCTCATTGGATATTCGACTCGACTATGCCGGTGATCGTGTGGACCGCAAGTCAACATCTGGTACTTGTCGCTTCCTGACGATCTTTGGTCCGTTGGTCCTCGAAGAAACAGAACTGCGATCACCGCTTCATCGGAAGCTGAATACATTGCTGCTGGCTCGTGTTGTGCTCAATTGCGTGGATGAAGCAAACTCTCAAGAACTACGGCATCAACGTGAAGAATGTGCCTCTCATCGTGACAATGAGAGTGCCATCAATATTGCTCACAACCCAGCTTCAAAGACTCTAAGACAAAGCACATTCAAATTCGCCATCATTTTCTTTGTGATCATGTGTTGAAGGGCTTACATCTCCATCGAGCATGTGAAGACCAAGAACAGCTAGCCGATATCTTCACTAAGCCCTTGGATGAGAAGAGATTTAGCAAGTTGCGTGTGAGCTAAATATCTTAGAATCTTCAATGTTCTTTGAAAAGGACACACATCCCGACACTTATGCAAAATTGATGACTTAGATGTGCAACACATGAAGAAACGTTTTCTTCAATCAATGAAGAATAACACTCTAAGTGTGAAGAAATTAATGAAGAATTTGATTCTCGTAACCCTACGACAATTGTACGCGTGTCTGAAATCATCGTTTTATACGGTGGGTCACGCCACCACCAAAGTTGAAAATCTTCAATTTGAGTTTTTCCTCGCTTTTCAAATTCTTCAACTTTGCAAAATCTTCACTGCTTCCGCTCGTTTTTCTTCATTGGCTATATATATATGGGTTTATGTCCTCTACAAGATTCACTTATGGCTATTTCTTCAAGTCGTTTTTCGCTAAGTGAATGTGATCGGACCTTCCCCTCTATGCTATACTCAACCCAATCTATTCACAAATTCTTCATGTGCGTTCTATTTGAAACTCGCTCAAAATCTTCACCGTGTCCTTGTCACCAAGAAATTGCGAACGGAACTTTAAAACTGATCTTATCCAAACTTTCGGTTTTGCCGCTTAAACTGCTCCGCATCCGACGATGCATTATTTTATTCACCCATGATCATACACGATCTCCACTACACAAGACGTGGGTGACACATGTCGTGAGAAGGAGAATGGTCAGGCATGTTCGTCCTAAATCTTCTGCTAACAGTTTTCACCGCTTCTATAAATACCCTCTCTCCATCCTCACTTCTTTTACTCCACTCGATCTCTCTCTCCGCCGAGCTCCTCAAACCCTAGCGCCGCTGCCTCCTCCATCGCCGCCGGTGAGGAAGAGCTTCATCGCCTCGACCTCGTCGCCGACGATTTCGCCGATCATGGAAATCCTCACTCCGCCGCCGCCGTAGCTGTCTTCCTCCGCCAAGTTAGGGCGTGGAAGATCTGAATCGATTTAACTTCCCAACTGTTCTTCTTAGTTCGTCGTGTTCTTCATTTCGGTAATTAAAAGTTACTTTTATTACTCGCTTTGATTCTCAAACCTTCCTAAAATCTTCAAAGGTGTTTATTCTTCAAATCTTCACACATATGAACACCTCAAACAAAATATGCTCTTGATTCGCTTTCTAAGCAATGATTTTCTTCAAGATTCCTCAATTGTGTGGATCCTCGATCTATAAAACTCGAACCTAAGACAAAGATCGCTTAGTGAAATTCTTCAAGGCTCATCTGTTAAATTCCTCAAACTAGTTCTTTTGAAAACCTTCGAGAACGATATGACCTCTCCAAATTCCTCGCAACTATACTCTGCTCACAGTACTCATGTCCGCTGAATCACTAGGTTCTCATCAACTTAACTCATTTGCGCTGCCTCGAAGAAAAGTTGCATACTTCTTCAGAGAATTCATTTGGTCAAATTCTCACCAAGAATATGGCGTATGGAAAGAAGCCACGAAAGGAGGAAAGAGGCCCGAGGTCATGACTGCCTTTGAAATCCTCGAGGAAATATATGCTGATTATTGCACACTGATGAAGCCGAGTTCGCAAAGAAAATAAAAATCAGCGCAAGGTGCGATTAAAAGGATTGAACGGAGATGGGCAAGGAATGGAGGAGTACAGATATGTAACTCCAAAGTACATGAAGAAATTCAGACTCAATCCTCCATGCCCAAGAGCTCCATTGGCACTGGTCAAGAAGTCGACCCCACCAAAGATCAAGCGTGGTGAGGACTTTCCCAAGAATGGGCCAAGCACCAAGCCAAATTGGCAAGACAAGCCAACGAGGCAAAGGAGGAAATTCAATGAGGACTCACATCGCTGCTGCCCCGAGGCCTCTGCAAGTCCTCAAGACTGCAGATCCGCCACGTGCCACGGACCGCAGTGCTTCTCCATTGCCTCCGTGTCTCAAAGAAGTTCCTCACCGCACTAAAGTCTTCATCCGCCCAACTCTGCCAAGACTAAGGCCACAAATGGACGAGGTCCTCGCCAAGTCCTAAGAAGAAACAGTCGCCTTCCAAGTTCCACCTGAAGATGATGAGGCTGATGATGATGAACTTGCGGAAATCATCAGAGATCACCAAGAAAGGGCCGCTAGAGCCAAAGGCACATCTGTGTCACTGCTGTTGAATCTGAGGAAAATCCTCGATTACATTGATCTCTGGCACAAGGATCCAAACACCCTATGCTCGATTTCATCTCGACTCGGACAAATATATGTCACCCATTTCATCAATGAAGAGAAATGGAAGTTTGAAAAGGCAAGAGAGATCAAGAAAGCTCAATACAAAAAGGAGAAGTTCCTGAAGAAAAACGTTGTCAGAATGACACCTGAGGAACTTCTCAAGGTCCAGACTGAAATCCAAGACCTCAGCAAAAACTTTGATGCTTATTATGCTGATTGGCAAGGAGCCAAAGTCGATTCGCAACCCGACGAAGAAATTCACCAATGTTGCTGCCCTAACGCAACATGAAATTCCTCAGTCGAGCCTCACCAAAGAAACCGAAGAACATGCCAAGACCAATCGATGAAGTTCAGGCTGTCAAGAAAATGCTACTTCGTATCTGATGATCTCATTCCACCACCGAAGAAATTGCCGTGGCATCCACTAGTGGTGCGCTCAAGAAATCGAATAAGTCGTGGCAATCGCATCGCCATACCAAGAAAATCAACCAGATTCCTCGCCTCCTCCCGCACCAACACCAACTCCAGCTTCTTCCATCCGCCTCGATGTGAAGAAGACCAAGGCTGCCGAACGAGCTGCAAGTGAAGAAACGGAAAGCATCACCAAGGCCAAATTCTTCTACTGCAAGAAAATGAAGCCAATGACCAGCTCCTTTGAAAATCCTATTGATGCGATTCCACTTCTCAATTCCATCAAAGGACCTTGTTCCTTTGATGAAGATTATGTGATCCCAAGCGGATCCGATGAAGAAAATCATTCTCCGCTTCACGAGAGCAGATTGATGAAGAAATTGAAGTGGAAGCAATCCCTTCAACCCCAATCATTTCCTTGCCTATGCCTCAGTTCACAGCTGAAGAGGACGGTGTTGAGGAACTTGAAGAAGATGTGGATATTGGAAGCAGAACACCAGTGATGAACGATGGCTTTTGGGAAAGTCAGCATCCAAATTCTCCACTCTTCACCCCAATCCAACAGATACCTCAGTCCCCTGCTCCAACGGTTCAAATGGGCTCTGAAGAAACCCATCCCACTTCATCTGTCCATGAAGAAATTCCAGCCACTAGCACCGATGAAACTGCATCGCTGATCCTCGATCGCACTCAGAGGAACAAGAAATTCCTCAGCTTGAAGAACCTGAGATTGTGATTCCAGAGGTCGTGATGCAACTCACTGACACTCCACTGCCAAAGCCAAAGAATCCCTTCTCAACAAAGCAAAAGTTCAAGGCTGAAGATTTCTTCAATGAGCACGATTCTTCATCGACATAATCCATATGATTCGCTTTCGATAAGGAAGAGGCGCTTCGACCGCCACCAAGCCAATTTCTATTCCTCGGTGCTTTCAACAAAGACAAAGTCTTCGATCATGCACATATTCCTCATGTGGACATGGAGTCTCCGCCAGCTTTGAGCCAGCCCTCGTGTTCTTCACGACGCAGACTTCAATTTGTGCATCGACATCTGTGATTGGAATGAAGAACTCATTCTTCAATTTTATGCAACGCCGCACATCACCGGAGATGTCAAGACGTGAACTCATGGGTGTTAGATCGATGTCCAAAATACTCACTACAAGGCACCAAAGAATCGAATTGCTTCGCGCCCTACCACTCGGCCCTCCACTTGATGGTGCTCGTTGTATCTACAATGAACCGTAACTTTCAAATCACTATATGCAAGTGTTGATGAAGCCTTTGAAGCCAAGGCAGGCCCTAAGAACCAAATTCTCGTCAAGGAATTATTGTATGTGCCTCGGACTGTCTATCGGATTCTGACGAAGACAATGAGTCCTATCAAAGGTCACGACTCAAATGATGAAGAAGTCGTTGGCATCATGAAGAATATGCTTTTCAATATCATTCATGGCGTTCCCATCAACTTCCATGATTTCTTCACGAGGACTCTGGCAAACATTGCTATGTCACCATTTGAGCTGTGCACCTTGGATAATGAGATTCATCAGGACAATGTCTTCACTCAATTACAAGGTCGATATCAACCATTGCAGCTACTTGCCCTCGATTGAAGTCCTTAAACGGACATTTACCTCACCGATGACAAGGGCAAGGCTATCGCTGTGATCGATGAAGGCATTCATCCATTGATGGACAGCCAGAAAGCTGCATCCTACTCCACCAATGATGACTCGCCACACATGACTCGCCACAAATACCTCACCAAGCAAAGTCCTCAAGCCACAAAGACCTGTGGTGATGATCGATCATGAGTTACTCCTCGCCTTCATCGAAGGTTGATCGCAATCATAAATGGGTCAAGCGTCATTTTGGTTCAATTCTTCACAACATGACCTCTACACACAATGCAAAGGAAGAAAACCACTACTACCTCCATGAAACCTTCAAACGCACTGGCTGTTCTTTCAAATGTCTACAACGCGAAGAACTAACGACAATGGGTCTTAAGGAAGAATTTGACTGGTCTGCACCTCCTCCAAGAAATACAAGAAGGTCAAAGTTCCTTCCTTGGTGGCTAGCTCCTATTCTTCATCGCGACACCGATGAAAATGAAGATTTGACGACATCGCGGCAGGCCCTACTACAACAAACAACCCCAACAACGCCGGGCGCCCTTCTTCAACTTGAAATTCTTCAGTAGGCTTAGTCCTCGCCGATCCTTTTGGTCATTCGATGACAAAGGGGAGAAATTTGAGTTAGTCTTCAAGCGGGTCTATTATATGGGCAAATTTTTGTTAAGTTACAACTCGCTCTTCCGAAACTTTTATTGATCGAGTTGTAATCTTAAACCCGATGGTGCTTTGATACTTTTGATGCATCGTGTTTTGCACTATGCTCTGATACTTTTGATGCACTGAGCTCTGATTCTCTTGAGCTCTGATACTATTGATGCGTTATTTTGCATGCTTGTTCCTCATTAATGTTATCGCACACATGCTGAATTTCATCAAGCACCATATTTCATCATGCATTTCAAATTCTTCATACTATATGTCAAATGCGTGTATGAATTACAAGATATAGGGGGAGATCTCCATGATTCAACTCTTCTAATGTGCATTGCCTCAAAAGCAAATTCCTCACTATGCACATCTTCAGGGGGAGTTCTTCTATATCTTGCAATCAAATTCCTCAATATCAGTATTTACACTTCATATGTTTATCCCCGTTGTCGGTGTCAAAACCGGCGGATCTCGGGTAGGGGGTCCCGAACTGTGCGTCTAGGCGGATGGTAACAAGAGACAAGGGACACGATGTTTACCCAGGTTCGGGCCCTCTTGATGGAGGTAAAACCCTACGTCCTGCTTGATTGATATTGATATTGTGGATGTTTACAAGAGTGGATCTACCACGAGATCAAGGAGGCTAAACCCTAGAAGCTAGCCCATGGTATGATTGTAAGGGTTGTTGTGATTGTTGTCCTATTTGACTAAAGCCATCCGGTTTATATAGACACCGGAGAAGGCTAGGGTTACATAGAGTCGGTTACAATGGTAGGAGATCTACATATCCAGACGCCAAGCTTTCCTTCCACGCCAAGGAAAGTCCCATCCGGACACGGGTGAAGTCTTCAATCTTGTATCTTCATAGTCTTGGAGTCCGGTCGATGATGATAGTCCGCAAACGATAGTTCGGTCGATGATGGTAGTCCGCTATCCGGACACCCCTAATCCAGACTCCTCAAGAGCTCCCTCGAACCAGGCTTCAATGACGGTAAGTCCGCGTATATTGCTTGGCATTGCAAGGAGGGTTCCTCCTCCAAATGATAGAAGATTGGGAACACCAGATAGTGTCCGCTCGCAAAATAAATTCCACATTCCACCATAGAGAGAATAATAATATATACACAAGTTCAATCTGTCGACGTTTTTCGTGGTATGACGCCACACCACTACCAAGCCATTACTCAATTGTTTTTACTTTACCACCTCAACGATTTAGGGAAGCGGTTTCCTTGGCACGCCTTGTCGAGCAGAGATCGTGTTTCCCTTAATCCGGATTCTCATCAATACGGGCGTAGTAATCCAACCGCGCCTGCTCGCCACGCCTCTATCGGGCGTAGTCCCAAACGGTCACGAAGACGGCTCTTGGTATTCTCCCTCTTTATAACGGGACCAAGGCTCGTTTCTTTTTCTGCAATCTTCCATCGAATCCTCTCCATGCTCCAAGTTCCAACACCTAGAGCCCCAGATTCGAGCGCTTTGACCTTCAACGATGTCCGGTTCCGACCTCCAGGGTCGGTGGATGCCCTCCTCCATCACGGAGGAGGACGTGCTAAAGCTGCGGGAGGCCAAGCACTGCCTTACGAGATTTCAGACAGTTGCTCCGCCAAGGGCAGGCCATCCCCACCCCGAGCCCGGCGAGTATGTCGCCTTCAGATCCCACCTCCGCCGGGGTTTAGGCTTCCCGATGGATCCTTTTGTGAGAGGGCTCATGTTTTACTATGGGTTGGAATTCCACGACTTGGCTCCGAGTCCATCCTCGCATATATCCGCATTTATTGTCATCTCATGGTTTTCCTCCGCCACCCCACACTTCGCCCGTGGGTCAAGACTTTGAATGTGGCGCCAAGATGATCGGGGCGCTGCGGAGTGTGGCGGGCGGCCATAAGTAGGAGGGCCGATGCCCTCGGGGCCCGCTGCTCCTTCCAAGAGGAGCTCGCCTGTGGCAGCAAGAGTGGTTCTATATTACCGCTACGAGGGGCCGCAGACAAAAGCCGCCGCCTATTCCGCCAGACCTCCACGACGATTGATGTCGTGGGTCAACCATACTCAACTGGGGCCACAAAGGACGTGCCCCTACCGCAGGCCGGATTCGAGATCTCTTAACGAGGGAGATCGATATGGTGGTGGTGGTGCAGGTTATGCTAATTAGGCGCCTCCTGCCTCAGTAAACGCCGCCCTCTCCGGCTATGGGAGTTCAATCCGAGGGCCCACGGATTCTTCAACACTTCATGGGTATGACACCCCGAGATGTATAACTTATTCTTCGGATCACAAGAGGTGCGCCTGAATCGACCGAGGATGCCGGACTAAGCTGCAATCGCCTTGGATACTCAAGTAAGTAGTTCCAAGTCCGACATACCGCTTGTTTGCCTTTCAATGATCCGCTTTATGACCGATCTCCTTCTACACAGGAGTGGATAGCGGAAGCAAAATTAATACGTGTCCGCCCTCCCCGAGACCGCGCGGATCCCGTGGCTGGTCCGGATGTTGGAGGTTGCGCCTTCGGAGGAAAGCGAAAGGGAAAGCAGAAAGCTACCGCCTCGCCTAAGGAGGCTTTTTGAACGAGGGGGATCGAGAATCCTCCTACCAAGGGGAGAAGAGGACTGCCTCCAAGGACCTGGGAAAAAGCCCCTAAACGGGGAAGAAATTTCGCCGAGGGTCCTGCGTCGGGAAGCCCCGGCGCACAATCTCCTTAATGAGCCAGCCTCCAACGGGCCGTAAGTAGAAAGAAAGGAGTTTTATAATAAGGGATATCCCTATTTGTGCTTCGAGGATAACAAAAGTTTTTACCTTGTAGTTCGGATCTCCGCCCTTCGCAGATGAGCTCGTCTTCGGGGACCTTCGCCCGAGATGATAGAGAGCGAGACGCTTCGTCCGGGCGCCGTTGGATAGGGCGGACGAGCCTCAAGTGTCGCCACGAGGGAGCCCCGAGTGTGGCAAAGCCGGATAGTTCGGCGCCAACCGGTGTAATGTGAAGGATCTGCTTGAGAAGGCGTTTATCTCGGAAGATCAACACGCATTGATGAGCGTGGTGATTGAAAGGATTTCGTCCGCCCAAGGCGGTTGCATGATGCCGCCGAGTTTATCGCGGGTTTGAGGTATGTAGAAATGACACACCTTTTAACAGCTTTTGCATATAGAATGCGCCTGATAGATAGTAGCCCCGAGACTCGGTAGGTTGTCGATATCGACAGGTGCCGAGGATCAAAACCGCAAGTTTGAAATTCCCGCCGTGCCGATGTAGGTGGCGGGTCGTCCGGGGCCACCGACTTATGGAGTTGCTGAACTAAAGCGGCAACTCGATGTGGCGGATGAAGACATCGCTGATCAACAAGCGATTTGATGAGTCGCAAGGTAAGTGTTATCACATGACACATGGTAAGGGAGCCAAAGCCAACTCCTTACAAAATTTGCGTGAAATGCGATAGTGCCGCTGCGTGGAGAGTCTTCGGCCGAACTTGCTCAAGCCAAGGAGCAGGCCGAAGGAGTGATGCGGCAGCCTCAAGGCGGCCGAGGAGTTAGCGGCCGAAGGGCTGCACACCGCGAGCAGGAAGAGATAGCCAAATGGATGTGAAGTTAAAAGAGGCTACCGACCGCAATGAGGCTCTTGGGAAGGAGCGCTTAGCGGGCAGGAAGACCATGGAGGCCACCGCTGAAGCCAAGAATGCCCGCTCGCAATGCGGGCCATGAAGGAAGAGATGCGCCAGCCGGGAGATTGTAGCCGGTAAGCCTTTTTCGCTGCGCCAAGGTTCACGGATTCAAAATATGCTCACCGGGCTAACTGTGGTGTCCGGAGGACCTTATATGGACTTAGCAGCGAAAAGCGGCGGATGCCGCAGCATTTTCGCCGTATGATCACCGACTAAGAGCTGTTTTGGTCTCAATTCCATAGTCCGGAGTGTTCACTCACCGACCGATCGCTTGGCTGAGTGGGCTGAGCTAAATAGGTTGTCCGGCTTGCTATGGCGGATATAGTGACCCATATCCGCCGGATAGGCCCCACCAAGAGTTTTTTGGCTTATTGCAGCAATTTCTTGGGGCGGTGCCGCATATCAAGGCGATGAAGCGGTCGACCAGATAGAGGGTGCGCGGATGGCGCCGCCCATGTGAAGACACATTGACAGAGATGGATGCCACCGCTGTTGCGACCCGGTTCGGATAATAACCGGCTACCCGCCGAGCACTATTTTGGCGGCGTCGCCTCGGTGCTCGTGGTGATAGAGTCGCAGTTGTTTCAAAAATGTTACGCTTGAATAAACGCTTATATGATGTAAAACGATTTTATGATGTAAGCGCCTTTTATACTTGTGCGCTCAAGTAATAGAATATCTCCTTTGCGGCCGCTCATGTATACGTATGTATAACCCGAAAGATGGCGATCGTCGGCTTCAGCCCCCACGCACAAGGTGCGGGGTGTTCGCAAAATAGCGCGCTTTCACACTTAATCCGACGCCTCGGTCCTCAGAAAGGAGGTGGTAGCGAGCAAACGAGGCAACCGGACTATAATGCTTTATCACTTTCACTTAGCCATGGAGTTCGAGGGTGGGCTACGACATAGCCCCCGGGGCACCGTGCTCTCCGAATTTGGGGCGCCAGATGTGCTCGGCCGAAACGCGCCTTCGCAAAGCGGAGGAATCCTAAACATTCCCAAGGTCGATCGAGTGGTTGACCAGTCTCTCGCTGTATCATGACAATCAGTTTTCGCTTTCATCGAGGTGCTCGCCAACCGAACTGGGGCACAATCGCAGAGTTCTCCGAGCCGCTTAGCCGATGATACGGAACGTAAGGCAGCAAAACACAGTGAGCCGCAAACCCAACATTTGACCAAAGACATGATTCGAGCTGATGCATATAAGGCATAACTCGAGACGCCAACACTCCCTAAGGTGTTCGGTCTTTATAATGGCGGCAAAACAAAGCCCTAAGCCCCTTGTGTCCGTGCACGGCAGGTTCTTTCGCGCTGCCGATGCCAAAACGCCAGCCTCCACTCGTTATACTGAAAACCAGGGATTATAGCAACAAGAGACAGAAGAAAAAGGTTTACTTAGGGTCTTAGTCTCAAAAGAGTCCTTGCAACGGGTCCCTCATCGCACGCTCGCGCCGTGTTCCGCGCAGTCAGATCCGGGACGGTGCACGCTTGTTCATCTCAGAAAAGAGAGGAACTTGGTTGGAAAAGAAATCGTGCGAGAAAGTTCATAAAATTGAAATATAGGTTAAGAAAGTGAGCCTATGCCACTCATTATGGCTTGTATGGGCAAACCCTTGTGAAGGGGTGTGCGGCTAGGTAGCCCCTAGCTTATTTATTCCGACTCGTCTAGCCGTGTCCGGGTCTCAGCGCACTTTGATGAAACGATGCCACATGGACTGGCATTTGAAGCGTAAGAGACGCGGAATGTGGTATTGTATGGAAGTGGGCGAGCTTCGTCCCAAAGGGTGCTTGATAGCTGGCTTAAGGGTCCGCGCCACTCCTTTGAAGGAAGTGCGGCTATGCCGTATTGTAATAGGGTCTATCCTCACTTGCGGATTGTGTCCGGATATAGCAGGTTTGTCACCGCCGCCGCCCATCAACACCGCGCTAATTGCAGTCCGCCTATTATGGGATCCGATATCGTGGTAGTCTATCCTGCGCCCGGATACTTCGACTAATCCAGATGGTCGAAAGTGATTGGTTTTGACATCCAACCTTGGTCCACTGGGGTGGATTGTCCGACACTTGTCTTGGCGAAGTGCCGTGTTGGCTTTCCGTGTTATCACGTGAAGCGAAGTTTACTGTTTTGACTTCTCGAGGGAAAGTCCTTTGACTTCCGGTGCTCACTGGTGGGGCTCGCATTGTCCTCGCCATGATCGAGTTTTTGTGTCCGCATTAAGTCTGCCGACTGTTTAAAACCCAACAATTTCGTTGGTATGGTTTGCGTGCCTTCCGGGTATCGTGGATTTGACATATCCGATCTAAAATTTTGTTTAAATTTGATAGCTCATCTCTGTTGTCCTTAAGAGGCCGTGTTTTATTGTCCGCCGCGAAGCTTTTGAATCCGCATTGACCGCCGTGCCTTGTGGGCTTTTTTTCTTTATTCCGCGCCGATCTTTCCTGCGTCGTGGATCGTCTGCTTCCATCTCGATCTCGATGTACTGGTCGCTGGTGCTGATCTTGCTAGCCACTGTCTTCTCTAGCAAAAGCGCGCCATGAGGCTTGTTAGCACGGCCATTGTTCTTGGCTTCTCTGGCCGAGGTGTCTGCAGCCATTCGCCCTGGACGTTATGTTTAAAAGCTGCTAAGGCTTCGTGTCCGGATAGTCGACTATTTGGTTCTTTTTGGTAAGGAACCTGTTCTAGAATTTGCGCTACCGACTCTCCGGGCTGTTGGGTTATATGACTCAGTCGTCAAGATCCGGAGGGCGGACATAAGTCCCTTGAAAATTTGTTCTAAACGCCCTCAAGCTCTTCCCAACTTCCAACAAGTGTTTTCGGGAGGCTTTTGAGCCAATGCCGAGCTGGCCCTTTGAGCTTGAGGGGTAGGTATTTTATGGCGTGAGATCGCCTCCTCTAGCCATGTGTATGTGTAGTATGTAGTCTTCATCCGCACTCAAAGTCTCATAGTGCCGTCAGATGCCTCTATGTTTATGGGTTTAAACCCTGCTGGGAATTCATGATCCAAAGACCTCATCGGTGAAACATAGCGGTGTGCGCCCCCAGTATTTGGGTGTGCCATTGTCTTCAACACTTGTCGTGGTATGTTACTTGTCAGGGTCCTCTTTTTGGCCCGTAGATGGACCTAGTTGGGCCATCCGCTTTACCAGATTATAATTCGCTTGTGTGCAGCCCCGCTTGTCGCTTTTGGGCCCGCTATCCGCCGCCTATCCGCCAGCGGCCTCTTTATTTTTTGACCGTGAAGGCTCGATGGCTTCCTCGCCAAATTCGCAGCAACTTGCGCTCGGTAGTTTCTTGGTTTGATGGTCGCTGCCATATTTGTCTGCGGTCTTGAATACTTTGCTCCACTTCATTCTCGAGCGTGTCTTCGCTGTTTTGAGCCTGCTTCGCTTTCTTCAAACTTCTTGCAGTGGCGAGAGCTTTGGCGTATGTTCTTGTGCTCGTGTTGTGGCCGGACTATTGATTGCTCCGTGAAGGGGTTGATTATCCGCCGCCCTGCTCGTCGCTCGGCGGCTTGCCTCGCTCTATCGCTGGTCGTTAGGAAGGCTGCTTTGATCGAGGCGGACTTAGGGCGCGCTTCACGCCGCCGCTTTTGGTTCTTTATCGGCGAGATTATCCTCCGCCGCCCCATTGTTCCTCGTTATCGCTTCCCTCGGGTGTCCACCATGTATATGTCGATGACGAGGTGGTCTTCCAAAGGTCTCGTAGGCACCGGTTCTTGGAGTCTCCGCATCGCCGCCCATACCGCCGATGTCTTCGGAGTCGTAGTCGAGTATGTCGGTTAAATCGCCGACGGTGGCTACGGTGGGTGGTGGTGGATCTGAACTTCTTCGCATCCACGCCCCAACCGCCCCGGCCGTAGTTCGCCAGGCTCTTCGATAGCGAGAGATGCTTCAATGAATTTATGATATCGCCAAGGGCGAAGTGCCGAAAGATGTCCGCAGCGGTGAATTCCATGATCGGCGCCCAATCGGATTCGATCGGCGGGGCGCTGGAGGTTCGGAGTCCGCAGGAGTCCGCACCTGAGTCATGGACTTTGTGTGGGACAAGGTAAGTGTCGCCCATCGCCAGAGAAATTACGGCTCGAGGCGGCGCCCAGCCATCCGCCCTCGATTCGAGCGATCGGCTCCGGACTATGAGTCGGAGCGATCCGGTGCGCCTCCAAGGTGCTGTCCGGCGGCAGAGTTAGGTCATGCCCATCGTGACAGCCAAGGCGCGCTTCGGTTGTGGCTCAGATCCATCGAGGATCAAGTCCCCGCGATATCGGCCGTGAAGTTTAAGCTCAACCTGACTCGACGACCAGGGGCGAGCTTTCGATCCGCTCCAGATGGCCAAGGGAGTTGGCCGCAGCGCGGCCGCCGAACACGAAGATCTGTCCCGGAGAAAGGTCTCACCCAGACTGCGCCGTTGTTGATTGAAGAGGCCATCAAGCCTATCGGTGACGCATACGAGGAACTCTCAATGAAAGCACCAATGTCGGTGTCAAACCGCGGATCTCGGTAGGGGGTCCCGAATCATGCGTGTAGGCGGATGGTAACAGGAGACAAGGGACACGATGTTTACCTGTGTTCGGGCCCTCTTGATGGAGGTAAAACCCTCGCGCCCGCTTGATTGATATTGATATTGTGGATGTTTACAAGAGTGGATCTACCACGAGATCAAGGAGGCTAAACCCTAGAAGCTAGCCCATGGTATGATTGTAAGGGTTGTTGTGATTGTTGTCCCACGGACTAAAGCCATCCGGTTTATATAGACACCGGAGAGGGCTAGGGTTACATAGAGTCGGTTACAATGGTAGGAGATCTACATATCCAGACGCCAAGCTTGCCTTCCACGCCAAGGAAAGTCCCATCCGGACACGGGTGAAGTCTTCAATCTTGTATCTTCATAGTCTTGGAGTCCGGTCGATGATGATAGTCCGGCAAACGATAGTTCGGCTGATGATGGTAGTCCGGCTATCTGGACACCCCCTAATCCAGGACTCCCTCACCCATTGAAAACTTAACCTATATTGTCATCAATCACCAAAAAGGGGGAGATTGTAAGTGCATCTAGTGCCCCTTAGTGATTTTGGTGTATTGAAGACTTATAGGTTAAGGAACTAATGCGTTTGTGAGTGTACACCGGTCTATAAGTCTGTGAGGAGTTTGATATTTACAGAGAAAGTCGAATTTCAAAAATGTAGTTCTTCGATCAAGACTTTGACATTCAAGACTTTCCAAGACTTTGAAAGTGAAGAAATTGGTGTGACCTTGAAGACTTGGTATTCATTTGAGGAACATGAAGCGTGAAGACTTTTGTTTTCGTAGTTTCATTTTCTCTTTCTTGAGTCATAGGAAACACCGCATCGCTAAAGGGGGTCGAGGAAATACTAAGGAAAAATTTCCATGTGATGCTCATCTCAAAATCCTACACCTACCAATCCTTCGAGTGAAGCCTTTGAAATCTCATACAGCTTCACCAATTTCTTCAAAGGATGAGACGAAGTTCTTCCGTCACGAGGAATTTGTTCTGACTGAGGAGTTTAGGAATTCGCTAGTGCGGATTGCCTACACAGTGAGGAACATGATAGCCCTGAGGAATTTGTGATTCAAATTTCCGACCATTGCTGTGCTGCGCGCCAGCTGTCCCAAAATATCTTATCCACCTAACGGTCATATCATTGAAGGGCATTTATGTCTTATCATGTCGGGCTGCTCCCTAGGCTATAAATAGCCGCCCCCTACCCCACTAGCTGGTTGGCTGCTCCGAGAGAAACTTGACACTTGTCATTAGAGAGCAACCCTTCCTCTGAGGACTTTGAGCGAAAATCATCGAGTGAGGAAAACCCAAAACCAAACCCCTACAAACCCAAAGTTATTGAGCATCATCAAGAGATTGATCCTCGTGGATCCGACGCTTGTTACCTTTGAAGACTGTGCTTCTTCCAGACGGTTAGGCGCCATGGTCTAGAGCATCCAAGAGGAATTGTGGATCGCCGAGTAACCAAGTCTCGTGAAGGTTTGGAAGTCGCTCAAGACTTACCACGAGTGATTGGACGAGGTCTGTGACCTTAGTTCAAGGAGAATACGGTGAGGACTTGGTGTCCTGAGCTGCGTGCTCAGCGATCGGGTCTCTGGGGCTGTGTGTCCTCGAGTTTAAATACTCACCGCTCCAACCAGACGCATAACCGAGACATTAGTTGAACTGGTCTACCAAATCATTGTCTTCACCAACCTACCTGGTTCTATTTCCTCAACCCTTTCATTTCCTCATTATCGTGTTGAGTGTTCGCTCATATCTGTGTTTGAAGACTTTGATCAAGACTTTCTCAATTTCCTCGCTCAATTTCTTCACTGCTTGACTTCTTCTCGTGCTATCCTGTGTTTACGCTTTTCAGATTTTGATTGTCTTCATTTCATCATGATGACCATGCCCGCATTCTCTTATGCTTACTTCTGAGTACTTATTCTGCTGCAAGTAGTTCTTCGCTAAGGAATTTCCTCACCGACAAATTCCTCAGTGAAGAATTCATAAAAATCGCCTATTCACCCCCCCTCTAGTCGATATAACGCACTTTCAGTACTGCAATGAACTCATTCTTTATTTATATTGGTGTTAAACCTACTGTATTCCAACTTCTATATGGATTATAAACTATTTTACTAACCATAGATTCATCAAAATAAGCAAACAACACACGAAAAACAGAATCTGTCAAAAAGAGAACAGTCTGTAGTAATATGTAGCTAACGCAAACTTCTGGAACTCCAAAAAATCAGGCAAAATTGGACGACCTAGAAAATTTGTTTATTGATCAGGAGCAATTGGAATCACTATTTTATCACACTCTGGTGACTTTTAATAATTGTTTTCGTGAACAGAAAGTTTCTAGAAATTACAGCAAGATCAAATAACTATCATCCAAGAAGATCCTATAGGTTTAACTTGGCACAAACACTAACTAAAACATAAAACCACATCTAAACAGAAGGTAGATGGATTATTTATTCAACTACAGAAAGGAAATAAATTGGGTTGTCTCCCAACAAGCGCTTTTCTTTAAAGCCTTTTTAGCTAGGCATTGAGATTTCACAAGAAAGACAAGAATTGAGGCACAAAGAGAGCATCATAAAACATGTGACAAACACACTTAAGTCTAACATACTTCCTATGCATAAGCATATTATAGGCAAACAAATTATCGTAGCAAGCAAAATCTAGCATATGCAAGGAAGCGGAAAGGAACAATAGAAATCTCAACATAACGAGAGGTAATTTAGTAAATGAAAATTTCTATAACCATGTTTTCCTCTCTCATAATAATTACATGTAGGATCATAAGAAAATTCAACAATATAGCTATCACATAACATATTCTCAACACGATCCACATGCATGCGAAGTTGACACTCTTCCAAAATAGTGGGATTATCATTAAATAAAGTCATGATTTCTCCAAGCCCACTTTTATCAAAAATTTCATAAGATTGAATGTTATACAAATATGTGGGATCTAAAGTTGACACTCTTCCAAACCCACTTTCAATATTATTACAAACACTATTATCAATCTTATATTCATCATGGGGCTTAAATAAAATTTCTAGATTATAAGAAGAATCTCCCCAATCATGACTATTGGACATAGCAAAACTAGCATCCCCAAGCTTAGGGTTTTGCATATCATTAGCATAATTTAAATCAATAGAATTTATAATAAAATCATTGCAATCATGCTTTTTATTCAAAGATCTATCGTGAAGCACTTCATCACAATTTTCAGATTTACGGATTTCAGGCAAAAGCTTATAAAGATAATCTAGTGCATCCACATTACTAGGAATTGGTTCATCATAATCGGATCTCTTAAAAAGATTGGCAAGCGGATGAGGTTCCATAGATATTAGCTACTTTGTTTAGAAATAAATACTCAACTATTCCAACCAAGCGAGAAAACAAGCCAAGAAAGACATCAAGGCAAACGGAAAAGAGAGGGTGAATAAAACGGCAAGGGTGAAGTGGGGGAGAGGAAAACGAGAGGCAAATGGCAAATAATGTAATGCGGGAGATAAGGGATTGTGATGGGTACTTGGTATGTTGACTTTTGCGTAGACCTCCCCGGCAACGGCACCAGAAATTCTTCTTGCTACCTCTTGAGCACTGCGTTGGATTTCCCCGAAGAGGAGAGGATGATGCAGCAAAGTAGCGTAAGTATTTCCCTCAGTTTTTGAGAACCAAGATATCAATCCAGTAGGAGGCCACGCGCGAGTCCCTCGTACCTACACAAAACAAATAGCTCAACGTAACCAACGCGATTAGGGGTTATCAATCCCTTCAGGGCCACTTACGAGAGTGAGATCTGATAGAGATGATAGATAATATTTTTGGTATTTTTGGTATAGAGATGCAAGGTAAAATAAAAGCAAAGCAAAACAATAGTAAAGTGATGGAAGATTGATATGATGAGAATAGACCCGGGGGCCATAGGTTTCACTAGTGGCTTCTCTCAAGAGCATAAGTATTTCTACGCTGGGTGAACAAATTACTGTTGAGCAATTGACAGAATTGAGCATAGTTATGAGAATATCTAGGTATGAACATGTATATAGGCATCACGTCCGAGATAAGTAGACCGACTCCTGCCTGCATCTACTACTATTACTCCACTCATCGACCGCTATCCAGCATGCATCTAGAGTATTAAGTTAATGAAAACAGAGTTACACCTTAAGCAAGATGACATGATGTAGAGGAATAGATTCATGCAATATGATAAATACCCCAAATTGTTATCCTCGATGGCAACAATACAATACGTGCCTTGCTGCCCCTACTGTCACTAGGAAAGGACACCGCAAGATTGAACCCAAAGCTAAGCACTTCTCCCATTGCAAGAAAAACCAATCTAGTAGGCCAAACCAAACTGATAATTCGAAGAGACTTGCAAAGATAACCAATCATACATAAAAGAATTCAGAGAAGATTCAAATATTGTTCATAGATAATCTTGATCATAAACCCACAATTCATCGATCTCAACAAACACACCGCAAAAAGAAGATTACATCGAATAGATCTCCACGAGAGAGGGGGAGAACATTGTATTGAGATCCAAAAAGAGAGAAGAAGCCAACTAGCTACTAACTATGGACCCGAAGGTCTGAGGTAAACTACTCACACTTCATCGGAGAGGCTATGGTGATGATGTAGAAGCCCTCTGTGGTGGATTCCCTTCCGCGGAGCTCCTAACAGCCCCAAGATGGGATCTCGTGGGTACGAAGGTTGCGGCGGTGGAATTAGGTTTTGGCTTCAGATTCGATCATTTGGGGGTACGTTGGTATATATAGGAAGAAGGAGTACGTCGGTGGAGCTTCGAGGGGCCCACGAGGCAGGGCGCCCTTAGGGGGTGCCTCCACCTCGTGACCGCCTCGTGGCTTTCTTGATGGAGGGTCCAAGTCTCCTGGATCATATCTGATGAGAAAATCACGCCCCAAGGTTTCATTCCGCTTGACTCCTTGATATTCCGCTTCTTCAAACACCGAAATAGGCAAAAACATCAATTACGAGATGGGCCTCCGCTAATGTGTTAGTCCCAAAAGTAATATAAAAGTGAAAAATAAAGCCCAATATGGTCCAAAACAAGAGAGAATATAGCATGGAGCAATAAAATTATAGATACGTTGAGACGACGTGCCCGAAAAGCCATGAATTCAGATCTGAACCTATTATGTTTTCATGAATATATGCGAAGTTCTTGATCCTATCTTGCAAGTCTATAGTCACCTACTATGTGTTATGATCCGCAACCCCAAGTGACAATAATCGGACCACTCCCGGTGATGACCATAGTTTGAGGAGTTCATGTATTCACTATGTGCTAATGCTTTGTTCCGTTCTCTATTAAAAGGAGGCCTTAATATCCCTTAGTTTCCATTAGACCTCGCTGCCACGGGAGGGTAGGACAAAATATGTCATGCAAGTTCTTTTCCATAAGCACGTATGACTATATTCGAATACATGCCTACATTACATTGATGAATTGGAGCTAGTTCTGTGTCACCCTATGTTATGATCATTACATGATGAACCACATCCGCATAATTATCCATCATCGATCCAATGCCTACGAGCTTCCATATACTTTGGTTTACGCTTATTTACTTTCCGCTACTCTCATATAATCACTACAAAACACCAAAAATATTAATTTTGCTTTCATTACTCTTTTGTTACCGTTACCACTACTATCATATTACTTTGCTACTAAATACTTTGCTGCAGATATTAAGTTATCCAAGTGTGGTTGAATTGACAACTCATCTCTTAATACTAGAGAATATTCTTTGGCTTCCCTTGTGTCGAATCAATAAATTTGGATTGAATACTCTACCCTCGAAAGCTGTTGCGATCCCCTACACTTGTGGGTTATCATAAAGCATCTTTATAATCACCCAGTTATGTTGTGATGTTTGATAGCACACAAGGTGTTCCTCTGGTATTCAGGAGTTGCATAATCTCATGGTCTGAGGAACATGTATAAGTCATGAAGAAAGCAGTAGCAATGAAACTGTAACGATCATAATGCTAAGCTAACAAATGGGTCTTGTCCATCACATCATTCTCCTAATGATGTGATCCCGTTCATCAAATGACAACACATGTCTATGGTTAGGAAACATAACCATCTTTGATAAACGATCTAGTCAAGTAGAGGCATACTAGGGACACTTTGTTTTGTCTATGTATTCACACATGTACTAAGTTTTCGTTTAATACAATTCTAGCATGAATAATAAAAATTTATCATGATACAAGGAAATATAAATAACAATTTTATTATTGCCTCTAGGGCATATTTCCTTTAGTCTCCCACTTGCACTAGAGTCAATAATCTAGTTCGCATCGCCATGTGATTTAACACCAATAGTTCACATCTTTATGTGATTAACACCCGTAGTTCACATCGTCATGTGACCACCACTCAAAAAGGTTTACTAGAGTCAATAATCTAGTTCACATTGCTATGTGATTAACACCCAAGAGTAATAAGGTATAATCATGTTTTGCCTGTGAGAGAAATTTTTAGTCTACTGGTCTGCAATATTCAGATCCATATGTATTTTGCAAATTTCTATGTCTACAATACTCTGCATGGAGCTACTCTAGCTAATTTCTCCCACTTTCAATATGTATCTAGATCGAGACTTAGAGTCATCCAGATCGGTGTCAAAGCTTGCATCGACGTAACTCTTTACGAAGAACTCTTTGTCACCTCCATAACCGAGAAACATTTCCTTATTCCACTAAGGATAATTTTGACCGTTGTCCAGCGATCCACTCCTGGATCACTATTGTACCCTCTTGCCAAACTCATGGTGAGGTACACAATAGGTCTGGTACACAACATAGCATACTTTATAGAACCTATGACTGAGGCATAGGGAATGACTTTTCATTCTTTTTCTATTTTCTACCGTGGTCGGGTTTTGAGTCTTTACTCAACTTCACACCTTGCAATACAGGCAAGAACTCCTTCTTTGACTGTTCCATTTTGAACTACTTCAAAATCTTGTCAAGGAATGTACTCATTGAAAAAACTTATCAAGCGTCTTGATCTATCTCTATAGATCTTGATGCTCAATATGTAAGCAGCTTCACCGAGGTCTTTCTTTGAAAAACTCCTTTCAAAACACTCCTTTATGATTTCCAGAAAATTCTACATCATTTCTGATCAACAATATGTCATTCACATATACTTATCAGAAAGGCAGTAGTGCTCCCACTCACTTTCTTGTAAATACAGCTTCACCGCAAGTTCAGAAAACTATATGCTTTGATCAACTCATCAAAGCATATATTCCAACTCCGAGATGCTTGCACCAGTCCATAGATGGATCGCTGGAGCTTTGCACATTTTGTTAGCACCTTTAGGATTGACAAAACCTTTTGGTTGTATCATATACAACTCTTCTTTTAATAAATCCATTAAGGAATGCAGTTTTTAACATCCATTTGCCAGATTTCATAAAATGTGGAAATTGCTAACATGATTCGGACAGACTTTAAGCATCGATATGAATGAGAAAATCTCATCGCAGTCAACACCTTGAACTTGTCAAAAACCTTTTGCGACAATTCAAGCTTAGTAGATAGTAACACTACTATCAGCGTCTGTCTTCCTCTTGAAGATCCATTTATTCTCTATGGCTTGCTGATCATCGGTCAAGTCAACCAAAGTCCACACTTTGTTCTCATACATGGATCCCATCTCAGATTTGATGGCCTCAAGCCATTTCACGGAATCTGGGCTCATCATCGCTTCCTCATAGTTCGTAGGTTCGTCATGGTATAGTAACATGACCTCCAGAATAGGATTACCGTACCACTCTGGTGCGGACCATACTCTGGTTGACCTACGAGGTACGGTAGTAACTTGATCTGAAGTTCCATGATCATCATCATTAACTTCCTCACTAATTGGTGTAGTCATCACTGGAACTGATTTCTGTGATGAACTACTTTCCAATTCGGGAGAAGGTACAATTACCTCATCAAGTTCTACATTCCTCCCACTCACTTCTTTCGAGAGAAACTTCTTCTCTAGAAAGGATCCACTCTTAGCAACGAATATCTTGCCTTCGGATCTGTGATAGAAGGTGTACCCAACAGTCTCCTTTGGGTATCCTATGAAGACGCATTTATTCGATTTGGGTTCGAGCTTATCAGGTTGAAGCTTTCTCATATAAGCATCACAACCCCAAACTTTAAGAAATGTCAGCTTAGGTTTCTTGCCAAACCACAGTTCATACGGTGTCGTCTCAACAGATTTAGATGGTGCCATATTTAACGTGAATGCAGTTGTCTCTAATGCATAACCCCAAAACGATAGCGGTAAATCAGTAAGAGACATCATAGATCGCACCATGTCTAATAAAGTGCGGTTACGACGTTCAGACACACCATTATGTTGTGGTGTTCCGGGTGGCGTGAGTTGCGAAACTATTCTGCATTGTTCCAAATGAAGACCAAACTCGTAGCTCAAATATTCTCCTCCATGATCAGATCGTAGAAACTTTATTATCTTGTTACGATGATTTTCTACATCACTCTGTAATTCTTTGAACTTTTCAAATGTTTCAGACTTATGTTTCATTAAGTAGATATACCCATATCTACTGAAATGATCTGTGAAGGTCAGAAAATAACGATACCCGCCGCGAGCCTCAACACTCATCGGACCGCATACATCAATATGTATTATTTCCAATAAGTCAGTTGCTCGCTCCATTGTCCCGAAGAACGGAGTTTTAGTCATCTTGCCCATGAGGCATGGTTCGCAAGCATCAAGTGATTCATAATCAAGTGATTCCAAAAGCCCATCAACATGGAGTTTCTTCATGCGCTTTACACCAATATGACCTAAATGGCAGTGCCACAAATAAGTTGCACTATCATTATTAACTTTTTATCTTTTGGCTTCAATATTTATGAATATGTGTATCACTACGATCGAGATTCAATAAACCATTTATATTGAGTGTATGACCATAGAAGGTTTTATTCATGTAAATAGAACAACAATTATTCTTTGACTTAAATGAATAATCGTATTGCAATAAACATGATCCAATCATATTCATGCTCAACGCAAACACCAAATAACATTTATTTTAGGTTCAACACTAATCCCGAAGGTAAAGGGAGTGTGCGATGGTGATCTTATCAACCTTGGAATCACTTCTAACACACATCGTCACCTCACCCTCAACTAGTCTCTGTTCATTTTGTAACTCCTGTTTCAAGTTACTAATCGTAGCAACTGAACCAGTATCAAATACCCAGGGGCTACTATGAACACTAGTAAGTACACATCAATAACATGTATATCATATATACTTTTCACTAAGCCATCCTTCTTATCCACCAAGTATTAGGGGTAGTTCTGCTTCCAGTAACCATTTCCTTTGCAGTAGAAGCACTCAGTTTCAGGCTTGGGTCTAGCTTTGGGCTTCTTCATGGGAGTAAGAACTTGCTTGCCATTCTTCTTGAAGTTCCCTTTCTTTCCCTTGCCCTTTTACTTGAAACTAGTGGTCTTGTCAACCATCAACACTTGATGCTTTTCTTGATTTCTACCTTCGCCGATTTTAGCATCGCGAAGAGCTCGGGGAATCCTTTTCGTCATCCCTTGCATATTATAGTTCATCACAAAGTTCTAGTAACTTGGTGATAGTGACTAGAGAATTTTGTCAATCACTATCTTATCTGTAAGATTAACTCCCACTTGATTCAAGCGATTGTAGTACTCAGACATTCTGAGCACATGCTCACTAGTTGAGCTATTCTCCTCCATCTTGTAGGCAAAGTACTGTCAGAGGTCTCATACCTCTCGACACGGGCATGAATCTGAAATACTAATTTCAACTCTTGGAACATCTCATATGCACCATAGCGTTCAAAACGTTTTTGAAGTCCCGGTTTTAAGCCGTAAAGCATGGTGCACTAAACTATCAAGTAGTCATCATACCGAGTTTTTGTCAAAACGTTCATAGCGTCTGCATCTGCTCCTGCAATAGGTCTGTCACCTAGCGGTGCATCAAGGACATAATTCTTCTATGCAGCAATGAGGAAAATCCTCAGATCATGGACCAAGTCCGCATCATTGCTACTATCATCTTTCAACTTATATTTCTCTAGGAACATATAAAAAATAAACGGGGAGCTACATCGCAAGCTATTGATCTACAACATAGATATGCTAATACTACTAGGACTAAGTTCATGATAAATTAAAGTTCAATTAATCATATTACTTAAGAACTCCCACTTAGATAGACATCCCTCTAGTCATCTAAATGATCACGTGATCCAAATAAACTAAACCATGTCTGATCATCACGTGAGATGGAGTAGTTTTCATTGGTGAACATCACTATGTTGATCATATCTCTCAGATGATTCACGCCGACCTTTCGGTCTTAGTGTTCCGAGGCCATATCTGCATATGCTAGGCTCGTCAAGTTTAATCCGAGTATTCTGCGTGTGCAAAACTGGCTTGCACCCGTTGTATGTGAACGTAGAGCTTATCACACCCGATCATCACGTGGCGTCTCGGCACAACGAACTGTAGCAACGGTGCATACTCAGGGAGAACACTTATACCTTGAAATTTAGTGAGGGGTCATCTTATAATGCTACCGCCGTACTAAGCAAATAAGATGCATAAAGGATAAACATCACATGCAATCAATATAAGTGAGATGATATGGCCATCACCATCTTGTGCCTTTGATCTCCATCTCCAAAGCACCGTCATGATCACCATCGTCACCGGTTTGACACCTTGATCTCCATCGAAGCATCGTTGTCGTTTCGCCAACTATTGCTTCTACGACTATTGATACGTCTCCAACGTATCTATAATTTTTGAAGTATTCATGCTATTATATTATCTGTTTTGGATGTTTATGGGCCTTACTAAACACTTTTATATTATTTTTGGGACTAACCTATTGACCCAGAGCCCAGTGCCAGTTTCTGTTTTTTCCCTTGTTTCAGTGTTTCGCAGAAAAGGAATATCAAACGGAGTCTGTTGGGGATATTACTACTGGGCGTAAACCGGCCAGGACAGGCCGGGTTAATTTCATCAGTAGTCAAGTATGCTTGAAGCCCGTGAGGATATTCTATAAGGGCCCAAGGCCCGTAACCGTTTAAGGCTTGTAGCCGTGAACCGCATTAGTATGTAACTTGTGTTGTAAGTTAGAAATACTAGAGACCGAACCGACACGCCTATGAGCCGGTCTTGGGATTCAGAAACCGACGGGCGCCACCCATGTATATAAGGGACGACCCGCGCGCGTTTAGGGACAACAGACAACAACTCGAGACTTAGGCGAAGCTTGTTTGCTCCCTAGTCATCGAAACCCCATCAATTTCATCACAACTAGACGTAGGCTTTTACCTTCATCGAAGGGGCCGAACTAGTATAAACTCTCTTGCGTCCTTGTGTCCGCTTTAACCCCTTCAAGCTAACCCGTAAGCGATGGCTCCACGACTAAGTCCTTTCATGAGGACATCTGTCGTGACAAAACCACGACAGTTGGCGCCCACCGTGGGGCGATCGCACGATGGTTTCAAGTTCTTGGAGGGCAACTTGAGGACTCAAGGGTTACGCCAGGGCCGGATGACCAAGAGTCGCCGCGCAAGCTCTACATCAACGATTCAGGCTGGGGCCCCGAGGCCGACTCAATTGAGTACGGGTACCGGGTCCCCTTTGGTGGCATACACGTCTTCATTGGCAAGATCGGTGAACCGGGCCCTAAGCCGGACATCTGCACCGACCTCGTCGAAACGGCTCAGCGTGGGAGATCTGCCTAGAGTAAACCGACCATGAAGCGTGCCTTCGTGGGAGTCATCCGCGGAGGAGAATATGATGGCGGATCGGAATCTGGCAGTGAGACCGTCGTTTATTCCGGCGACGAGTCCTCGACCGGAGAAACCGAATCATTGTATCAGCTATAGGACGGCCGGATTGGGGGCTGTTCCGATGGCGATAGTATTCCGGACACCTCTGATCTACCCAACCGGGTTGGGATATTCATGGCCGGTACACATGCGGCGGTTCACTCTTCGACCGCAGCAGCAATGTTCTCCGGGTCAGCGGCGGCGGTCGGGGCAGGAGGCCCTGTGCACCCGCCGGCTCAAGTCCTATATGATCTGTTTGATGCGTTGGGTGTGCTTATGGCGGAGGCTAAGGCGGATCAGGACACCCACAACACGGAGATTGCAAAGGTGAGGGAACAGATCACTCAGGCCAAGGCCGACCTGGCAGCCGAGAACAACAGGATGGCCGCAGAACGGGCCGCTTTGGATGCGCAGGCCTATAGGCTTATGCTGGACCAGAACGCATCGCATAAAGTCCTGAAAAGGAAGCATCGGTCTCGCCTGCCGACGGTTTTTTATGCCAGAAACCTCTTTAATACCCCAGGAGCAGGGACTAGTAACCCGTCATGGCTAAACCGGGCAGAGGCACCTGGGCCGGGTGCGCCGGTTCAGCCTCGCCTGATGGAGCCGCCTCGACAGAATAACATCGTACCTCAGCCTGTCCATACACCTCCAGGTCATTATTCCAATCCAATGGACAATCTTATCGCCGCCGCTTCACGGCTAGAGGCCATCCCGATTGAAGGTGATTCTCCGCAAGCGGTGGAGACGCGCCGGGTTAAGGAACTTCTTCTAACAACATTGGTTCAGCAGGAAGCATATTCATATAGCCATGACCGAATTCATTCCACCCCCCGTCCGAGCCGGAGTTACAGCAGGCGTATGGATGAACCAGCCGTATCCAGTAATGCACGGAACCGTGAAGCACCCCGTGGCCATAAACCGATGGGGGATGCTCAGGAAGTGGTGGACCGGGCCCGAGCACGAAGGGACGCCGAGTTAGCAGCGCAACATGAGGCTCGTCAGCTTACGCCGGTTCGTCCAACCACCTCGATCGAGCCAGGAGTTACTTCTAGTTCTTTGGGAGTGCCTTGTCTTGTCCCCGCTTTACGCAATGTGCGCCTGCCCAAGGATTTCAAGGGCCCGTGCAAGGTGCCAAATTACACGGACGATTTGTCTCCGGAAACATGGATAGAGAGCTATGAGATGGCCATGGAAATGCTTGACGTAGATGAAGCGGCATGTGCAAAGTATTTCACCATGATGCTTGAAGGACAGCCCAGATTTGGTTAAAGAGCTTACCAGCCAATTCTATCGCTTCATGGCCCAGCTTGCAGCCCGGTTTATCCAGAATTTCAAGGATACATGTAAGCAGCCCATGTCGATAGTGGACTTAGCGGCCTGTGTCTAGGAGGAAGGAGAGTCAACAACCCGCTGGGTACGCGAAGTTTGGAAATTTTGCACTCATCGACCAGATCAACGCCGACTCATGGTTATAACCTTGGAAAGCAACTGCCGGTTTAAACCTCTGAAGTTGAAATTGGGATGGATGAAGCGCCATTGTAACGATATGGGGACCCTCATGACTGCATTAGTGAAGTATGCTAATTCTGATAGTACCAAGGATCCCGAGTCTGATGATGACAAGACAGGGAAGGGAAAGAAGAACAACAACTCCCAGGGGCAGCAACACAACACGGCAGGTCATGGTAACGGAGGCAAGCGTAAAGCGGATGGCAGCATGGACTTTGTGGCTAATACTAGCGCGCAGGACAGGGGCCAGCGACGGAAGGGTAAACCGCCAAATCGCGGTGGAGCTCCAAACTCCAACCCGGACTGCCTGACTTATCTATTAAACCAGCCCTGTCCAAAGCACGGAACGAAGGAGACGTCAGCCACCCACCTTTGGAAGGATTGCTATATTATGCAGGAGTTCAAAAATTCTAATGCTTTCCGGTATGATCACGGATCAGCTGGTGGCTTGGGATCCGGATTCCATGGGCCGGATCACGGTGGAGGAAATGTCGGTTCAGGCTTCAATGGAGATCAGGGTGGACATAACAATCAAAACCATCAGAATAGCCAGGGTGGTTACAACCAGCAGTAGCAGTCGGGTTATCAGAGCAATCCAAAGCGGTTGAATAGGGGGCAATATCACGTATTCACCACTAGCTTGGATAAACGAGACCAGAAGCTTCACAAGCGAGCGGTGAATTCTGTTGAACCGGCAGTGCCTCGTTATTTACGCTGGTCCGAACAGCCAATCATATGGAGCAGAGAGGATCACCCTCCCCGGGTTGACAATCCGGGTCAGTTAGAGTTGGTGGTGGCACCTCAGGTGGGAGGTTATAAGTTCACCAAGGTGCTCATGGATGGAGGAAGCAACATTAATATCTTATACTATGAGACCTTCCGCCGTATGGGGCTAACAGACAAGAATCTTAAACCATCCAATACGGTATTCCATGGTGTGGTACCTTGTAAGTCAGCATATCCCGTTGGCAAGATAGCTCTGGAGGTGGCCTTTGGAGATGATCATGATTCCAGGTCAGAAACATTGGTCTTTGAGGTGGTTAAGATCCGAGCCCGTACCACGCTTTATTTGGGCGACCGGCTTATGCTAAGTTTATGGCACGACCCTGTTATATTTATCTGCAGCTCAAAATGCCGGGTCACAAAGGGACCATAACCATTCATGGAAGTCACAAGATTGCCTTGGAGTGTGAAGAAGGTGATGCAGCCTATGCAGAGTCGGTTTGTGCCACGGAAGAGTTGAAGTACTACAAGGATAATGTTGATCCGGCGGACATGACTCCGTTGAAGAAGCCAACCACAGAGCATGATCCGGCTCTAAAGTTCAAATCGGCAGCTGAGACTAAGCTTGTTGACTTTGTACCTGGCAATTCATCCAAGCAGTTTATTATCAGCACCAACTTGGATCCAAAATAGGAAAGCGCTACCATCGAGTTCATCCGTGAGAACCGGACATTTTGCATGGAAGCCTTCGACATGCCGTGTGTACCGAGGAACTCACGAGCACACTCTTAATGTTGATCCTAAGTACAAACCGGTGAAGCAGTTTCTCCGTCGGTTCAATGAAGAAAGGCGCAAAGCTATTGGAGAGGAGGTGGCCAGGCTCTTAGCAGCTGATTTTATTGTTGAAGTGTTCCATCCTGAATGGCTGGCTAATCTGGTGCTGGTCCTTAAGAAAAACGGCACCTGGCGCATGTGTGTGGATTACATAGATCTTAACAAGGCTTGTCCAGCAGATCCTTTTGCCCTCCCCCGCATCGATCAGATTATTGATGCTACGGCGGGTTGTGAGCGTTTGAGTTTTCTAGATGCATATTCTGGTTATCATCAGATCAAGATGGCAGTTAAGGACCAGGAGAAGACGGTGTTAATAACTCCCTTTGGAGCCTTCTGCTATGTATCTATGCCCTTTGGGCTCAAGAGTGCTCAGGCAACTTATCAACGGTGTGTACAAAATCGCCTTCATAAGCAAATCGGCTGTAATGTACATGCCTATGTGGATGATATTGTGGTTAAGTCAAGGGAGAAGGAGACTCTGGTTGATGATTTGAAGGAAACCTTTGATAACCTACGGACATACAAGATGATGCTCAACCCGGCCAAGTGTGTTTTTGGTGTACCAGCAGGCAAGTTATTGGGTTTTCTGGTGTCCAACAGGGGAATTGAGGCTAATCGGGAGAAGATCACAGCTATCACCTCTCTGGCGAAACTGAAATGTATCAATGATGTCCAACGCTTGGCGAGCCGGATTGCGCGTTGAGCGGTTTATCACCGCCTCGGTGAGAAGGCGATCCTTTGTATCGATGTCAAGAAAGCGATCCCTTTGTCCGAGTCCGCCGCGATAAAGCATTGAGGAGTTAAACGGCAACTAGCCAATCCGCTCGTTTTGCTGCTCCGATCGACAAGGAACCATTGCTACTCTATGTGGCAGCTAATGCTCGTGCAGTCAGTGTAGCTATCGTGGTGGAGCGCAAGGAGGCGGGCAAGGAATATCTGGTTCAACGTCCGGTTTACTATATCAGCGAGGTGCTTATTGAGTCCAAGCAAAGATACCCGCATTGGCAGAAGCTGGTGTATGGAGTTTTCATGGCAAGCCGGAAGCTTAAGCAATACTTCCAGGGACATCCCATCACAGTGGTTAGCTCTGCTCCTTTGGGAGATATAACTCAAAACAGGGAGGCAACTGGCCGGATTGCCAAGTGGGCTATAGAGCTTGGGCCGCACGGTTTGAAATACGTGCCTCGGACATCAATCAAGTCTCAAGCACTTGTGGATTTCATCAATGATTGGACGGAACTACAAGCACCTGAAGAAAAGCCGGATCACACCTATTGGACTATTCATTTTGATGGGTCCAGGCAATTGGAGGGCTCGGGGGCTGGAGTCGTGTTAACTTCCCCACGAGGTGATAAGTTCTGTTACGTTCTCCGCTTGATGTTCCCTTGTACTAACAATGCAGCTGAGTACGAAGCTTTACTCCATGGTCTCCGGATGGCTAAGGAGATGAATCTCAGCCGAGTTAAGTGCTTTCGTGACTCGGGCCTGGTGGCCCAACAAGTGTCTGGCACTTGGGATTCTAAGGACCCGCTCATGGCAGCATACCGTCGTGAGGTGGATATTATTGGAGGCCACTTCAAGGGATATCAGGTGGATCATGTGGATAGACGGAAGAATGAAGCGGCGAACGCTTTAAGCCGGCTGGGCTCTCAGCGTAAACTGGTCCCGCCTAATGTCTTCTTAGATGTTCTGCATAACCCGTCGGTCAAGCTCCCTGGCGAAGAAGATTTGGCTATTCCTGATCCGGAGGCTCAGTTGGTGGCGGCTCTGCATGTCATTCCGGATTGGACGGTTCCTTATCTTGCATACATGAACCGGGGCGAGTTACCAGAGGATGAGACGCTAGCCAGATAGATAATCCGGCGATCCAAGTCCATGACTATTGTCAATGGCGAGTTGCATCATTGCAGTGTGTGTGGAGCGTTTCAACGTTGCGTGTCACTGGAGGAAGGCTGTGAAATCTTGCGTGAAATTCACGAAGGAGATTGTGGTCACCACGTCGGTTCAAAATCTCTGGTGGCTAAGGCGTTTCATCACAGATTCTATTGGTTGACTGCTCATGCTGATGCGGAGGACCTAGTTAGGCGATGTGACGGTTGTCAGAAGTTCTCAAGAAGCGCTCATGTGCCGGCTCAAGAATTGAGGATGATTCCAATTACTTGGCCGTTTGCGACTTGGGGGATGGATATGGTTGGGCCTTTCAAACGGTCCAAGGACAAGAAGACCCACCTCTTGGTGGCGGTTGACAAGTTTACAAAGTGGGTGGAAGCGGAGCCCGTCAACAAGTGTGATGCAACCACGGCGGTTCAATTCATTAAAAAGGTGATTTTACGGTTTGGCTTTCCACACAGTATCATTACTGATAATGGTACCAATCTATCCAAGGGTGCTATGAAGGAGTTCTGTGAACGTGAGCACATCCGGCTTGACGTTTCATCAGTGGCTCACCCACAGTCCAATGGTCAAGCAGAGAGAGCTAACCAAGAGATCTTACGAGGTATCAAACCCCGGCTTATGGTTCCTTTGCAGCGGACGCTGGGTTGTTGGGTTGAGGAGTTACCATCTGTGTTATGGAGCATCAACACTACACCAACAGATCGACAGGATACACACCGTTCTTCATGGTCTACGGAGCGGAGGCGGTTCTCCCCAGTGATATCCGTCATGATTCACCTGTGTAGCAGATTATGTTGAAGCGGACAACGAGGTAGCACGGCAAGACGCTTTGGACCTGTTGGATGAGGAGCGTGACATTGCAGCTGCCCGTTCGGCGATCTACCAGCAGGATCTTCGAGGTTATCACACGCGAAGTTAGAACCGTAACCTTTCAAGAAGGAGATTTGGTGCTCCGCTCATCCAAGACAGATCGATATGCACAAGCTATCCCCACCTTGGGAGGGACCTTTCGTGGTCGAGAAGAATCGCACAACGGGTCGTACTATCGATTTGATATTCGAGAGCATAAAGACTCACGTACATCGAGAGGAGGAGACCAACAGCCATGGAACATAGCTCATCTTCGCCCTACTATACTTGAGCCATAGGCTCTACTTACGTATATATTATGACAATGTATATATTATGATCAATACAATAAACCGGAGCCTCAGCTAAAGCGGGTCTCTGTTATTTTACATCATGAGTGGTTACAGAGTTTTTATCTTAAAGTGGTCTTCGGTTTACCCCTTGAGCTAGCTTTTTAACAAAGCTTTATATCATGTCACTTGGGGCTTGGTCGTGGCCGAACCAATGCAACACCTTTTGATAGGCAAAAGCCACGAGATCACTTGGGGACTTGGTCACGTCTGAACCAGTCACGCCTCTTGATCGGCCTAAGGCCACAAAATCACTTGGGGGCTTTGGTCGAACCCGAACCATCGCTACACCTCTTGATCGGCGTAATGCCACTGCATCATTTGGGGACCTGGCTGACATGAACCATAGCTACGCCTATTGGGGGCTTGGTCGTGTCCGACCATGGTAATGCCACTTGATCGGCTCAAACAGCCTCTTTCGCAAAAGATTTTGTCTTTGTCTTTGCTTGAAATTTGTTTTTCCTTTTGCATATTTCTCTTGTTGTGTTCTTAAACCGACAATTATTAAACCGATTCGATTGTCAGTTGATGGGACATGGTTTGTTTTTCATCCGGAGACACTTTTGCCCGGTTTGATTTTTGATAAACATCCTGTTATGGAGTAACACCGGTGTTCATCATAACCCAGAACGGTTTACCTGATAAACCGACCCTATATACACAGGAGCTGTTCTCTCCTCCAGCAGAGCGGGTTTCTTACAACTCCGCTTCAAGATTGGCACATCCAACTTCATGCCCAACGATGGCAGGTATCATACATTCCCATATTTTATCATGTGTTTAATCTAATGTATTATCTCTGATTTCACATACATAGATATGATGGCCCGCCTGGTTATACAACCACAATGGCTGAAACGCCCTCGATGCGGCTATATCTCCCACGTGTCGAAGCACGACTTAGAGGCATAACCGCATTGAAAGCAATGTCGCAAGTGAGGTAATCTTCACACAACCCATGTAATACATAAGGGAAAGAGATACATAGTTGGCTTACAATCGCCACTTCACACAATACATGAGTAAAACATTACATCAAACAGATACAATCAAGGTCCGACTACGGAACCAAAATAAAAGAAGACTACCCCAAATGCTACACAGATCCCCGATCGTCCCAACTGGCTCCACTAATGATCAATCAAACGAAACAACACAAAGAACAAGATCTTCATCGAGCTCCTCCTTGAGCTCGGGTCCAACACCGCACGGTTTCATCGGCACCGCAAACTGGTTTTGAAGTATCTGTGAGTCACGGGACTCAGCAATCTCACACCCGCGAGATCAAGACTATTTAAGCTTAAAGGTAGGACAGGGTAGTGAGGTGGAGCTGCAGCAAGCGACTAGCATATATGGTGGCTAACATACGCAAAAGAGAGCGAGAAGAGGAGGCAAAGCACGGTCGAACAACTATGATCAAGAAGTGATCCTGAAACTACTTACGCCAAGCATAACTCCAACACCGTGTTCACTTCCGGACTCCGCCGAGAAGAGACCATCACGTTACACACGCGTTGGTGTATTTTAATTAAGATCAACTTCGGTTTTCTACAACCGGACGTTAACAAATTCCCATCTGCCACATAACCGCGGCACGGCTTTGAAAGTTCAAACCCCGCAGGGTGTCCCAACTTAGCCCATGATAAGCTCTCGCGATCAACGAAGAATAGACCTTCTCCCGGAAGCCCGATCAGTCTCGGAATCCGGCTACAAGACATTTCACAGCAATAAAACAAGTCCAAGAAGACCTCCCGCGTGCCGACATCCCGATAGTAGCCGCACAGATCTCGCCTCGTGCCACGACCGGATAAGCGAAGCGTCAGAACCGACGTAACCCAAGTTGCCAAGGGATGGTCCCAAGACGGTGCTTTAGTTTGGACCAACGCTAGACAAGCACCGCCCGGGGGGTAAATAAAGATGACCCTCGGGATGCGCGACTCCCAAGGGAAAAAGGCTAGGTGAGGCAAATGTAAAACCAATGTTGGGCCTTGCTGGAAAAGTCCTATTCAAAGCGAACTGTCAAGGGGTCCCATAAATCACCCGACCGCGTTAGGGACGCAAAAATCCGGGAACATAACACCGATATGACGGAAACTAGGGCGGCAAGAGTGGAACAAAACACTGCATAAGGCCGAGCCTTCCACCCTTTACCAAGTATATAGATGCATTAATTAAATAAGATATATTGTGATATCCCAACAAGTAAACATGTTCCACCAAGGAACAACATCTCCATGTTCCAACAAGGAACAAACTTCATCTTCACCGCAACTAACAACGCTATAAGAGGGCTGAGCAAAGCGGTAACATAGCCAAACAACGGTTTGCTAGGAAAGGATGGTTAGAGGTTTGACATGGCAATGTGGGAGGCATGATAAGCAAGTGGTAGGCATCGTAGCATAGGCATAGCAAAAGAGCGAGCATCTAGCAAGCAAAGATAGAAGTGATTTCGAGGGTATGGTCATCTTGCCTCAAATCCATAAGGAAGAAGAACGAATCCATGAAGAAGACACGAACGGAAGTAGTCGAACGAATCCTCACAATCGCAACATTACGAAACCGAGAAGCAACACCGAAAGAAACAAACAACATGATAAATGCACAAGCATAAACATGGCATGATGCACAATCAAGTATGATGCATGTCCGTTTAATGAGGCATGGCATGGCAATATGCAACAAACAATACTACAAATTAAGTGGAGCTCAATATGCAACGAGTTGCATATTGACTAACACCACAACACTTATTTAGTTCTCTCTCGGTTAGGTACACAACAATATTAAATGTTGTTAAACATGGCAAGAGGTGGAGCATAATTAAACTAACTATTTAGGCAAGTTTAAATGAGGCCGAAATAAGAAACAACAATTCGGAAAATCCCCATGAGCAATATTTTAGATTCGGTACTGTTCTGCCCTAAACACAATTTTAGAGTTGTTAAATAGCAACATAAAGTGGACCAGGTTAATCTAGGCATTTTCCACCCCATTTACATATAAAGAACATTTAATTCGAAGTTACGGTTATTTAGTTATGAAATAAATCATTTTAACATGGCATATTAGCAAAGTTAAATAAACAGCAAGCTAAACATTTTAAACATGGATGGAAATGACATATTATTAATCTACACAATATTCTGAGCATATTACATATAAAGTTTGTTTAAATCCGATGCACGGTTAATTAATTATTGATGCATGAACATGGAGGGTTTTTCTGTAAAACAGTTAAATCCTGGGATAAATTAGTAAAATCGCAGAACGAAAAAAAACCCACTCTGGGCCGAAACTGGCTGGCCCAGCAAGTGCTCGAGAGAGGGCGGCGCTGCTCACATTGGGCTCGGCCAGGTCGGTGGAGAGGAGGAGAGGTTAGTCAGTGGGCCTCGGGAGGCCGCCTACCGGGTCGGGCGCTGGGAGGCCCACGGACGCTGGCAGCCACGAAGCGGCGCCGGTCCTAGCAGAGACGGAGCAGGGCGCCGCGAGAAGGCCATGGACGGCGGCGGGATCCGGCAAGGCCGGCGAGGGCGAAAGGAGGCCATGGGCGGCGGCTCGGCGGATCCGGACGGACCTAGCCTCGGGGACTCCGTTCCCGGCAACGGCGAGGTCCACCGGCGATGGGGCGGCGAGGAGGCGAGGAGCTCCTGGACGCCGGTCATGGCAGCGGCGATCTGCGGGGAAGAGAGAGACGACGTGAGAGAGAGAGACGACGGGGGAGAGAGGGAGCAAGGCGGAGCTGGCCTGGGGGTCGGCTTGGGAGGTCGCCGGCGGCGGCTCCGCCTGCGGCGCGGGATCCATCGAGGCCCCGGCGAGCGGGGTGCGGGGAGCGAGCGCCCCACGCTGCTGGGCGACAGTGCAGGGCTCGCCTGGCCCAGATGGGCTCAGCGGGCCCCGATGGGCTTTTAGGCGGGCTGGCGGGGAGGGAGAGGCTGGGACGCGTGGCGACGCGGGAGTGGAGGGGAGGGCCGGGGTGACGGCGCTGGCGATCCAGGCGCCAAGTGGCGAGGATGAGGTGGCGGCGGCGGATCTGGAGGGGGGCGGCGGCGCTGCCCCGAGGTGGGAGGAGGCGCTGAAAAGAGGAGGAGGGGTAGGACGGCCAGATTTGGAAGGAGGGGGTTAGGCTGCCCAAAATGGAAGGGGGCTTCCATTTATAGGTAGGGCTAGGGTTTGAGGGGTTCTGAGCGTTTGAAACCTCGGATCGCGATCCGACGATCGAGAAAAAGAGGGGGGTTTTGGTGAGCTGCGGTGGACTGCGAGGGGAGAAGAGAGGGAGGGCCGGCATCTGCTTCCGGAGACCAAAACGTCCGACGAATATACCGCTATATCGCGGTAGTAGGTTTAACGGTTGGGCGATCAAACGAACTCCGAATCGATTTAAACTTGGCAAAGCGGCCTGTCTACACTATAATAAGACCGCATGACAAGTTGCAACCCATTCCGAGAACATTATTATGCCACTTATAAAATAATATTTGGAGGTGCAGCGGCGCGTGTGAGTGTATCCGGACTCGAACGGACAACGGAGAGAACCGACGGAACGAACGGATGCAAGTTTTGAAAAACATGCGGATGAAATGCAGATGATGCCATGAGATGAGATGCATAACAAAAACAAAATGCAAAACAACAGACAAAACCCAACCACGAAGGAAATAATAAATCACATCTCCGGAAAAGGCAAGAGTTGGAGTTACGAATATGGAAAGTCGTATCCGGGGTGTTACAACACTCCACCACTACGAGAGGATCTCGTCCCGAGATCTAGGATGGCACCGGAGGAAAAAGGAAGAGGAAGATGAGATGTAAAACTAAGTTGCTTCTTTGACAAACGAGTGAAACCATGAACCTTGAGAGGTTGAGCAAAATGAAAGAAAGAGAACAACGAAGATGAACGAGATTGCAAACAATCCGTTAGAAAAGAGGAACAAGGAACATTACGATAACTTGAAGGTTGAAAAGGCATGAATCAAGAGTTTAATGGACAAGATAGAATTCGAAACCACTCCGCTGAAACGAGACACGATGAACAAGAATGATATAATTTTGGCAGCACTCCGATTGAGCATGGAAGGAAAATAACATGAACTTGAGAAGATGGGATGATACTTGATGAAATCGACAACATACTGCCTCCGGAACTATTGAAAAAAGCACAAGGGGGTAAGAAAGATTTCAGACAGCTCTCCGGTTGAGGAAGCAGCAAAACTTGATAAGATGAGAGAACTCGAATGAAAACATGACACTCGGTTAAATGGATAAGCAAGAAAAGAACATGATCTTGACAAAAGAAAGATGATGGGTCGAAGAGTGCCACATCACAATGCCTCCGGAAGAAAAACTGAAGATAGGTCTTTGGAATAAAGGAATGGAGAAGAAAATGACAACTTCTGCCACAAATGAACTTAGAAAAGCACCCTTGCAAAGAAGAATTGAACGGAGTTGTTGGAAAACCAACAACGAAATGAATAAGCTTGTAGTGGGCTTATGGAAACATCTCCACATTATGAGGTGAGTTTCTGCCACCAACGGAAACAAACGATTGGATTGATATCAACAAGGAGACGAGAAAACTTATATCACCGGGAGGACAAATGAAGAACTTGGGTCATTAATAAGCACCATAAATAGCAACAATCCTTAGGGAAAGCTTTAGGTGAAATATAGCCCAAGATAAGTCCAATGAAGAGATTGATGGATTTAAAATACCTCATTCTTGACACATGTGAATCATGAAACACGAAGGGAAATTGCCAAGAGTGACATAACACCATCTCAAGAGATAAGGTAGAAAGAATTGCACTCCGGAATGCAAGAAGAAGAATGCTTGAACTCCTCAAAACAAAACATGTGTTGAGCACCGTGTTCAATTTTTTTAGAGTATAGCTTGGCGGAACATAGCTCCGAGAGAAATCTTGAATAACGATTGAAGAATGAAAAGAATCCTTGACGAAGCACCATGTAGAGCCTCCATGAAGAACTCGGGTAAGAAAAGGATGATAAAAGAAAGAGAAGTTGACAACACAAGGTGAAGCCTTGCAGTGTTAAGATGAAGCTTTGAAATGATATAACCGAGAAAACTTGGAACTCCGGAAAGAAAAGATGAACAAATGAAATCAAGAATTTTGATGATCCTCCGAATAAGGAATTGAACTTACTCGATGAAACAAGAATAAGAATTACATTATGCTCATCCTTCACCAATTAAATTGATGACAAGCAATGGATTAGGCATACTACTTATTCTCGTAGCAAGGATTAAGATAGATATGGCGCAAACTTGGGAAGGTCTTCAACGAACCACCGGTAGGATTGAAACAACGAATGAATTGATATGATAACGAAGGAAGAGAACTCTTGAACGAACCACCGTAAGAATTGAAAATGAAAGTACCAAAGGCACAATTCACCGGGAAGAATTAGAAAACGAATAAAGATACTTGACAGAATTTAGATACAAGATAACGAAGAGATCCCGAGATGATTACATAATACTTGAATGATGCACTGATATGATTTGGAGAACGAGAGTTGCAAGCTTGAATGAATAATTCTGAGATGATGGGCTCAGAAGAATCAAACTGAAAAGACTCCTGAAATGCTCCGGGTGGGTTAAAAGAATTCTCACAATCAAAACAATTATGAGGATGGCACGAAGCTAGAACCATGAATCTTGAAGAGGATGGAGCAAGATTAAAGAGAAACTCTTCTTCGGTCTTCAAAATCCGAGAATGACGACGAGAAACACCACCATGAATTGTTGAGACACTCCGGAATGAAAATTAGAAAGGTTGAACCAACAATGAAAATAATTTGAAAGATATTGGAGAAAGACATTTGACTGATGATAACTCATTCTTACGTCAAACTTTGCAATGAATTTGGGAATAGCTCCGGGAAAATAAAAGAGTCAGGTAAGATCCTGGAAAAAGACCTGTGGGTTAGGGCCCACTCAAAAGAACCACCGTTGAACAATTGTTTGAAATAGATATTGCACCGGTAGAATTAAATGGCTTGAATGAGATAGCATCCTCAAAAGAACTTGAGTGAATTGAGAATGGAAACTAGAATCTTCCGAGATATCTTCAACACTCCTAACAATTGAATAGCGAGAAGTGGATGATTAAGAGATGCACCGACAAGAGAAAACATTTGTAACAAGGAAAAGAATACGATCAACACGAAAACTTGACTTAAATCCACGGAGAAGAAAATTAGAATGGAACAATGATAAGGTTAAAGCTTCCTTAGCGTCTTCATGAGAAATCACCGGATAAAACATTAAAGGAAAAGAATGAAGAAACTTCACTCAATAAAAATGGATACTTGATTAAGAAATCTGAGTCCTTGAAGAAAAAGGGTGGGAGGGCGGGAAATCAAAACAACTTGGGTCGGATGAAACGAACACCGTTGAGAAAAACTTAGAATTGATCTTGCGAATGTTGGAATGATCGGATCCACTTGAAGAGAAGCACGCCGGTTGGAAAAGAATTAACATGGCCAGCTCAGTGATCAAGAAGGATTAGTATTCACATAGCAATATGAGAACACCAATTAGGAAAGGTATGGAATCAACACTTGGCATTGAAGCAACTCGAATACCACAAAACAAAACAAAAACAAAGGATTGGCTTCAAGAATGAGCCGGAACAAACACATGATAGAGATTTCGCCCAAAGTGTTCGTGGTGGGGCCCACACGGACACGACGTATAGCGGACGTCACGAATGACAAACAAGACGTCCCCGAATCAGCATAGCCAAGGATTCTTTAAGACGTCTCGCGACCACTGTAAATCGACCGTGAATGGGCGGACCACTAGACGTTGAACCCCAATCTCAAATCATACATCTGTCGGAAAGATATCCTGTAAGCTACTAGAATTCCCACCTATAAACTCCCAAACTTTCTGGTTATGCAATCTGGTGTTGGGGATACAGGGACACAAAATATATCACCCAAACTAACAATACCTAGATCCATTTGTATCCATCCGTCAACACATAACCAAGAAATCCTCGAAATCGTGTACCTCGACCTTGAAAAACATCCGTTATACAAGTCATGGCAATACTCCACTCGCCACAAGATCGGGCTATCGTGGTTATCTCACCAACAACTGCACAAAAGAGATTTCGATGTCGGCAAAACTCGTATTCGAGAATCAGCGATAAAATTGTGACGACAACACCTCGGAGCTCAACTCCCGGACACCGCCACAACCCCTAAATGTCGAGGCACCAAGAACAATGTTCTCGTCACAAAACCATCGAACGATTCCAAGATACCCACGTGATCCTAAAAAAAATTTTTAGTGAAATTTGAGGAGAGAAGAGTCAAAACTCTACGTCAGGATACCTCACCAGAGCGACGAAAGGACTGGGGAGTAAAAAGAATCCTACTCTCCGATATATAATCCTAAGACTCAAAACATTTTCCATTCTAGACTCAACAACGTCAGCAAACAATCAAGTAGGGGGCTCCTAAGTCGGGGAAGGCTCTGATTACCAACTTGAAACACCCTCGATGCGGCTATATCTCCCACGTGTCGAAGCACGACTTAGAGGCATAACCGCATTGAAAGCAATGTCGCAAGTGAGGTAATCTTCACACAACCCATGTAATACATAAGGGAAAGAGATACATAGTTGGCTTACAATCGCCACTTCACACAATACATGAGTAAAACATTACATCAAACAGATACAATCAAGGTCCGACTACGGAACCAAAATAAAAGAAGACTACCCCAAATGCTACACAGATCCCGATCGTCCCAACTGGCTCCACTAATGATCAACTGAAACGAAACAACACAAAGAACAAGATCTTCATCGAGCTCCTCCTTGAGCTCGGGTCCAACACCGCACGGTTTCATCGGCACCGCAAACTGGTTTTGAAGTATCTGTGAGTCACGGGACTCAGCAATCTCACACCATGAGATCAAGACTATTTAAGCTTAAAGGTAGGACAGGGTAGTGAGGTGGAGCTGCAGCAAGCGACTAGCATATATGGTGGCTAACATACATAAAAGAGAGCGAGAAGAGGAGGCAAAGCACGGTCGAACAACTATGATCAAGAAGTGATCCTGAAACTACTTACGTCAAGCATAACTCCAACACCGTGTTCACTTCCGGACTCCGCCGAGAAGAGACCATCACGGTTACACACGCCGTTGGTGTATTTTAATTAAGATCAACTTCGGTTTTCTACAACCGGACATTAACAAATTCCCATCTGCCACATAACATGAGCACGGCTTTGAAAGTTCAAACCCTGCAGGGTGTCCCAACTTAGCCCATGATAAGCTCTCGCGATCAACGAAGAATAGACCTTCTCCCGGAAGCCCGATCAGTCTCGGAATCCGGCTACAAGACATTTCACAGCAATAAAACAAGTCCAGCAAGACCTCCCGGCGTGCCGACATCCCGATAGTAGCCGCAGATCTCGTCTCGAGCCACGACCGGATAAGCGAAGCGTCTGAGAACCGACGTAACCCAAGTTGCCAAGGGATGGTCCCATACGGTGCTCTAGTTTGGACCAACGCTAGACAAGCACCGGCCCGGGGTAAATAAAGATGACCCTCGGGATGCGCGACTCCCAAGGGAAAAAGGCTAGGTGAGGCAAATGTAAAACCAATGTTGGGCCTTCTTTGGAAAAGTCTTATTCAAAGCGAACTGTCAAGGGGTCCCATAAATCACCCGACCGCGTTAGGGACGCAAAAATCCGGGAACATAACACCGATATGACGGAAACTAGGGCGGCAAGAGGAACAAAACACTGCATAAGGCCGAGCCTTCCACCCTTTACCAAGTATATAGATGCATTAATTAAATAAGATATATTGTGATATCCCAACAAGTAAACATGTTCCACCAAGGAACAACATCTCCATGTTCCAACAAGGAACAAACTTCATCTTCACCGCAACTAACAACGCTATAAGAGGGCTGAGCAAAGCGGTAACATAGCCAAACAACGGTTTGCTAGGAAAGGATGGTTAGAGGTTTGACATGGCAATGTGGGAGGCATGATAAGCAAGTGGTAGGCATCGTAGCATAGGCATAGCAAAAGAGCGAGCATCTAGCAAGCAAAGATAGAAGTGATTTCGAGGGTATGGTCATCTTGCCGAAATCCAGCAAGGAAGAAGAACGAATCCATGAAGAAGACACGAACGGAAGTAGTCGAACGAATCCTCACAATCGCAACATTACCGAAACCGAGAAGCAACACCGGAAAGAAACAAACAACATGATAAATGCACAAGCATAAACATGGCATGATGCACAATCAAGTATGATGCATGTCCGGTTTAATGAGGCATGGCATGGCAATATGCAACAAACAATACTACAAATTAAGTGGAGCTCAATATGCAACGAGTTGCATATTGACGGAACACCACAACACTTATTTAGTTCTCTCTCGGTTAGGTACACAACAATATTAAATGTTGTTAAACATGGAAAGAGGTGGAGCATAATTAAACTAACTATTTTGGCAAGTTTAAATGAGGCCGGAAATAAGAAACAACAATTCCGGAAAATCCCCATGAGCAATATTTTAGATTCGGTACTGTTCTGCCCTAAACACAATTTTAGAGTTGTTAAATAGCAACATAAAGTGGACCAGGTTAATCTAGGCATTTTTCCACCCCATTTACATATAAAGAACATTTAATTCCGAGTTACGGTTATTTAGTTATGAAATAAATCATTTTAACATGGCATATTAGCAAAGTTAAATAAACAGCAAGCTAAACATTTTAAACATGGATGGAAATGACATATTATTAATCTACACAATATTCTGAGCATATTACATATAAAGTTTGTTTAAATCCGATGCACGGTTAATTAATTATTGATGCATGAACATGGAGGGTTTTTCTGTAAAACAGTTAAATCCTGGGATAAATTAGTAAAATCGCAGAACGAAAAAAAAACCCACTCTGGGCCGAAACTGGCTGGCCCAGCAGTGCTCAGGAGAGGGGCGGCGCTGCTCACATTGGGCTCGGCCCAGTCGGTGGAGAGGAGGGAGAGGCTAGTCGGCTGGGCCTCGGGGCTTGCAGCTACCGGGCCGGGCGGCCGGGAGGCCCACGCGACGCTTGCAGCCCACGAGCGGGCGCCGTCCCTAGCAGGAGATTTGAGCAGGCGCCGCGAGAAGGCCATGGACGGCGGCGGGATCCGGCAAGGCCGGCGAGGCGAAGGAGGCCATGGGGCGGCGGCTCGGCCGGATCCGGACGGACCTAGCCGCGAGGACTCCGTTCCGGAACGCGGAGGTCCACCGCGATGGGGCGGCGAGGCGAGAGCTCTGGGCGCCGGTCATGGCAGCGGCGATCTGCGGGAAGAGAGAGACGACGTGAGAGAGAGAGACGACGGGGAGAGAGGGAGCAAGGCGGAGCTGGCACTGGGGTCGGCTTGGGAGGTCGCCGGCGGCGGCTCCGCCTTCTGCGCGGATCAGCGAGGCCCCGGCGAAGCGGGTGCGGAGAGCGAGCGCCCCAGCTGCTGGCGACAGTGCAGGGCTCGCCTGGCCCAGATGGGCTCAGCGGGCCCCGATGGGCTTCAGGCGGGCTGGCGGGGAGGAGAGGCCGGGGACGCGTGGCGGCGGGAGTGGAGGGCCTTGGCGGTGACGTGTGTGGCGAATCCAAAGCGCCAAGTGGCGAGGATGAGGTGGCCGGCGGCGGATCTGGAGGGGGGAGGCGGCGGCGCGGCCCCCGAGGTGGGAGGAGGCGCTGAAAAAGAGGAGGAGGGGGTAGGACGGCCAGATTTGGAAGGAGGGGGTTAGGCTGCCCAAAATGGAAGGGGCTTCCATTTATAGGTAGGGCTAGGGTTTGAGGGGTTTCTGAGCGTTTGAAACCTCGGATCGCGATCCGACGATCGAAAAAAGAGGGGGGGTTTTGGTGAGCTGCGGGTGGACTGCGAGGGAGAAGAGAGAGAGAGGAGGCCGGCATCTGCTTCCGGAGACCGAAAACGTCCGACGAATATACCGCTATATCGCGGTAGTAGGTTTAACGGTTGGGCGATCAAACGAACTCGAATCTGATTTAAACTTGGCGGCGGCCTGTCTACACTATAATAAGACCGCATGACAAGTTGCAACCCATTCGAGAACATTATTATGCCACTTATAAAATAATATTTGGAGGTGCAGCGGTAGCGTGCGAGTGTATCCGGACTCGGACGGACGACGGAGAGAACCGACGGAACCCGAACGGATGCAAGTTTTGAAAAACATGCGGATGAAATGCAGATGATGCCATGAGATGAGATGCATAACAAAAACAAAATGCAAAACAACAGACAAAACCCAACCACGAAGGAAATAATAAATCACATCTCCGGAAAAGGCAAGAGTTGGAGTTACGAATATGGAAAGTTGTATCCGGGGTGTTACAACACTCCACCACTACGAGAGGATCTCGTCCCGAGATCTAGGATGGCACCGGAGGGAAAAGGAAGAGGAAGATGAGATGTAAAACTAAGTTGCTTCTTTGACAAACGAGTGAAACCATGAACCTTGAGAGGTTGAGCAAAATGAAAGAAAGAGAACAACGAAGATGAACGAGATTGCAAACAATCCGTTAGAAAAGAGGAACAAGGAACATTACGATAACTTGAAGGTTGAAAAGGCATGAATCAAGAGTTTAATGGACAAGATAGAATTCGAAACCACTCCGGTTGAAACGAGACACGACTGAACAAGAATGATATAATTTTGGCAGCACTCCGATTGAGCATGGAAGGAAAATAACATGAACTTGAGAAGATGGGATGATACTTGATGAAATCGACAACATACTGCCTCCGGAACTATTGAAAAAAGCACAAGGGGGTAAGAAAGATTTCAGACAGCTCTCCGTTGAGGAAGCGAGCAAAACTTGATAAGATGAGAGAACTCGAATGAAAACATGACACTCCGGTTAAATGGATAAGCAAGAAAAAGAACATGATCTTGACAAAAGAAAGATGATGGGCCGAAGAGTGCCACATCACAATGCCTCCGGAAGAAAAACTGAAGATAGGTCTTTGGAATAAAGGAATGGAGAAGAAAATGACAACTTCTGCCACAAATGAACTTAGAAAAGCACCCTTGCAAAGAAGAATTGAACGGAGTTGTTGGAAAACCAACAACGAAATGAATAAGCTTGTAGTGGGCTTATGGAAACATCTCCACATTATGAGGTGAGTTTCTGCCACCAACGGAAACAAACGATTGGATTGATATCAACAAGGAGACGAGAAAACTTATATCACCGGGAGGACAAATGAAGAACTTGGGTCATTAATAAGCACCATAAATAGCAACAATCCTTAGGGAAAGCTTTAGGTGAAATATAGCCCAAGATAAGTCCAATGAAGAGATTGATGGATTTAAAATACCTCATTCTTGACACATGTGAATCATGAAACACGAAGGGAAATTGCCAAGAGTGACATAACACCATCTCAAGAGATAAGGTAGAAAGAATTGCACTCCGGAATGCAAGAAGAAGAATGCTTGAACTCCTCAAAACAAAACATGTGTTGAGCACCATGTTCAATTTTTTAGAGTATAGCTTGGCGGAACATAGCTCCGAGAGAAATCTTGAATAACGATTGAAGAATGAAAAGAATCCTTGACGAAGCACCATGTAGAGCCTCCATGAAGAACTCGGGTAAGAAAAGGATGATAAAAGAAAGAGAAGTTGACAACACAAGGTGAAGCCTTGCAGTGTTAAGATGAAGCTTTGAAATGATATAACCGAGAAAACTTGGAACTCCGGAAAGAAAAGATGAACAAATGAAATCAAGAATTTTGATGATCCTCCGGAATAAGGAATTGAACTTACTCGATGAAACAAGAATAAGAATTACATTATGCTCATCCTTCACCAATTAAATTGATGACAAGCAATGGATTAGGCATACTACTTATTCTCGTAGCAAGGATTAAGATAGATATGGCGCAAACTTGGGAAGGTCTTCAACGAACCACCGGTAGGATTGAAACAACGAATGAATTGATATGATAACGAAGGAAGAGAACTCTTGAACGAACCACCGTAAGAATTGAAAATGAAAGTACCAAAGGCACAATTCACCGGGAAGAATTAGAAAACGAATAAAGATACTTGACAGAATTTAGATACAAGATAACGAAGAGATCCCGAGATGATTACATAATACTTGAATGATGCACTGATATGATTTGGAGAACGAGAGTTGCAAGCTTGAATGAATAATTCTGAGATGATGGGCTCCGAAGAATCAAACTGAAAAGACTCCTGAAATGCTCCGGGTGGGTTAAAAGAATTCTCACAATCAAAACAATTATGAGGATGGCACGAAGCTAGAACCATGAATCTTGAAGAGGATGGAGCAAGATTAAAGAGAAACTCTTCTTCGGTCTTCAAAATCCGAGAATGACGACGAGAAACACCACCATGAATTGTTGAGACACTCCGGAATGAAAATTAGAAAGGTTGAACCAACAATGAAAATAATTTGAAAGATATTGGAGAAAGACATTTGACTGATGATAACTCATTCTTACGTCAAACTTTGCAATGAATTTGGGAATAGCTCCGGAAAATAAAAGAGTCGTAAGATCCTCGGAAAAGACACGTGGGTTAGGGCCCACTCAAAAGAACCACCGTTGAACAATTGTTTGAAATAGATATTGCACCGGTAGAATTAAATGGCTTGAATGAGATAGCATCCTCAAAAGAACTTGAGTGAATTGAGAATGGAAACTAGAATCTTCTGAGATATCTTCAACACTCCGGAACAATTGAATAGCGAGAAGTGGATGATTAAGAGATGCACCGACAAGAGAAAACATTTGTAACAAGGAAAAGAATACGATCAACACCGAAAACTTGACTTAAATCCACCGGAGAAGAAAATTAGAATGGAACAATGATAAGGTTAAAGCTTCCTTAGCGTCTTCATGAGAAATCACCGGATAAAACATTAAAGGAAAAGAATGAAGAAACTTCACTCAATAAAAATGGATACTTGATTAAGAAATCTGAGTCCTTGAAGAAAAAGGGTGGGAGGCGGAAATCAAAACAACTTGGGTCGGATGAAACGAACACCGTTGAGAAAAAACTTAGAATTGATCTTGCGAATGTTGGAATGATCGGATCCACTTGAAGAGAAGCACGCCGGTTGGAAAAGAATTAACATGGCCAGCTCAGTGATCAAGAAGGATTAGTATTCACATAGCAATATGAGAACACCAATTAGGAAAGGTATGGAATCAACACTTGGCATTGAAGCAACTCGAATACCACAAAACAAAACAAAAACAAAGGATTGGCTTCAAGAATGAGCGGAACAAACACATGATAGAGATTTACGCCCAAAGTGTTACGTGGTGGGGCCCACACGGACACGACGTATAGCGGACGTCACGAATGACAAACAAGACGTCCCGAATCAGCATAGCCAAGGATTCTTTAAGGCGTCTCGCGACCACTTTAGAATCGACCGTGAATGGGCGGACCACTAGACGTTGAACCCCAATCTCAAATCATACATCCGTCGGAAAGATATCCCGTAAGCTACTAGAATTCCCACCTATAAACTCCGAAACTTTCGGTTATGCAATCTGGTGTTGGGGATCACAGGGACACAAAATATATCACCCAAACTAACAATACCTAGATCCATTGTATCCATCCGTCAACACATAACCAAGAAATCCTCGAAATCGTGTACCTCGACCTTGAAAAACATCCGTTATACAAGTCATGGCAATACTCCCTTTTCGCCACAAGATCTTGGGCTATCGGGGTTATCTCACCAACAACTGCACAAAAGAGATTTCGATGTCGGCAAAACTCGGTATTCCAGAATCGCAACGATAAAATTGTGACGACAACACCTCGGAGCTCAACTCCCCGGACACCGCCACAACCCCTAAATGTCGAGGCACCAAGAACAATGTTCTCGTCACAAAACCATCGAACGATTCCAAGATACCCACGTGATCCTAAAAAATTTTTAGTGAAATTTGAGGAGAGAAGAGTCAAAACTCTCGTCGGGATACCTCACCAGAGCGACGAAAAGGACTGGGAGTAAAAAGAATCCTACTCTCCGATATATAATCCTAAGACTCAAAACATTTTCCATTCTAGACTCAACAACGTCAGCAAACAATCAAGTAGGGGGCTCCTAAGTCGGGGAAGGCTCTGATTACCAACTTGAAACACCCTCGATGCGGCTATATCTCCCACGTGTCGAAGCACGACTTAGAGGCATAACCGCATTGAAAGCAATGTCGCAAGTGAGGTAATCTTCACACAACCCATGTAATACATAAGGGAAAGAGATACATAGTTGGCTTACAATCGCCACTTCACACAATACATGAGTAAAACATTACATCAAGCAGATACAATCAAGGTCCGACTACGGAACCAAAATAAAAGAAGACTACCCCAAATGCTACACAGATCCCGATCGTCCCAACTGGCTCCACTAATGATCAATCAAACGAAACAACACAAAGAACAAGATCTTCATCGAGCTCCTCCTTGAGCTCGGGTCCAACACCTGCACGGTTTCATCGGCACCGCAAACTGGTTTTGAAGTATCTGTGAGTCACGGGACTCAGCAATCTCACACCATGAGATCAAGACTATTTAAGCTTAAAGGTAGGACAGGGTAGTGAGGTGGAGCTGCAGCAAGCGACTAGCATATATGGTGGCTAACATACGCAAAAGAGAGCGAGAAGAGGAGGCAAAGCACGGTCGAACAACTATGATCAAGAAGTGATCCCGAAACTACTTACGTCAAGCATAACTCCAACACCGTGTTCACTTCCGGACTCCGCCGAGAAGAGACCATCACGGTTACACACGCCGTTGGTGTATTTTAATTAAGATCAACTTCGGTTTTCTACAACCGACGTTAACAAATTCCCATCTGCCACATAACCGCGGCACGGCTTTGAAAGTTCAAACCCTGCAGGGTGTCCCAACAAGCCCATGATAAGCTCTCGCGATCAACGAAGAATAGACCTTCTCCCGGGAAGCCCGATCAGTCTCGGAATCCGGCTACAAGACATTTCACAGCAATAAAACAAGTCCAGAAGACCTCCCGGCGTGCGACATCCCGATAGTAGCCGCGTATCTCGTCTCGAGCCACGACCGGATAAGCGAAGCGTCTGAGAACCGACGTAACCCAAGTTGCCAAGGGATGGTCCCGACGGTGCTCTAGTTTGGACCAACGCTTAGACAAGCAATCGCCCGGGGTAATAAAGATGACCCTCGGGATGCGCGACTCCCAAGGGAAAAAGGCTAGGTGAGGCAAATGTAAAACCAATGTTGGGCCTTCTTTGGAAAAGTCTTATTCAAAGCGAACTGTCAAGGGGTCCCATAAATCACCCGACCGCGTTAGGGACGCAAAAATCCGGGAACATAACACCGATATGACGGAAACTAGGGCGGCAAGAGTGGAACAAAACACCAGGCATAAGGCCGAGCCTTCCACCCTTTACCAAGTATATAGATGCATTAATTAAATAAGATATATTGTGATATCCCAACAAGTAAACATGTTCCACCAAGGAACAACATCTCCATGTTCAACAAGGAACAAACTTCATCTTCACCGCAACTAACAACGCTATAAGAGGGCTGAGCAAAGCGGTAACATAGCCAAACAACGGTTTGCTAGGAAAGGATGGTTAGAGGTTTGACATGGCAATGTGGGAGGCATGATAAGCAAGTGGTAGGCATCGTAGCATAGGCATAGCAAAAGAGCGAGCATCTAGCAAGCAAAGATAGAAGTGATTTCGAGGGTATGGTCATCTTGCACGAAATCCCGCAAGGAAGAAGAACGAATCCATGAAGAAGACACGAACGGAAGTAGTCGAGCGAATCCTCACAATCGCAACATTACCGAAACCGAGAAGCAACACGGAAAGAAACAAACAACATGATAAATGCACAAGCATAAACATGGCATGATGCACAATCAAGTATGATGCATGTCCGGTTTAATGAGGCATGGCATGGCAATATGCAACAAACAATACTACAAATTAAGTGGAGCTCAATATGCAGCGAGTTGCATATTGACGAACACCACAACACTTATTTAGTTCTCTCTCGGTTAGGTACACAACAATATTAAATGTTGTTAAACATGGAAAGAGGTGGAGCATAATTAAACTAACTATTTAGGCAAGTTTAAATGAGGCCGAAATAAGAAACAACAATTCGGAAAATCCCCATGAGCAATATTTTAGATTCGGTACTGTTCTGCCCTAAACACAATTTTAGAGTTGTTAAATAGCAACATAAAGTGGACCAGGTTAATCTAGGCATTTTCCACCCCATTTACATATAAAGAACATTTAATTCCGAAGTTACGGTTATTTAGTTATGAAATAAATCATTTTAACATGGCATATTAGCAAAGTTAAATAAACAGCAAGCTAAACATTTTAAACATGGATGGAAATGACATATTATTAATCTACACAATATTCTGAGCATATTACATATAAAGTTTGTTTAAATCCGATGCACGTTAATTAATTATTGATGCATGAACATGGAGGGTTTTTCAGAAAAGCAGTTAAATCTCAGGATAAATTAGTAAAATCGCAGAACGGAAAAAAACCCACTGGGCGAAACTGGCTGGCCCAGCAGTGCTCGAGAGAGGGGCGGCGCTGCTCACATTGGGCTCGGCCCGGTCGGTGGAGAGGAGGAGAGGCTAGTCATTGGGCCTCGGGAGGCAGCCCGGGCCGGGCGCCGGGAGGCCCACGACGCTGGCAGCCCACGAGCGGGCGCTCGGTCCTAGCAGGAGACGGAGCAGGGCGCCGGCGAGAAGGCCATGGACGGCGGCGGGATCCGGCAAGGCCGGCGAGGGCGAAGGAGGCCATGGGGCGGCGGCTCCGGCCGGATCCGGACGGACCTAGCCGCGGGGACTCCGTTCCCGGCAACGGCGAGGTCCACCGGCGATGGGGCGGCGAGGAGGCGAGGAGCTCCTGGACGCCGGTCATGGCAGCGGCGATCTGCGGGGAAGAGAGAGACGACGTGAGAGAGAGAGAGACGGGGAGAGAGGGAGCAAGGCGGAGCTGGCACTGGGGTCGGCTTGGGAGGTCGCCGGCAGCGGCTCCGCCTTCTGCGCGCTTGGATCAGCCGAGGCCCAGCGAAGCGGGTGCGGGAGCGAGCGCTCCCACGCTGCGGCGACAGTCTTGGCTCGCCCGGGCCCAGATGGGCTCGGCGGGCCCCGATGGGCTTCGGGCGGGCCTGGCGGGGGAGGGAGAGGCCAGGGACGCGTGGCGACGCGGGAGTGGAGGGGAGCGCGGCGCGGGTGACGGCGCGGCGAATCCAGGCGCGCCAAGTGGCGAGGATGAGGTGGCCGGCGGCGGATCTGGAGGGGAGAGGCGCGCGCCCCGAGGTGGGAGGAGGCGCCAAAAAGAGGAGGAGGGGTAGGGGCGCCAGATTTGGAAGGAGGGGGTTAGGCTGCCCAAAATGGAAGGGGCTTCCATTTATAGGTAGGGCTAGGGTTTGAGGGGGTTCTGGAGCGTTTCGAAACCTCCGGATCGCGATCCGACGATCAGAAAAAGAGGGGGGGGGTTTTGGTGAGCTGCGGGTGGACTGCGAGGGGGAGAAGAGAGAGGGAGGGCCCGGCATCTGTTTCCGGAGACCGAAAACGTCCGATTTAATATACCGCTATATCGCGGTAGTAGGTTTAACGGTTGGGCGATCAAACGAACTCCGAATGCGACGAAACTTGGCGGCGGCCTGTCTACACTATAATAAGACCGCATGACAAGTTGCAACCCATTCCGAGAACATTATTATGCCACTTATAAAATAATATTTGGAGGTGCAGCGGGCGCGTGCGAGTGTATCCGGACTCGGAACGGACAACGGAGAGAACTGACGGAACCCGAACGGATGCAAGTTTTGAAAAACATGCGGATGAAATGCAGATGATGCCATGAGATGAGATGCATAACAAAAACAAAATGCAAAACAACAGACAAAACCCAACCACGAAGGAAATAATAAATCACATCTCCGGAAAAGGCAAGAGTTGGAGTTACGAATATGGAAAGTCGTATCCGGGGTGTTACAATGGCGTTTTAAGCTTTTTTGCTACAGACAACAGTCTAAGCATTGGTTATTCAACGGAGGCATAAGTTGCAATAAATATGCACGAAGGCATATCAACACAAAGTGTGGCGGCTAATCTATTACAAGGCAACACAGTGCCCAAATAAGATAATTGTTTTTTGGCATAACATAAGGAAGCAGTAATGTAAACCGGCCTCCGGTTTATGCTTGATCGCCAGCTTGCCCTGATGGTTGCGGGTCATCTGCGCCGCTTCAACCGATTCCCTACCCAGCGGTGAAATCAACAGTTGTCGATCGATTCCCATTAATGCTTGAATACGGCTTCATCATTGATCAACAACGACGGTTCAATATCAGGAGCGTAAGTATGCTTACGGATTGGCGGTATAAGGTTCTCCGCTTCAGGAATCGGTGCAGGCACTCGTTTATTTTCTCCATCATATTGGGCTTGACAGTGAGACAGATTTGCCTCTTCAACCAATTGGCAAGCCAAAGGGCACACTTCCCGGTTTATCGTTCGGAGATCCTCTTCGCTGAATTCTGTCCCGTCTTCCTTCAAGCTTGGGAAGCCCTACGCCACTTCAACAGGATCAAAATCCGGCACCCACGCTTTGGCCCGGATTAAGGCGTTTATGGCACCGGTTCTAGCAGCAGATTTCTTTAATTCTTGGAACCAGGCAGGAAGCATTGACAACCTTTTAAGGATGTCCTGGATCAAGGTCGATGTCGGGTTGTTATGAGAAGCGGTGCTGATGATCCGCTGCGCACCAGTATAAAGTTGCTCTATCAATGTATAAGAGGCTTTCAATTTCTTCCGCACATCTGATCCCAAGTGGCCAATACGTGTCCCTATATCATTCAAAGGGTTAATAAACCAACAATTACATGAGAAAGCTTCATTATGTCAGAAATCAAAAAAGGCTTACCAAAGACAACGGCGGTCATGGCATGCACTTGCCGCTTTACACTGGTCAGTTCATCCACCACCGGTTTAAGGGCAGCTTCAGCATTTTCTGCCCCGTTGAGTTAAAGCGGCCTTTTCAGTGGCCCAATCCGCCCGCTCCTTGTTGAAGCCTTCCTTAAGCTTTTCCATGACGCTTAAAGCGCTGGTTAATTCATTCTTTGCTTTGGAGGTTTCAGCTTGCTGGGATTTCAGGTTTTCTTGGAGATCAGTGATTTGGTTTTCTTTCTTGTTTAGATCAGCCTACATACAGAAAATCATTTGATAAAGATTAAGGTGCAGACTTGAAGTACCAACCCCATAACAAGTTATGCCTTTGGTACTTGGGGGCTAATGCATATTTGCTGTTCATCCTACAATTTCTATATCAAGTCCCAAGCTCAATACAAGTATTCAGTTTGGCACTTGGGGGCTAATGCTTATTTGCTCTGTCCTTGAGGAATACTGGATTTCTTATAGAAGTCTCGGTTTAACTACATTAGGTTGAACCGCCCTTAGAACTACTTTAGCAAAAAGTACAGCTTTGCTCAGGATTATATTGGGAAGTCCCGGTTTAAGTTCACATCTTAAAACCGTCACTTGGGGGCTATTTGAAGGAAATATGCCCTAGAGGCAATAATAAAGTTATTATTTATTTCCTTATATCATGATAAATGTTTATTATTCATGCTAGAATTGTATTAACCGGAAACATAATACATGTGTGAATATATAGACAAACAGTATGTCACTAGTATGCCTCTACTTGACTAGCTTGTTAATCAAAGATGGTTATGTTTCCTAACCATGAACAAGGAGTTGTTATTTGATTAACAAGGTCACATCATTAGTTGAATGATCTGATTGACATGACCCATTCCGTTAGCTTAGCACACGATCGTTTAGTATGTTGCTATTGCTTCCTTCATGACTTATACATGTTCCTATGACTATGAGATTATGCAACTCCGTTTACGGAGGAACACTTTGGTACTACCAAGCGTCCACAACGCTGGGTGATTATAAAGGAGTACTACAGGTGTCTCCAAAGGCAGATGTTGGGTTGGCGTATTTGAGATTAGGATTTGTCATCCAATGTCGGAGAGGTATCTCTGGGCCCTCTCGGTAATGCACATCACTTAAGCCTTGCAAGCATTGCAACTAATGAGTTAGTTGCGAGATGATGTATTACGGAACGAGTAAAGAGACTTGCGGTGGCGAGATTGAACTAGGTATTGGATACCGACGATCGAATCTCGGGCAAGTAACATACCGATGACAAAGGGAACAAAGTATGTTGTTATGCGGTTTGACCGATAAAGATCTTCGTAGAATATGTAGGAGCCAATATGGGCATCCAGGTTCCGCTATTGGTTATTGACCAAGAATAGTTCTAGGTCATGTCTACATAGTTCTCGAACCCGTAGGGTCCGCACGCTTAAGGTTTCGATGACAGTTTTATTATGAGTTTATGAGTTTTGATGTACCGAAGGAGTTCGAGTCCCGGATGAGATCGGGGACATGACGAGGAGTCTCGAAATGGTCGAGACGTAAAGATCGATATATTGACGACTATATTCGAGTTCGGAAAGGTTCAGTGATTCGGTATTTTTGAGTACCGAGAGTTACGGGAATTCGTATTGGGCCTTAATGGGCCATACGGGAAAGGAGAAAAAGGGCCAAAAGGGTGGCGCGCCTCCCCTTGGACTAGTCCGAATTGGACTAGGGAGGCGCCCTTCCTTCCTTCTCCTTTCCCTTCCCTTTCCTTCTCTCCTATTCCTAATACATGGAAGGGTTCCTAGTTGGACTAGGAAGGGGAATCCTACTCCGGTGGGAGTAGGACTCCCCATGGCGCCATAGTAGAGGGCGGCCTCCTCCTCCTCCCTCCTTTATATACGGGGCAGGGGCACCCAGAACACACAAGTTGATCTACGGATCGTTCCTTAGCCGTGTCGGTGCCCCTTCCACCATATTCCACTTCGGTCATATCGTCATGAGCTTAGGCGAAGCCCTGCGCCGGAGAAGTCATATCGTCAGCGAGCTTAGGCGAAGCCCTGCGTCGGTGGAGCATCATCATCGTCACCACGCCGTCAGTCGTCTTGTGGAACTCATCCCGACACTTTGCTGGATCGGAGTCCGGGATCGTCATCGAGCTGAGCGTGTGCAGAACTTCGGAGGTGCCGTCGTTCGGTGCTTGGATCGGTCGGATCGTGAAGGCGTCGACTACATCAACCGTGTTGTTATAACGCTTCGCTTTCGGTCTCACGAGGCGTGGGCGTGACGACACTCTCCCCTCTCGTTGCTATGCATCACCATGATCTTGCGTGTGCGTAGGAAATTTTTGAAATTACTCGTTCCCCAACAGTGGTATCGAGCCTAGGTTATTATGGTTTGATGTTTTGCACGAGTAGAACACAAGTGAGTTGTGGGCGATACAAGTCATACTGCCTACCAAAGATGTCATACTTTGGTTCAACGGTATTGTGAGATGAAGCGGCCCGGACCGACATTACGCGTGACGCTTACGCGAGACTGGTTTCACCGTTCTGAGCACTCGTGCTTAAAGGTGGCTGGCGGTGTCTGTCTCTCACTTTAGTTGAACCGAGTGTAGCTACGCCCGTCCTTGAGAAGGTTAAAAGCGGAGTCTATTTGACGAAGTATCGTTGTGGTTTTGATGTGGGTGAGATTGGTTCTTGCTTAAGCCCGTAGCAGCCACGTAAAACTTGCAACAACAAAGTAGAGGACGTCTAACTTGTTTTTGCAGGGCATGTTGTGATGTGATATGGTCAAGGCGTGATAAGATATAAGTTGTTGTATGAGATGATCATGTTTTGTTGAAGTTATCGACAATGGCGTAAGCCCTATGGATGTCTCTTTGTTGCATAAGATGCAAGTGCCAAATAAATGCTTTACTTTATCGCTATCGATAGCAATAGTTGCAAGAGCAATAGTTGGTGAGACAACCATGTGATGACACATTGATATAGATCAAGATGATGAAGATCATGGTGTCGTGCGGTGACGATAAAGATCATGACATTACTTTGGAGATGGAAATCAAAGGCGCAAGATGATCATGGCCATATCATGTCACATATTTTGATTGCATATGATGTTTATCTGTTATACATCTTATTCCTGCTTTGATTGACGGTAGCATTTTAAGATGATCTCTCACTAAAATTATCAAGAAGTGTTCTCCACGAGTATGCACCGTTGCCAAAGTTAAATCGTGCCTGCACACCACGTGATGATCGGGTGTGATAAGCTCTCGTCCATCTACAACGGGTGCAAGCCAGTTTTGCACACGCGAATACTCGGGTTAAACTTGACGAGCCTAGCATATGCAGATATGGCCTCGGAACACGGAGACCGAAGGTCGGCGTGAATCATATAGTAGATATGATCAACATAGTGATGTTCACCATTGAAAACTACTCCATCTCACGTGATGATCGGTTATGGTTTAGTTGATTTGGATCACGTGATCACTTAGATGACTAGAGAGATGTCTGTCTAAGTGGGAGTTCTTAAGTAATATGATTAATTGAACTTTAATTTATCATGAACTTAGTCCCGGTAGTATTTTGCAGATTATGTTGTAGATCAATAGCTCGCGTTGTTGCTTCCCTATGTTTTTATATGTGTTCCTAGAAAATTGTATTGAAAAATGTTAGTAGCAATGATGCGGATTGGATCCGTGATCTGAGGTTTATCCTCATTGCTGCATGTAAGAATTATGTCCTTAATGCACGCTAGGTGACGGACCTATTGCAGGAGCGAGATGCATACGTTATGAGCGTTTGGCTAGCTCAATATGATGACTACTTGATAGTTTAGTGCACCATGCTTAACGGCTTAGAATCGGGACTTCAAAGGCGTTTTGAACATCATGGACCATATGAGATGTTCCAGGAATTGAAGTTAATATTTCAAGCAAATACCGAGTTGAGAGATATGAAGTCTCCAACAAGTTCTATAGCTAAAAGATGGAGAGAATCGCTCAACTAGTGAGCATGTGCTCAGATTGTGCAGGTACTTTAATCGCTTGAATCAAGTGGGAGTTAATCTTCCAGATAAGATAGTGATTGACAGAATTCTCTAGTCACCATCACTAAGTTACTAGAACTTCGTGATGAACTATAATATGCAAGGGATGACGAAAACGATTCCCGAGCTCTTCGTGATATTGAAATCGACGAAGGTAGAAATCGAGAAAGAGCATCAAGTGTTGATGATTGACAAGACCACTAGTTTCAAGAAAAGGGCAAAGGGAAAGAAAGGGGAACTTCAAGTAGAATGACAAGCAAGTTGTCACTCCCACGAAGAAACCCAAAGCTGAAACAAAGCCTGAAACCGAGTGCTTACATCGCATAGGAAATGGTCATTTGAAGCGGAAATACCGAGATATTTGGTGGATAAGAAGGATGGCAAAGTGAACAAAGGTATATTTGATATACAAATTATTGATATGTATTTTACTAGTGTTCGTAGCAACCCCTCGGTATTTGATACTGGTTCAGTTGCTAAGAGTAGTAACTCGAAACAGGAGTTGCAGAATGAACAGAAACTAGTTGAAGGCGAAGTGACGATGAGTGTTGGAAGTAGTTCCAAGATTGATATGATCATCATCGCACACTCCCTATACTTTCGGATTAGTGTTAAACCTAAATAAATGTTATTTGGTGTTTAGCATGAATATGATTTGATCATGTTTATTGCAAAATGGTTATTCATTTAAAGTCAAAGAATAATTGTTGTTCTGTTTACATGAATAAAACCTTCAATGGTCATACACCCAATGAAAATAGTTTATTGGATCTCGATCGTAGTGATACGCATATTCATAATATTGATGCCAAAAGATGCAAAGTTAATAATGATAGTGCAACTTATTTGTGGCAATCGCCGTTTGAGTCATATCGGTATAAAGCGCATGAAGAAACTCCATAAGGATGGATTTTGGAATCACTTGGTTATGAATCATTTGATGCTTGCAAACCGTGCCTTTTGGGCAAGATGACTAAAACTCCGTTCTCGGAACAATGGAACAAGCTATTGACTTGTTGGAAATAACACATATATACCGATGTATGCGATCCAATGAGTGTTGATGCTCGTGGCAAGTATCGTTATTTTTCTGACCTTCACAAGATGATTTGAGTAGATATGGGTATATCTACTTGATGAAACATAAGTCTGAAATAGTTGAAAGGTTCAAAGAATTTCAGAGTGAAGTGGAAAATCATCGTAACAAGAAAATAAAGTTTCTGCGATCTGATCGTGGAGATGAATTTTTGAGTTACGAGTTTGGTCTTCAATTAAAACAATGTGGAATAGTTTCACAGCTCACGCCACATGGAACACCACAATGTTATGGTGTGTCCAAACGTCGTAACCACACTTTATTGGATATGATGCGATCTATGATGTCTCTTATCAGTTTACCACTATCATTTTGGGGTTATGCATTAGAGACAGCTGCATTCACGTTTAATAGGGCACCATCTAAATCCGTTGAGATGACACCGTATGAACTATGGTTTAGCGATAAACCTAAGCATCGTTTCTTAAAGTTTGGAGTTGTGATGCTTATGTGAAAAGTTTTCACCGATAAGCTCGAACCCAAATCGAATGCGTCTTCATAGAATACCCAAAGGTAACAATTGGGTACACCTTCTATCACAGATCCGAAAGCAAGATATTTGTTGCTAAGATGGATCCTTTCTAGAGAAGAAGTTTCTCTCGAAAGAAGTGAGTGGGAGGAAAGTAGAACTTGATGAGGTAATTGTACCTTCTCCCTTATTGGAAAGTAGTTCATCACAGGAATCAGTTCGATGATTCCTACACCAATTAGTGAGGAAGTTAATGATGATGATCATGAAACTTCAGATCAAGTTGCTACCAAACCTCGTGGGTCTTCGAGTAAGATCCGCACTGAGTGGTACGATAATCCTATTCTAGAAGTCATGTTACTAGACCATGATGAACCTCACGAACTATGAGGAAGCGATGGTGAGCCCAGATTCCATAAAATGGCTTGAGGCCATGAAATCGAGATGGGATCCATGTATGAAAACAAAGTGTGGACTTTGGTTGACTTGCCCGAGGGTCGGCAAGCAATAGAAAACAAGTGGATCTTCAAGAGGAAGACGGACGCTGATAGTAGTGTTACTATCTACAAAGCTAGACTTGTCGAAAAGGGTTTTTGACAAAGTTCAAGATGTTGAATACAATGAGATTTTCTCACTCGTATCGATGCTTAAAAGTCTGTCCGAATCATGTTAGCAATTGCCGCATTTTATGAAATCGGCAAATGGATAAACAAAACTGCATTCCTTAATGGAGTTATTAAAGAAGAGTTGTATGTGATGCAACCAAGAGGTTTTGTCGATCCTAAAGGTGTTAACAAAATGTGCATCTATGGACTGGTGCAAGCATCTCGGAGTTGGAATATACGCTTTGATAAGTTGATCAAAGCATATAGTTTATCTGACTTGCGGTGAAGCCTGTATTTACTAGAAAGTGAGTGGGAGCACTACAGCATTTCGATAAGTATATGTGAATGACATATTGTAGATCGGAAATAATGTAGAATTATTCTGCAAAGCATAAAGGAGTGTTTAAAAGGAGTTTTCAAAGAAAGACCTCGGTGAAGCTGCTTACATATTGAGCATTAAGATCTATAGAGATAGATCAAGGCGCTTGATAAGTTTTTCAATGAGTACATACCTTGACAAGATTTTGAAGTAGTTCAAAATGGAACATTCAAAGAAAGAGTTCTTGCCTGTGTTACAAGGTATGAAATTGAGTAAGACTCAAAACCCGACCACGGCAGAAAATAGAAAGAGAATGAAAGTCATTCCCTATGCCTTGGCCATAGGTTCTATAAAGTATGCCATGCTGTGTACCAGATCTATTGTATACCCTGCACTGAGTTTGGCAAGGAGTACAATAGTGATCTAGGAATAGATCATCGGACAACGGTCAAAATTATCCTTAATGGAATAAGGATATGTTTCTCGATTATGGAAGTGATAAAAGGTTAAATAAAGAAAGGGTTACGTCGATGCAAGTTTTGACACCGATCTGGATGACTTTAAGTCTCGATCTAGATACATATTGATAGTGGGAGCAATTAGCTAGAGTAGCTCCGTGCGAGCATTGTTGACATAGAGATTTGCAAAATACATACGGATCTGAATGTGGCAGACCCGTTGACTAAGATTCTCTCACAAAGCAAAACATGATCACACCTTAGTACTCTTTGGGTGTTAATCACATAGCGATGTGAACTAGATTATTGAATCTAGTAAACCCTTTGGGTCTTGGTCACATGGCGATGTGAATTATGGGTGTTAATCACATGATGATGTGAACTATCGATGTTAATCACATGGTGATGTGATCTAGATTATTGACTCTAGTGCAAGTGGGAGATCAAGGAAATATGCCCTAGAGGCAATAATAAAGTTATTATTTATTTCCTTATATCATGATAAATGTTTATTATTCATGCTAGAATTGTATTAACCGGAAACATAATACATGTGTGAATATATAGACAAACAGATATGTCACTAGTATGCCTCTACTTGACTAGCTTGTTAATTAAAGATGGTTATGTTTCCTAACCATGAACAAGGAGTTGTTATTTGATTAACAAGGTCACATCATTAGTTGAATGATCTGATTGACATGACCCATTCCGTTAGCTTAGCACACGATCGTTTAGTATGTTGCTATTGCTTCCTTCATGACTTATACATGTTCCTATGACTATGAGATTATGCAACTCCGTTTACGGAGGAACACTTTGGGTACTACCAAACGTCACAACGAATCGGGTGATTATAAAGGAGTACTACAGGTGTCTCCAAAGGCAGATGTTGGGTTGGCGTATTTGAGATTAGGATTTGTCACTCCGAATGTCGGAGAGGTATCTCTGGGCCCTCTCGGTAATGCACATCACTTAAGCCTTGCAAGCATTGCAACTAATGAGTTAGTTGCGAGATGATGTATTCTGGAGCGAGTAAAGAGACTTGCCGGTGACGAGATTGAACTAGGTATTGGATACCGACGATCGAATCTCGGGCAAGTAACATACCGATGACAAAGGGAACAAAGTATGTTGTTATGCGGTTTGACCGATAAAGATCTTCGTAGAATATGTAGGAGCCAATATGGGCATCCAGGTTCCGCTATTGGTTATTGACCAAGAATAGTTCTAGGTCATGTCTACATAGTTCTCGAACCCGTAGGGTCCGCACGCTTAAGGTTTCGATGACGGTTTTATTATGAGTTTATGAGTTTTGATGTACGAAGGAGTTCGAGTCCCGGATGAGATCGGGGACATGACGAGGAGTCTCGAAATGGTCGAGACGTAAAGATCGATATATTGGACGACTATATTCGAGTTCGGAAAGGTTCCGAGTGATTCGGTATTTTTCGAGTACCGGAGAGTTACGGAATTCGTATTGGGCCTTAATGGGCCATACGGGAAAGGAGAAAAGGGCCAAAGGGTGGCGCCGCCCCCTTGGACTAGTCCGAATTGGACTAGGGAGGCGCCCCTTCCTTCCTTCTCCTTTTCCTTCCCTTTCCTTCTCTCCTATTCCTAATACATGGAAGGGTTCCTAGTTGGACTAGGAAAGGGGAATCCTACTCGGTGGGAGTAGGACTCCCCATGGCGCCATAGTAGAGGCCGCCTCCTCCTCCCTCCCTCCTTTATATAACGGGGCAGGGGCACCCTGAACACACAAGTTGATCTACGGATCGTTCCTTAGCCGTGTCGGTGCCCCTTCCACCATATTCCACTTCGTCATATCGTCATGAGCTTAGGCGAAGCCCTGCGCCGAGAAGTCATATCGTCGCGGAGCTTAAGCGAAGCCCTGCGTCGGTGGAGCATCATCATCGTCCCACGCCGTCGTCTTGTGGAACTCATCCCGACACTTTGCTGGATCGGAGTCCGGGATCGTCATCGAGCTGAGCGTGTGCGTAACTTCGGAGGTGCCGTCGTTCGGTGCTTGGATCGGTCGGATCGTGAAGGCGTCGACTACATCAACCGTGTTGTTATAACGCTTCGCTTTCGGTCTCACGAGTGCGTGGACGACACTCTCCCTCTCGTTGCTATGCATCACCATGATCTTGCGTGTGCGTAGGAAATTTTTTGAAATTACTACGTTCCCCAACACTATTAGAGCTGACAGATTGAAATATACAAGCAGTGAGTCATGGAATTTACCTCATATTTGTCCTTCATCATATTTACCAGACCGGCTTCATAATCACGGCTGGTATATAACCGGTTCAGATAACCGGAATGAAGATCTTGGGGATTCAAAGCGGCATAAGTTGCCAAATTGGCATTCCACTTGCCTTTACCAAACGTAGTGAATTCATCCTTTGCAGTGTGCTTGGACAAGGTGACAGGATTACCTGGCTCGGAATGGCCAAAGCCAGTAATAACAACATCGTCATCCTTGGCTTTGCGGTTCGCCCGGGTCGCGGTTTATCCGTATGCTTTGGTGGACTCGCTGTCTTGTCAGTTTGAGCAGGACTCGTGGGTTGATTTGAAGGGCCGGTGGTATCAACATGTGCCTCTTCAACAGTAACATCATGATCTTGCAATGGTGGGTCGGTCAGCATAACATCCTGGATGTGTTCCTCGGGATTTGGTATTTGGGTCGGTTCAGGAGCATCGTCTTCTGCTGCTTTATCCAGGCGAGCTTTCTTGCTTGGCCTAGGCTTGGCCCTGAAAGAAAAAAGACGGATCAGTTAAATAAACATTGAAAGTGGGATATCAAACAACATTATCAGGAATATGGCTCACCCAAGCATTGTCTGGAGTGGTGGGAGTTGGGTGCCTGTCGACTCGCCAGAGGAAGAATGAGAAGTCACCTGATAATCGGAGTCAGATGGATTAAGAGGTTTACGAATGCAACCCACTTTAGGATAAGCATTGACGAAACAGTTAGAGACCTCTGAACGGCGTTTCCGAACCGGACTGTTCGGTAAACTGGTGGAGGTGACTACCTGGCCGCTGTGCCGGGTTGCACGACGAGCTTCATGCTGTTGTGTCTTCATAAGAAAGTTTCGATCCAAGTAAGCAAGAGGATGAGAAAATTTAACTTTCCGGTTTGCCCGACGGACTTTTACTGAAGGTAAAGGGTTTGAATCGGAAGAAAGAGCGATTACCTCTACAACATCAGCATGACTGACTTCAGCATCATCCTGGCAATAATCATTATCAATAAGGCGTGTGAAAAATAAACCAAGTGAGTCAAGTTCTACCACAAGATCCAGATTACCCACATCATCGTCAGCTGGTGGATCGGAGGAGGCAGTGGTTTTCTTTCTATTTGCTGGTTTCTTCACAACTTTGGTCTTGGGCCGGGTTGTTGCCACCGGTTTCTCTTGTGGAGTCTTCCTGCTCCAAAATGGATCGTCACCCTGTTTGAAAGATGTTAATATCAACAAAGAGTACTTAAACATAGTCAGATTTTATAAAGGCATAAGATATGAGTCTTACGGTGGCGGTTTGTTAATGGCGTAAAAGGGAGCCAGCCGGTTTGGGCGCAAGCGACTTCGGTTCGTTTAACATCCTCTTAATAGCCTCATTAACTTCATCATCCGTCACCGGATCTCAATATGCCGTGAGGGTCTTTCACATCTTACGTGTATTTGCACATCAAACCGAACCGCGTGCTTAGGGCGATATACTCCAAGATATCCAGCGCGAGCAAGATCAACTCCTGTCAACCCGTTGGCCATGAAGGCCCGGAGCTTGGATAGTTGAGGGGCATATTTGCTTCTTTCCTTAGCAGTCAGTCTGTGAGGGACGGGATGTGTGTTGTTTAGCCGCTCCGGACGGTAACCCGGTAAAGGATTTTCTCCCTCAGGAGAGGTATCTTTGCAGTAAAACCATGTTGAATTCCACTCTTTGGGATGGTTGTGCAGTTTGGCGTGAGGGTAAGTAACCTCTTTCCGCTTTTGAATCGCCACACCACCCAACTCAGTGATGGGGCCGTCGAGAAAATTCAGTCTGGCGGTTTAGATGGAAGCAATCTCGAACAATTCAAGCTGCGGGCTCCTCTTGAAAGAACACCTCACGAGCACTTGAAAGTGACATATATTGGTTATGGAGTTGGGGCCAATATCTTGTGGGCCTTGATTGAAAGTTGGCCAAGACATCCCGATAAAACTTTGAACATGGGATGAAGCCCGGGCTAAATGGTCAGCAAAAACAACAACCTCTCCATCCTTGGGTTACGGAGGACTCTCCGGCGAGGACCCTCCGAGTGAATAGCGTCTTTTTGCCTAAAGCGCGGTGCGAACTAAGTTATCTAGTTGAGTTTGATCACTCGAGAAGGGCCCAATTACACTCGTACACTTGCTTGGCCATGATGCAATCTGCAAAGCGATAATACCGTTCAAGAATATGTTGGAAGGCTATATATTGATACATTCATTGTTAAACCGGAAGAAGTTGCTTATAAACCAGAGTTCTGCAAGGTGGCGATACATAACTGGGAAATCCTGGCGGTTCAACAAGGGGACTGATGATATATGCCGAGTTGTCAGTTATTCTACAAAGTTAAACCGCCTTGTCTGAAACATTGAAGAATCAAGAGTGGATGTGTGAAAACAGGTTTCACAAAGGTGTTTCACAGTTTTGGATCTGGAGCATGTTTAGAAAAGAAATAAATATTCAAGGTCCAGAACGAAGCGGTACTAAACCAATGAGCATGGATGTAAATAAGATTTATGATCTTGAGATGCGTAAGTGAAAACGGAGGCTAAAAGCTACCATTACACAGAACAGAGATTCAGGAGTTCTTTTGAGAACCATTATATGAACAAAGAACAAAGGATGAACACTGAAAACCCTAGAAACCCTAGAATAGATCTGGGGTAGAAAGAGCAGAAGACTTACCGGAGCTGAGGAAGAAGCGGAAGGTCACTGTGATGCTCTGGTACGTTCAGGGTGATGCAGCGGCCAAGGTTGATGCAGAGACAATGGTTGACGGAGGCGCGGAGCTTCACGAGCTGGGCGGCGCAAGGAAGACGATGCAGAAGGTCACGAAGGGGAAAGAAGAATGACCCTTCGGTCCTATTTATAAAGGCAAGGGATATGTGTGTCAGGCGCGAAAATCAAGGGGCCGCAAGTTTGGAAGCGGAGCTGTCGCCTCGATTGTTCCAGACCCATTAATGAAAAGATGTTATATACAGTTCTTTATGACAGATGACGTCATGCCGGTTCACCACAATCTGAGAAGATGACATCACGGTGGTTCAACCAAGAAGATGTTGAAGACGAAGCTTTTTACTAAGGATTGACATGAACCTTTTCAAATCAATTTAGGGCCTAATGTTGGGGATATTACTCTTTGGGCGTAAACCGCCGGAGACAGGCGGAGTTAATTTCATCGGTAGTCAAGTATGCCCAAGCCCGTGAGGATATTCTATAAGGGCCCAAGGCCCGAACGGTTTAAGGCTTGTAGCCGTGAACCGGCATTAATATGTAACTTGTGTTGTAAGTTAGAAATACTAGAGATGAACCGGACACGTCTATGAGCGGTCTCGGGACTCTGCAAACCGACAGGCGTTACCGTGTATATAAGGGGCGACCGGCGGTGGTTTAAGGACAACAGACAACAACTCGAGACTTAAGCGAAGCTTGTTTGCTCCCTAGTCATGAAACCCCATCAATTCCATCACAACTAGACGTAGGCTTTTACCTTCATTGAAGGGGCCGAACTAGTATAAACTCTCTTGCGTCCTTGTGTCCGCTTTAACCCCTTCAAGCTAACCCGTAAGCGATGGCTCCACGACTAAGTCCTTTCATGAGGACATCTGCCGTGACAAAACCACGACAGAGTCCAAACGGAATGAAACCTTCAGGAGCGTGATTTTTGGAACGAATGTGATCCAGGAGAACTGGAGTTGAAGTCAAGGAAGCTTCGAGGTGGCCATGAGGCATGGAGGCGCGCCCCCACCCTCATGGGCCCCTCGTGGCTCCCCTGACCGACTTCTTTCGCCTATATATATCCATATACCCTAAAACCATCGGGGGACAGAATAGATCGGGAGTTCCGCCGCCGCAAGCCTCTGTAGCCACCAAAAACCAATCGGGACCCTGTTCCGGCACCTTGCCGGAGGGGGGAACCCTCACCAGTGGCCATCTTCATCATCCCGACACTCTCCATGATGAGGAGGGAGTATTTCACCCTCGGGGCTGAGGGTATGTACCAGTAGCTATGTGTTTGATCTCTCTCTCTCTCTCTCTCTCTCTCTCTCTCTCTCTCGTGTTCTTGATTCGGCATGATCTTGATGTATCGCGCGAGCTTTGGTATTATAGTTGGATCTTATGATGTTTCTCCCCCTCTACTCTCTTGTAATGGATTGAGTTTTCCCTTTGAAGTTATCTTATCGGATTGAGTCTTTAAGGATTTGAGAACACTTGATGTATGTCTTGCATGTGCTTATCTGTGGTGACAATGGGATATTCACGTGATCTACTTGATGTATGTTTTGGTGATCAACTTGCGGGTTCCGTGACCTCGTGAACTTGTGCATAGGGGTTGGCACACATTTTCGTCTTGACTCTCCGGTAGAAACTTTGGGGCACTCTTTGAAGTTCTTTGTGCTGGTTGAATAGATGGTTCTGAGATTGTGTGATGCATATCGTATAATCATACCCATAGATACTTGAGGTGATATTGGAGTATCTAGGTGACATTAGGGTTTTCGTTGATTTGTGTCTTAAGGTGTTATTCTAGTACGAACTCTATGATAGATCGAACGGAAAGAATAGCTTCGTGTTATTTTACTATGGACTCTTGAATAGATCGATCAGAAAGGATAACTTTGAGGTGGTTTCGTACCCTACCATAATCTGTTCGTTTGTTCTCCGCTATTAGTGACTTTGGAGTGACTCTTTGTTGCATGATGAGGGATAGTTATATGAACTAATTATGTTATTATTGTTGAGAGAACTTACACTAGTGAAAGTATGAACCCTAGGCCTTGTTTCCTAGCATTGCAATACCGTTTACGCTCACTTTTATCATTAGTTACCTCGCTGTTTTTATATTTTCAGATTACAAAAACCTATATCTGCCATCCATATTGCACTTGTATCACCATCTCTTCGCCGAACTAGTGCACCTATACAATTTATCATTGTATTGGGTGTGTTGGGGACATAAGAGACTCTTTGTTATTTGGTTGCAGGGTTGTTTGAGAGAGACCATCTTCATCCTACACCTTCCACGGATTGATAAACCTTAGGTCATCCACTTGAGGGAAATTTGCTACTGTCCTACAAACCTCTGCACTTGGAGGCCCAACAACGTCTACAAGAAGAAGGTTGTGTAGTAGACATCAACTATCGCTACCGCTTAGTGATAAAGTAAAACAATTACATGGCGATTGCATTTCATACAATAAAGCAACAACCATAAGGCTCCTGCCAGTTGCCGATAACTATTACAAAACATGATCATCTCATACAACAATTTATATATCATCACGTCTTGACCATATCACATCACAACATGCCCTGCAAAAACAAGTTAGACGTCAAGTTTTACGTGGCTGCTACGGGCTTAGCACAAACCGTTCTTACCTACACATCAAAACCACAATGATTTTTCGTCAAGTGTGTTGTTTTAACCTTCAACAAGGACCGGGCGTAGTCACACTCGATTCAACTAAAACTGGAGAAACAGACACCCACTAGCCACCTGTGTGCGAAGCGCATTGGTAGAACCAGTCTCGCGTAAGCGTACACGTAATGTCGGTCTGGGCCACTTCATCCAACAATACTGCCAAATCAAAGTATGACATGCTGGTAGGCAGTATGACTATTATCGCCCACAACTCTTTGTGTTCTACTCGTGCATATAACATCTACGCATAGACCTGGCTCGGATGCCACTGTTGGGGAACGTAGTAATTTCAAAAAAAATCTACGATCACGCAAGATCTATCTAGGAGAAGCATAACAACGAGCGGGGAGAGTGTGTCCACGTACCCTCGTAGACCGAAAGCGGAAGCGGTTTATCAACGCGGTTGGTGTAGTCGTACGTCTTCACGATCTGACCGATCCTAGCACCGAACGTACGGCACCTCCGTGTTCAGCACATGTTCAGCTCGATGACGTCCCTCGTACTCTTGATCCAGTTGAGGCCGAGGGAGAATTTTGTCAGCACGACGGCGTGGCGACGGTGATGATGAAGTTACCGGCGCAGGGCTTCGCCTAAGCACTACGACGATATGACCGAGGTGTGTAACTGTGGAGGGGGCACCGCACATAGCTAAGAGATTGTCTGTTCTGTGTTCTAGCGGTGCCCTCCCCACATATATATAGATTGGAGGGGGAGGGAGCAGCAGGAGGCGCCCCCCAAGTAGGAGGAATCCTACTTGCGGCCTAATCCTATTCGGCCTCCCCCCTTTCCATGTTTTCTGGAGGGAGAAGGAAAGAGGAGGGGGGAGAGAAGGAAAGGGGAGGCCGAATTGCCCCTCTTCATTTCTCTCCTCTCCCTTTCCTTTCCCCCACTCTATTCGGCCATATATGGGGCGCACCAGCCCACTAGGGGCTGGTCTGTTCCGCCCTAGGCCCAATAAGGCCCATATCTTGGCCGGGGGTGCCCGGAACCCCTTTCCGGTGACCCGATACGTACTCGGTACCCCCAGAACACTTCCGATGTCCAAATACTATCGTTCTATATATGAATCTTTATGTCTCGGCCATTCCGAGACTCCTCGTCATGTCCGTGATCTCATCCGGGACTCCAAACAACCTTCGGTACATCAAAACACATAAACTCATAATACCGATCGTCATCGAGAACTATGTAGACATAACCGAGACTCGTCTCTAGTCAATAACCAATAGCGGAACCTGGATGCTCATATTGGCTCCCACATATTCTACGAAGATCTTTATCGGTCAAAGCGCATAACAACATACGTTGTTCCCTTTGTCATCGGTATGTTACTTGCCCAAGATTCGATCGTCGGTATCTCAATACCTAGTTCAATCTCATTACCGGCAAGTCTTGTTACTCATTCCTTAATGCATCATTCCGCAACTAACTCATTAGTCACATTGCTTGCAAGGCTTATACTCGGAGTGACAAATCCTAATCTCGATCTATGCCAACCCAACAAACACCATCGGAGACACCTGTAGAGCATCTTTATAATCACCTAGTTACGTTGTGACGTTTGATAACACACAAGGTGTTCCTCCGGTATTCGGGAGTTGCATAATCTCATAGTCTGAGGAACATGTATAAGTCATGAAGAAAGCAGTAGCAATGAAACTGTAACGATCATAATGCTAAGCTAATGAATGGGTCTTGTCCATCACATAATTCTCCTAATGATGTGATCCCGTCCATCAAATGACAACACATGTCTATGGTTTGGAAACATAACCATCTTTGATAAACGAGCTAGTCAAGTAGAGGCATACTAGGGACACTTCGTTTTGTCTATGTATTCACACATGTACTAAGTTTCCGGTTAATACAATTCTAGCATGAATAATAAACATTTATCATGATATAAGGAAATATAAATAACAACTTTATTATTGCCTCTAGGGCATATTTCCTTCAGGAGGAACACCTTGTGTGCTATCAAATGTCACAACGTAATTGGGTGATTATAAAGATGCTCTACAGGTGTCTCCGAAGGTGTTTGTTGGGTTGGCATAGATCAAGATTAGGATTTGTCACTCTGAGTATCGCAGAGGTATCTCTGGGCCCTCTCGGTAATGCACATAACTATAATCCTTGCAAGCAATGTGGCTAATGAGTTAGTTGCGGGATGATGCATTACGGAACGAGTAAAGAGACTTGCCGGTAACGAGATTGAACTAGGTATGATGATACCGACGATCGAATCTCGGGAAAGTAACATACCGATGACGAAGGGAGCATCGTATGTTGTTATGCGGTTTGACCAATAAAGATCTTCGTGGAATATGTAGGAGCCAATATGAACATCCATGTTCCGCTATTGGTTATTGACAGGAGATGTGTCTCGGTCATGTCTACATAGTTCTCAAACCCATAGGGTCCGCACGCTTAACGTTCGATGATGATTTGTATTATGATTTATGTGATTTTATGAACCGAAGTTTGTTCGGAGTCCCATATGAGATCACGGACATGACGAGGAGTCTCGAAATGACCGAGACATAAAGATTGATATATTGGAATGTTATGTTTGGACACCGGAATCTTTTCGGAAAGGTTCGGACATTTTCCGGAGTACCGGGAGGTTACCGGAACCCCCCGGTGGTTAATGGGCCTTCATGGGCCCTAGTGGAGAGAGGAGTGATAACCCACAAGTATAGGGGATCACAACAATTTTCGAGGGTAGAGTATTCGACCCAAATTTATAGATTCGACACAAGGGGAGTCAAAGAATATTTGAAGGTATTAGCAGCTGAGCTGTCAATTCAACCACACATGGAGATTAATTATCTGCAGCAAAGTGATCAGTAGCAAAGTAGTTTGATAGTTTTGAGAGTAATATGATATAGCGGTAATAATAATGATGATAGCGAGTAATTTTGTAGCAAGTGTAACAGTGACGATAGCAGTAGTAACTTAGCAAGAACAATATAAGATAAATTCGTAGGCATTGGATCGGTGACTCGTTGGATGATATTCATCATGTGACAGTTATAACCTAGGGCGATACGGCACTAGCTCGAGTTCATCGATATAATGTAGGCATGTATTCCGTCATATGTGCTTATGGAAAGAACTTGCATGACATCTTTTGTCCTACCCTCCCGTGGTAGCGGGGTCCATATTGGAAACTAAGGGATATTAAGGCCTCCTTTTAATAGAGAACCGGAACAAATCATTAACACATAGTGAATACATGAACTCCTCAAACTACGGTCATCACCGGGAGTGGGCCCGGTTGTTGTCACTCCGGGTTTGCCGGATCATAACACGTAGTAGGTGACTATAACTTGTAATATCGGATCTAGAACATGAATATAATGATGATAGCATAAACAGTTCATATCAGAGTTCATGGCACCCGGGCCCAAAGTGACAAGCATTAAGCATAGCAAAGTCATAGCAACATAAATCTAAGAACATAGTGGATACTAGCGATCAGGCCCTAACAAAACTAACTTGATTACATGATGAATCTCATCCAACTCCTCACCGACCAGCGAGCCTACGAAGGAATTACTCACTCCCGGTGGGGAGCATCTTGGAATTAGCGATGGAGAAGGGTTGGTGATGATGAACAACGAAAACCCCCCTCTCCGGAGCCCCAAACGGACTCTAGATCTGGCCTCCCGATGGAGAACAGGAGGTGGCGGCGGCTCTGTCTCGTGGAACACGATAATTCTTTCTCCTCTATTTTTTCTAGAAAAATAGGATTTTATAGCGTCGGTTTCAGGGTCTGCAGGGCCACCAGGTGGGGACAACCCACCTGGGCGCGCCAGGAGAGGGGGGCACGCCCTGGTGGGTTGTGCCCACCCAGGTGCCCCTCTCCGGTAGGTCTTGGCTCCAGAAATTCTTATATATTATATAAAAATTCCTCGCAAAGTTTCGTTCCATTCCGATAACTTTTATTTCTCCACAAAAACAACACCATGGTAGTTATGCTGAAAACAGCGTCAGTCCGGGGTTAGTTTCATTCAAATCATGCAAATGAGAGTCCAAAACAAGAGGAAAAGCGTGAGAAAAAGTAGATACGTTGGGGACGTATCAACTCCCCCAAGCTTAAACCTTTGCTTGTCCTCAAGCAATTCAGTTGATAAACTGAAAGTGAAAAAGAAGAACTTTTACAAAATCTTTTGCTCTTGTTTGCATAAATAAGCTTAAACAGCACCCAGGTTTTCAACCAGCATTATAACTAACCATGTTGACAATAACTCCTAAAGATTATACTGACTCATATCAATGACATAATCAGCCAGCGAGAAATAATAAGATATCTCAAATAGCAACACGTTGTCAAAACAACCATGATATAATATGACAATAGTGGTATCTCGCTAGCCCTTTCTGAGACCGCAAAACATAAATGCAGAGCACCTCCAAAGTCCAGCGACTAGACATTGTAATTCATGGTAGGAAAGATCCAGTCATGATGCAACCAACATTAGCTACACACAATGCATAAATCATGACAGCTGTGCTCTACTCAGTTTCTGGCGCTTGTTTAAGAAGGTGATGACACAACTTAAAAGTAAATAGATAGTCCCTCCATAGAGGGAAGCAGTGATTTGCAGAGGTGCCAGAGCTCAATTTTCAAAACAGAGATAAATAATATTTTGAGACATGCACCCTTCTTATTCACTTCACGACCATCAGTTATCAACATATTCCATGCTAAACATGCTAGCGGCGGTTCCCAAGCGATAAAAGCAAAGGTTTTGACTCCATTGGGAGTTTTTGTTTGATTATTTAAGACATTAACTCTTTTCCATGTTTGCAGTTTGGGACTGGGCATCCCTATTACCGCCCTTTTCTCGTGCAATGGCGAGTGAATAAACACTCGACATGAGAATAACCCGCTTAGCATGGAAGATATCAACCACCTCCTGTCGTTCCATGAACGATCCAGGCACACAAAAAGGATAATTTTTAGAAGATTTTAGAGGTGGCACATGCAAATTTGCTTAGGACGGCAGGGTAATACCGCATATAGGTAGGTATGGTGGACTCATCTGGAATAACATTGGTTTCAAAGTTTTTGATGTACAAGCAGAGTTCCCGCTTAGTACAGGCGAATGCTAGCAATTAGATTGAGAAGCGGCCAGCTAGAGAGCAACAACGGTCATAACCATGCATTATGCATAAGTAACATTGGACACTAGCATGAGTAGGATATGAACACCATGAACATAAATGTCATAGAGGCTATGTTGGTTTTGATTCAACTACATGCATGAACATGTGCCAAGTCAAGCCACTCGAACATTCAGAGGAGGATACCATATCATCATACTACATCACAATCATTTTAACGCTATGTTGATATCCAAGATAAATCATTATCCACTCCTAGCTGCTTATGCATGGCATGAGAAACTATAATCTCTAATTGTCATTGCAAACATGTTTAATCATAATGGGCTAAATCATGGGTACGAGGTTAGACATATTTACACAAAAAGAACAAGTCGAGTTCATACCAGTTTCTCTCTGCCACGGCCAGTTCATCGAATGTCGTCATTATTTCCTTTCACTTGCACGACTGGATGAAATGAAAATAATAATAGTGCAAGAGTGTCATGGACTAAGCTGGAATCTGCAAAACATTTTATTCAGCAGGAGAAGACAAGGTAAAATGGGCTCTTTATTAGTTCAACAATTATTCATATGAGAACCACTCAACATTTTCATCGTGGTCTTCTCCTCGGTAAGACTCGAATAAAGAGAAAAGAAGTTCAGAGAAACTCACTGAAATATTTTTGGAGTTTTTGGTTTTCTTGAACAAGGAAATAAAAGGGAAAAACAAAATCGAGAAAAACTATTTACACGGGAAAGCTCCCAACAAGCAAAAGAAGAACAAGAAAATCTTTTTGTGTTTTCTTTTTAATACTACTACTAAGCATGGATGAAAAGTAAACTACTACAACTAATTTTTTTGGTTTTACTAAAGTTTGTCAAACACACAAGAAGAAAGCAAGAAAATAAATCTAAGCATGGATGATACAATGAAAAGTGTGAACACCGACAAATGGAATGACGTGTGAACATAAATGTAAATGTCGGTGAGAGACACGTACTCCCCAAGCTTAGGCTTTTTGCCTAACTTGGTAGTAGATTAGTAGCCTGGATGATAGTAGGGATCCTGAGGAGTAGGCATCCACTCGTCCCACTGCTGAGGCTCCTCCTCTGCCTCTGCGGCGGCCTGAGCGTTCCGGTAGGCAGTGATGTCTACAGGCATACACTACAAAAAAAATACACTTCCGTGATGATACGTGTTTGTCACAGTAGGTCACATTTTCTGTCATGCAAGTACATCCATGACAAATTTATGATAGAATCAATATAGTCATACCTGTGCTGTCGTAGAAGTGTTCCATGAACCAAAATTATCATCACGGAAGTGTCCACTTCCATGACGACAAATCGCGCGTCATAGAAGTGCTTTCGTCAAGGGTGACCGACACGTGGCATCTACTGAACGGAACACCGTTAAGCTACCGGGTCCAGTTTTGGATCCGATAACCCGTTAACAGCCGGGACCAATGGGGATTTTCCATGTGTAAAATACTCATTGGCCGGAGGAAACACGTGTTTGCTCACCGTTGGGACATGTGTCACTCATCCAATGGGCGAGATGCGCCTATGATACGTTGACACGTGGACAGGCCCATAAAGATTAAATGGGCTGGCCCAACTAAAGGCCCACAAGATTTAGTGGGCCATAATGGGCCGGCCCAACTAAAGGCCCACTAGATTTAGCGGGCCATAATGGGCCGGCCCAGCTAAAGGCCCACAAGATTTTGCAGACCATAATGGGCCAGCCCAGCTAAAGGCCCAACATTCTCAGTTGAGGCCCGTACAACTAGTGTCAAATCGGCCCGTCAACGGCCCGTCCTAAACTTTTCATCATCGCGGTCCATTGTCACTTCTGGCCCATTAACAGTCTGCTAAGAATTTGGGCCGAATTACGACCCGGTGTGTTTCCGGCCTATTAAAAGTCCTGCTTCATTTGGGCCCATTTATAGGCCATTGAAACTTTTGGCCCATAAACGACCGTGAAGGATATGGGTCATATTCGGCCATGTCTGACATTCGGCCTGTTAGAGGCCCACTACAGATTTGGGCCACTTTCAGCCTGTTGTGACTTTTGGCCTGTTAAGGTCAGACGAAATCCATGGGCCACATGTGGCCCAATGCCACATCGGGCCCACTAACGGCCCGTATAAAAATGACTCTAATCAAGCCCGACCGAACTTCCGGCCTGTTAAAGGCCCGTGTAGTAGGTCGGCGCATTTACGGCCCGTCTGAATTTCGGCTTGTGGACGATCCGCATTGTAAATGGGCCGACCAGTGGGTTATTTGGCACAATCAGGGCCCAATCTTACTTTTGGCCTATTAAAGGCCCATGTTTTTTATGGGCTCGAGTTATTTACACATGTAAACGGCCTATTATTACTGAGGGCCCAAATTATATTTAGGCATGTTAAAGGCCCACTATAGGCACAGGCCTACCAGAAAAATATGAAAGCTTATGCTGATTTAGGCCCAGATATTTTCAGTGGGCTAAATGCAAATTTCGACCCAGAATCGTTTTTAGCCCAATTGGAATGGGCCCGACGAATGTTGGCATGTTGGGCTCCTACGAAGCTTTCGGCCGAATACATTACTAAGATAAACCTACACTATACAAAAATAGCGTCGTAATTACTGCAGCCTTTGGCAGCATCATAAATGTTGTATCACAACAAAATAAATTTCAACCATACAATAAAAGGCCTGTTGGCATAAAGTTTACAGTCCTTGCAGATAAAATCACCATCAGATGTATAGAAGCACAAATCATTTGACCTGAGTGCTTATGTTTCAGGCTGTAGAATTTCATGGAGCAGCACGATCTTCCCCTTTTTTCGGCCATTGGTCTTGAACAACGAAGAAGATGTCTGATAGTCTGGTTTCAAAACCATTCATATCTTCACGATGTTTGTCAACCACTATTTTTGTTTCCGACACAACGTCCATTAGGGATTGGACTTGTGTGCGAACCTGAATATATCACTCTGTCTAGCCGGAAGATTTTGTTCGATGGCGATTTGGGCGAGGTTACCTTGACAACCAACCTGAATTAAGCGGGAAGGTGCTTTTTGCCTTCACAGGAGAAATCTTGGCGACCGCAAACAAGAGGTGACATTGTGCTGTGGTAGCCTCGTCACCTTCAGTGGTTGTGGCTGTTCAATCATTCGTTCCATAGCTTCTGAAAGTTTGAACTTGTAGATTAGTGTACCGATAAGTTACTAATGAGACAAAAACAAACAAAGTAGGTTTCACGTTTATACATAACTTATTTTGGTGAACTACTGCAATACATTAGCATGTATTGTAGTGCCAACTACATAATAAAATCACTTTCGGAACATATGTCCATGTAGCATGCCTAATGTATTGTCTATTTCCTCACATTTATTGTCATCTAAGGATAAAGAGACATGGTTTAAGGTAGGATGAACATAGTATGACATCATTCATATCATGGGCAAACAGATATAAAACAAACATGCTATTCTATCATTGTGTGCGCATGTGAACATCACAACTAGATTACAGATCAAGACCAAAAGAATATCCTTCATCTCTTTTAAACCATGTAAGGTGAAATGATACGTTAAGACAACTGTGTATAAAAGTGAACAGAGTAACTGACATTGGCTGCAAACCAAGCAGTTAAATGAACACATCACAGTACCAATCAGTTCAAAGGCAGGAGGAGTAAGGACTTACAACATCAGCTAAACTGGTGTGCTCATGCCCTTCATCTTGCTGGTGTGGCAATCCATGAAGATTTTCACTGCATTTGGTTCAGGTTCTTTTTGGTCCGCACGCGTTTTCCTCTGTATTTGGAACAAGTCAATATAGATACGATAATAAGGCACAGAAAAAAGAAGGAAGTAGCAACTCTTTACAAGAGCCTCGCAGTGTGCAATATAGCTACGAGATCCTGTTGTCTGTTGGAATTTCACTTTAGAACGGTTGGTCTTGTTCTTCAAACAGTTAGCCTAGAAGAAGATACACTTGTAAGGCACATACACAAATACAAGTTCAATATGTGGTGCGATCAAATACATATACCATACGATACTTTGGATCGGACCGGTGTTTAACAAGGGATGTCCAGTCTTCATCGTAATGTATTCCCTTTGGAGATGTTTGGGCGATTTCATTGTTAGCCTTGCCTTCAAAGTGAGATTTTCTAAGGTGGTACCGATCTTGTCATGAGCGAGACTAAAAACATGAGTGCATGCTTGTTTAGTTGCATCATCTTTGGATCAACTTGAACCTCATCTATTGAAAAAGAATGTGAGTCTTATTAGGAGGAAGCTAGAAAGTATGGCGCGAGCAAGACAATATTACAAATTGCGATGAATAACATTACTTACGCATAAATGGTCAAGGAAGGTGTTAAGCGGGTATTGTCTTTCTCATTCTGTCTTTGGATCCACGTTAGGAGGATCGTGCATGACACCTAACGGCAATGGCTGCCTCTGATACTAACTTGGCTGACTCTGTAGCATCACGTGGCCTTTTTAAACCTGCCTCAAAATGGATCTCCATTCTTCCTCCTTTAGATTTTGTTAATCCGTCAAGCATTATACCTGATGTCTGTTTCCGCTTGTGCCGTGGTGCTAGTTCAACAACGAATATGGGAAGTGTTAGTGCACATCAAACTATGAGAGTACATATAAAGGAGCATGCAACTGCAACTTGACTCGGTCAGGTACCATCTTGGTGTTGATGCTCATGAGGTTCATCTGATCTTGCCAAGTCCTATTGTGTCAGCAGTGCTTCGGAAGTAGTGTTAGGTGTGAATGCAGCTTGGGAACCGGCGCCCGGAGCAAGCGAACGAGTAACTCGTTGAGATCTTTGAAATACAGTTGAAGCGGATCTGCAGCTGGTGGAAGCAGGTGATACTGTGTTTGTAAATTTAGCCGGTGAACTTGGACCTTCTACTGCACTATAAGTACCAGCAAAATCTCGAGGGCAGATCCTTTTCTGTTTCACCCTACGAGTAACACCATTCCCTACTATATTCTTTTTCCTTGCTCTTTTTTGACTTTGCAATGTCAAGGCATACCCACAACACAAAAGAATAAAATCGCTCTTCAGAACTCATTGATGCATGATACAGACAAGCAATACTTTGATGTAACACAACCATATGCGGATGGAATATGTAAGAAAAACAGGACGGCGTGACATATTCACATCTATGATGTGTAAACTAAGCAGAAGGATTTTCAAAAAAAAAGAAGTAATGCTAGCTAGACACCACCAATATCACTCTGCCTAGTTAAAAGTGTCTTGTCATAAGTGGCATTTCGAAAAATTAGAAGCAGTACAACATAGAAATCAATGCAAGATGCAACCACTATCAAACTGCCATGTTAAAAGCGTCCAATCATGAATGACTGATGCGGGATACACAACAGCAGTACTTTGATGTAAGAACATGGTATGATTGATAGATGCAGTGTATTCTAGACACAGAAAGGCATGTCATATGCACATGTATAACGTATAAACTCAGCAGGTGCAATTTAATCAAAATAGAAGAAATACAGGCTAGACAACATATGCAATATGAAATCAATTATCACACTGTCAACTTAGAGCAAGCACCTGCAATGGTGGAGTATGGGAGATGAACTCATCATGTAGACTTGGGACTTCAACTTCATTAGCAGTAGCAGTGGCAAATCTAGAGAGTCTCTGTTTGCGTCGGTCCGGAGGACCACCAACGTCCCCTAACTTACTCTTTTCCTTCCTATTTTCTGGTATTGCCTTATGAAGTCAAAACCAAAAGAAGATGAATAAAATTAGCTCTGCATAACTGGTTGATGCATGATACAGACGAACACTACTTTGATGTAAGGCAAGCGCAGGATAGGAGGATGGAATATATACAAAAAGAAGACAACATTTATCGGGGATATACCCCGCGGTGTAAACCGGCCGGAAGTATAACCCGGCCGGACTTGGCAGTTTACTTGAGATCCGGCTGACACTTGGCGATTCACTGGCGACCCGCCCTGACCTGGCGGTTTACAGGCAACCCGCCTGGTCATTATGACTCACTGGTGACCCGGCGGGCGGGTCAGATGGATGACAAGGCCCGAGGCCCAGAAGGCCGGTTCATGTTAATGGTGGGCCGGTTTATGAGGAAAGCACAAGGTATATTCTCCTACAAAGGAAGCAAGACTAGGACTCCACTTGTAATAGAGTAATCCTAATCCAACTAGGACTAGTCATGTAAACCGCCCCTTCAACATATATAAGGAGGGGCAGGGTTCCCCAAAGAAGGACAAGTAACAAGAAAGAAGAAACAATCTCTAGGGCTAGACACAAAGATCCGGTTTACGGCGACTCCCTCGGGATCATAATGAGACCTAGCCACAAACAGCATGTAGGGCTATTACTGGATGATGTTTCCCGGGGCCCGAAGCTGTCTAAATCCTTGTCTTGTGCGTTGATCCGCCCTGCGTCTCTCGTCTCACTCAACCCCTCTCAAGCTACCACATAGATGCGTTGGCCTCGCGACTAAGTCCTGACACTAAGGACATCTGCCGTGACAAAACCACGACAGTTGGCGCCCACCGTGGGGCCTGCGCACGGTGGTGTTGAGTTCTTGAAGGGATCTCATCTAGGGATCGTCGAGCTCGCGTTTTTCGTCGGATGAGGAAGATCTGCCAAGTTGGTGTTTTTGTGATCAGGAACATGATTAGCTTTGGAGCTGACAAATACGCGATTAATCAGGACAAAAGTGATTTTAGGGTTTATGTGCGCCTCCCCGTACGTGGCTCGGTGACTCGCCGAATCCGAAGACCGATCAATATCTGTTGTTGTGCACCGTAAGTTGGAAAGTGGCCGACCTATCCGATTACGCTGCGATGTACTTTTTGATGGTTAAAGTCTTGAGGCGACAGCGATGCAGCAGTTCACCAGGAGATTTGATAGATCACTGTTGCTACTAATTGTGGGAAGGGACCTGAGATGATCTGTTACATCGTGGCAAGTAGTACTACAGTGCTAACAATTGACCTCATATAAAGCTTTCCAAGTGGTTGCTCATGTTCGTTTCCGGTTTTCAAATACTGTACCTGGATTTTAAAGAATCCAGAGATGATTTCCAACTGAGCTTGATGCGTTGATCTGCTATCTGAAAGTTGCTGCTGTTGTTTTCCTGTGTTCGCAGCTGTTGCTACCCTAGAGAAAAAAATATATATACAACGACCCAGATGCAGATACGGCGGCGACCTGGTTTCGCCATAGTGATTTTCCTCAAGCTGGTCTGCCTCCTGCTGTGATTCGACTGAGGCTCGCCTCGCCGGCGCCAGTCCACCGTTCCGCGCCTCCACTTCGATCTATACTTTCAAGCCACCCATCGTGGAACCGCCACCGGATCTCCGCCTCCGCCCCCGATGCGGACGAACCTCTGAGTCGTCGGGAGGACCTCACTCTGAGCCGTTATCACCGGCTCGACTTCGCCGCGCATTGTAGCGGCAAGCCGCCGCCTGCGTTGAGCCACCGTACTCCGACTCCGAGTGGCCTCTGCTCCGACCTGTTCCAACTCGGCCTCGCTCTGGCCCGCCCTCGCTTCGTCGACCCGCCAGCTGTTGAGCCGCCCGAACCTGCTGCTCCGACTCTGCTGTAAATCATCGCGATTTCAAGCCCAGCCTCATGTTGCCTCCGTCGTTAAGACGCCCGGCCGTTGCTGGCAAGCTGCCGCTGCTCCGGGCGACCCGCCGCTAGGCGGCCTTCCTTCCGTATCTACGGTCAGGCGCTTCACCTCCACCGGTCCTTGCTCCTGAAAAGGGATAAGGGAGACTAGTTTGAAGAAAAGTCAGGGTGGACAACACATTTGTTGAAAAAAAAATCATGGACGCTGTATATACAGACCATTGGTCATCCGAAGAAATCAGGTCATATCCATCTAAGTCTATTTTATTAACACATATTGTTTTTCATCAGGGAACAATTACTTGGTCTTGCAATATTTTCGCAGGACCATTACAAAAAGGTGTCGCCTAAGGGGGCGCGTCAACATCACTTTTGCACTGGTGTTTGTCCGTGCTATGATGCTCAACGTTACACGAGCAAGTCGCCGCCCCGATGTTCGGATTACATCCGTCCGCACCTGCGGCCAATTCGTGCATCTACACCGGTTAAACAACATCACGTTTGACTCGCCGTCCGTGCCGCTTTACAACACCATGGACGACTCGTCCATCTGCCCTCACGGCGGTTCACGCGTCCGCACCGGTTCACGCGTCCGCACCGGCTTACAATGCCACGGCCGACTCATCTGTTGTCTGGGCGAATCAGGTGATATCCCCCTAAGTATAATTTTAGCACATATTATTTTGTCAGAGAGCAATTACTTTGGTCTTTGCATTTTATATGCAGGACGATTGGTCATTGCAAAGCCGATGGCCGGATCATGGATATATAAATCACGTAATTACTGTCATGTGCTAGCAGATGACCGTGCCACAATGATCAAAGTATATGTGTGCAAGACGCCGCCCCTGCGGCCCGGACTACTTCGATTCACCGGGACCGTGCATGCAATTGCCTCGCCTGACCACGCCGGCTTACAACACCGCGGCCGATTCATCCGTCTGCTCGGATGGCCGACTCGTACGTGATTGATTTCAGTTTCACCATGGTGATCATCAACTCCGCGGTGGATATTTTCTGGCTTGACATATCAGGTGAAATCCATCCATTATATTTTCATATTATATATTGCTTTCTTTAACAAAGAGCAATTACTCTAGCTTGCAAGTTTTCCAATGTTGGACAAATTGTCCACTGCAAAAAGGGATTATTATATCACTGAGCTATTGGATAACCCATGCCGGTTTATATCATGGTCCAGTCCGCATCAACTCGTCAGGACCGTGCGAACTACCCAATAAAGGATGCACAAGTCGTCCGTCTCTCGCGGCCTGGTCTACATAAACATATCGGGCCGCACCTATCTGCGTGAGCTGTTTATTAAGTATGAGCAAGTCACAGCTTGGGTAGCCCGGTTTTCTTTCAAATTGGAGGCAAATTATCATCAACCGCCGTCTGCACTGGGTGGCTCAACGGGCAGGCGCACAAGTCGCCGCCATTACTGTTTGGTTAGCTTCAAGTGGCCAGTTGGAAGGAACCATTGGCCAAGTTGCTGACACGGCTCATACGGGATCATTTATAACCCGCCGCAGTCATCTCAACCTTCTACGAATTCACATCATGCTATCAACACCAATGATATACAATTTATGCCGGTTTATATCACGGTCAAATATGGAGAGTCTCAAGCCAACTCCTCGAGTCACCTCAAGACTCGGGGGCTACAATGATATGATTCAGCTATATGTTGGTTTTTCAGTGAAGTCAAGAACCCCAGGACGTTGGAGGGAAAGATAACCCGGTCCCGGAGGCTACTACCATATTGATGACAATTTGAAGGCCGTCAGAAAATTTCCGGTTCAAAATAAAGAATGCCGATTTAAAATCCGGTTCAAGGGAAATCTGTTCTCCCACAAAGCTCTAAAGCTCTCAAATCCGGTTTAAGAATTTTCGGTTCAAAAAGGAATTAACTTCTCACAAGTTCGAGTTTAAAGGCCGTCAGAAAATTTCCGGCTGAAAATGAAGATTCTGGTTTAAAATCCGGTTCAAGGGAAAGATGCCTGCCACAAAGCTTTGAAGCTCTCAATATCCGGTTCAAAATCCAGGTTCAAGAAGAACTTATCTCTTGCAAAAAGTTAAAGGAAGCCGAAGAGGACCTGTTGCCATGATGCGCGGTTCAAACATGGGTATCCCGCCTTATTGGCCTGTCATATTATTGATCACTACTACGCCTTGAGCTTGCGTTGGTTTTCCCCGAAGAGGAGAGGATGATGCAGCAGAGTAGCGTAAGTCCCTCGTACCTACACAAGACAAATAACTCCTCGCAACCAAGGCGAATAGGGGTTGTCAATCCCTTCACGGTCACTTACGAGAGTGAGATCTGATAGAGATGATAGATAATATTTTTGGTATTTTTGGTATAAAGATGCAAGGTAAAATAAAAGGCAAAGTGAAAAGCAAAGCAATAATAAAGCGTAGGAAGATTAATATGATGAAAATAGACCCGGGGGCCATAGATTTCACTAGTGGCTTCTCTCAAGAGCATAAGTATTTTACGGTGGGTGAGCAATTACTGTTGAGCAATTGATGAATTGAGCATAGTTATGAGAATATCTAGGTATGATCATGTATATAGGCATAACGTCCGAGACAAGTAGACCGACTCACCTCGCATCTACTACTATTACTCCACTCATCGACCGCTATCCAAAGCATGCATCTAGAGTATTAAGTTAATAAAAACAGAGTAACACCTTAAGCAAGATGACATGATGTAGAGGAATAAATTCATGCAATATGATAAATACCCCATCTTGTTATCCTCGATGGCAACAATACAATACGTGCCTTGCAACCCTTTACATCCTCGGGTAAGGACACCGCAAGATTGAACCCAAAGCTAAGCACTTCTCCCATTGCAAGAACTACCAATCTAGTTGGCCAAACCAAACGGATAATTCGAAGAGACTTGCAAAGATAACCAATCATACGTAAAACAATTCAGAGAAGATTCAAATATTGCTCATAGATAATCTTGATCATAAACCCACAATTCATCGGTCTCAACAAACACACTGCAAAAACAAGATTACATCGAATAGATCTCCACGAGAGAGGGGGAGAACATTGTATTGAGATCCAAAAAGAGAGAAGAAGCCATCTATCTACTAACTATGGACCAGAAGGTCTGAGCTAAACTACTCACACTTCATCGGAGAGGCTATGATGATGATGTAGAAGCCCTCCGTGGTGGATTCCCCCCATGAGCTCAAACAGGCCCCAAGATGGGATCTCGTGGATACAGGAAGTTGCGGCGGTGGAATTAGGTTTTTGGCTCCGTTTCTGATCTGTTGGGGGTACGTAGGTATATATAGGAGGAAGGAGTACGTCGGTGGAGCTTCGGGGGCCCACGAGGCAGGGGGCGCGCCCTGGGGGGGGGGCCCTCCACCCTCGTGGCCGCCTCCCTCCTTTCTTGACCGAGGGTCCAAGTCTCCTGGATCTTATCCGATGAGAAAATCACGTTCCCGAAGATTTCATTCCGTTTGGACTCCATTTGATATTCCGTTTCTTTGGAACATTGAAATAGGCAAGAAACAACAATTCTGGGCTGGGCCTCCGGTTAATAGGTTAGTCCCAAAAACAATATAAAAGTGGAAAATAAAGCCCAATATGGTCCAAAACAGTAGATAATATATCATGGAGCAATCAAAAATTATAGATACGTTGGAGACGTATCAGGCATCCCCAAGCTTAATTCCTGCTCGTCCTCGAGTAGGTAAATGATAAAAAGAGAATTTTTGATGCGGAGTGCTACTTGGCATAATTTTAATGTAACTCTTCTTAATTGTGGTATGAATATTCAGATCCGAAAGATTCAAGACAAAAGTTCATGTTGACATAAAAATAATAATACTTCAAGCATACTAACTAAGCAATTATATCTTCTCAAAATAACATGGCAAAAGAAAGTTCATCCCTACAAAATCATATAGTTTAGTCATGCTCCATTTTCGTCACACAAGAATGCTCTCATCATGCACAACCCCAATGACAAGCCAAGCAATTGTTTCATACTTTAGTAATCTCAAACCTATAAATTTTCACGCAATATATGAGCGCGAGCCATGGACATAGCACTATGGGTGGAATAGAATAATGATGGGGGTTATGTGGAGAAGACAAAAAAGGAGAAGATCTTACATCAACGAGGCTAATCAACGGGTTATGGAGATGCCCGTCAATTGATGTTAATGCAAGGAGTAGGGATTGCCATGCAACGGATGCACTAGAGCTATAAATGTATGAAAGCTCAACAAAAGAAACTAAGTGGGTGTGCATCCAACTTGCTTGCTCACGAATACCTAGGGCATTTGAGGAAGCCCATCGTTGGAATATACAAGCCAAGTTCTATAATGAAAAATTCCCACTAGTATATGAAAGTGACAAAATATGAAACTCTCTATATGGAAAACATGGTTCTACTTTGAAGCACAATATATGAGACTCGCTATATGAAGAACATGGTGCTACTTTGAAGCACAAGTGTGTAAAAGATATAGTAACATTGCCCCTTTTTATTTATCCCTTTTTCGGGCCTTTTTTTTATTTTTGGCCTTTCTCTCTTTTTTTTGGGACAATGCTCTAGAAAATGATGATCATCACACTTCTATTTATTTACAACTCAATGATTACAACTCGATACTAGAACAAAGTATGACTCTATATGAATGCCTCCGGCGGTGTACCGGGATATGCAAAGAATCAAGAGTGACATGTATGAAAGAATTATGAATGGTGGCTTTGCCACAAATACTATGTCAACTACATGATCATGCTAAGCAATATGACAATGATGAATGTGTCATGAAGAACGATATGGTGGAAAGTTGCATGGCAATATATCTCTGAATGGCTATGGAAATGCCATAATAGGTAGGTATGGTGGCTGTTTTGAGGAAGATATAAGGAGGTTTATGTGTGAAAGAGCGTATCATATCACGGGGTTTGGATGCACCGGCGAAATTTGCACCAACTCTCAATGTGAGAAAGGGCAATGCACGGTTCCGAAGAGGCTAGCAATGATGGAAGGATGAGAGTGCGTATAATCCATGGACTCAACATTAGTCATAAAGAACTCACATACTTATAACTTATTTCAAAAATCTACAAGCCATCAAAAACCAAAGCACTACGCGCATGCTCCTAGGGGGATAGATTGGTAGGAAAAGACCATCGCTCGTCCCCGACCGCCACTCATAAGGAGTACAATCAAATAACACCTCATGTTTCAAATTTGTTACATAACGTTTACCATACGTGCATGCTACAGGACTTGCAAACTTCAACACAAGCATTTCTCAAATTCACAACTACTCAACTAGCACGACTTTGATATTATCACCTCCATATCTCAAAACAATTATCAAGCATCAAACTTTTCTTAGTATTCAACACACTCAAAAGAAAGTTTTACAAATCTTGAATACCAAGCATATTATTATGTTAAGCAAATTACCATGCTATTTAAGACTCTAAAAATAATCTAAGTGAAGCATGAGAGATCAATAGTTTCTTTAAAACAAATCCACCACCTTTCTCTAAAAGATATGAGTGAAGTACTAGAGCAAAACTATAAAGCTCAAAAGATATAAGTGAAGCACATAGAGCAAAACTATAAAGCTCAAAAGATATAAGTGAAGCACATAGAGTATTCTAAAATATTCCAATTCATGTATGGCTCTCTCAAAAGGTGTGCACAGCAAGGATGATTGTGGTAAACTAACAAGCAAATATGCAAATAATACAAGACGCTCCAAGCAAAACACATATCATGTGATGAATAAAAATATAGTTCCAAGTAAAGTTACCGATGGAAGTGGACGAAAGAGGGTATGCCTTCCGGGGCATCCCCAAGCTTTGACTTTTTGGTGTCCTTGGATTATCTTGGGGGTGCCATGGGAATCCCCAAGCTTAGGCTCTTGCCACTCCTTGTTCCATAATCCATCAAAAAAATTCACCCAAAACTTGAAAACTTCACAACACAAAACTCAACAGAAATCTCGTAAGCTCCGTTAGCGAAAGAAAACAAAAGACCACTTCAAGGTACTGTAATGAACTCATTATTTATTTTTTTGGTGTTAAACCTACTGTTTTCCAACTTCTCTATGGATTATAAACTATTTTACTAGCCATAGATTCATCAAAATAAGCAAACAACACACGAAAAACAGAATCTGTCAAAAACAGAACAGTCTGTAGTAATCTGTAACTAACGCAAACTTTGGAACTCCAAAAATTCTGCCAAAATAGGAGGACCTAGGAAATTTGTTTATTGATACGCAGCAATTGGAATCACTATTTTATCAAGTTCTGGTGATTTTTAACAATTGTTTTCGTGAACCAAAAGTTTCTGGAAATTACAGCAAGATCAAATAACTATTATCCAAGAAGATCCTATAGGTTTAACTTGGCACAAACACTAATTAAAACATAAAACCACATCTAAACAGAAGGTAGATGGATTATTTATTCCTAAACAGAAACAAAAACAAAAACTAAAATTAAAATTTGGTTGCCTCCCAAGAAGCGCTATCGTTTAACGCCCCTAGCTAGGCATAAAAGCAAGGATAGATCTAGGTATTGCCATCTTTGGTAGGCAATCCATAATTGGCTCTCATGATAGATTAATATGGTAATTTTATTTTCTTTCTAGGGAAGTGTTCCATGCCTTTCTTTAATGGAAATTGGAATCTAATATTCCCTTCCTTCACATCAATAATTGCACCAATCGTTCTATGGAAAGGTCTACCAAGAATAATAGGACATGAAGGATTGCAATCTATATCAAGAACGATAAAATCTACGGGCACATAGTTCCTATTTGCGACAATAAGAACATCATTAATTATTCCCATAGGTTTCTTAATAGTGGAATCCGCAAGGTGCAAGTTTAGAGAGCATTCATCAAAATCACGGAAATCTAGCAAATCACACAAAGTTTTGGGAATAGTGGAAACACTAGCACCCAAATCACATAAAGCATAAAATTCATGATCCTTAATATTAATTTTAATAGTTGGTTCCCACTCATCATAAAATTTTCTAGGGATGGAGACTTCCAACTCAAGTTTTTCCTCATAAGATTGCATCAAGGCATCAACGATATGTTTGGTAAACGCTTTATTTTGACTATAAGCATGCGGAGAATTTAGCACGGATTGTAACAAGGAAATACAATCAATTAAAGAGCAACTTTCATAATTAAATTCCTTGAAATCTAAAATAGTGGGTTTAGCAACATCTAGGGTTTTATTCTTTTCAATCCCACTTTTATCAATTCCATCATCAAGATCCAAATACTCTGAATTTTTGGAACGCCGTCTAGGTAAGGGTGGATCATATTCAGTTTCATCAAGATTCATATTGCAAAACAGAGATTTAATAGGGGACACATCAATAACTTTTAGATCTTCATCTTGATTTTCATGGGAATTGGAAGAACACGCTTTAATAAAAGCATCTTTCATAGCACGCATCCTAGCGGTTCTTTCCTTGCACTCATCAATGGAAATTCTCATGGCTTTGAGAGACTCATTGATATCATGCTTAGGAGGAATAGATCTAAGCTTTAAAGAATCAACATCAAGAGAAATTCTATCAACGTTCCTTGCCAATTCATCAACTTTAAGTAATTTCTCTTCAAGCAAAGCATTAAAATTCTTTTGTGAATTCATAAACTCTTTAACACTATTCTCAAATTCAGAGGGCATCTTATTAAAATTTCCATAAGAGTTGTTGTAGGAATTTCCATAATTATTAGAAGGATTACTAGGATAGGGCCTAGGATTAAAATTCCCTCTATATGCGTTGTTACCAAAATTATTCCTACCAACAAAATTCACATCCATAGATTCATTATTATTCTCAATTAAAGTAGACAAAGGCATATCATTAGGATCAGAAGAAACACTCTTAGTAGCAAATAATTTCATAAGTTCATCCATCTTTCCACTCAAAACATTGATTTCTTCTATCTCATGCACTTTTTTATTAGTAGATCTTTCAGTGTGCCATTGAGAATAATTAACCATAATATTATCTAGGAGTTTAGTAGCATCTCCTAAAGTGATTTCCATAAAAGTGCCTCCCGCGGCCGAATCTAAAAGGTTTTTAGAAGAAAAATTCAATCCGGCATAGAAATTTTGTATAATCATCCACAAATTTAAACCATGAGTAGGGCAATTGCGTATCATTAATTTCATTCTCTCCCAAGCTTGTGCAACATGTTCAGGATCAAGTTGCTTAAAATTCATAATATCGTTCCTAAGAGAGATAATCTTAGCGGGAGGAAAATACTTAGAGATAAAAGCATCTTTGCACTTGTTCCAAGAATCAATACTATTTTTAGGCAAAGACGAAAACCAAGCTTTAGCACGATCTCTAAGCGAAAAAGGAAATAGCTTCAATTTAACAACATCATTGTCAACATCTTTCTTCTTTTGCATATCACATAAATCCACGAAGCTATTTAGATGAGTAGCGGCATATTCACTAGGAAGGCCGGCGAATTGATCTTTTATAACAAGATTAAATAAAGCAGCATTGATTTCACAAGATTCAGTATTGGCAAGAGGAGCAATCGGAGTGCTAAGGAAATCATTATTATTGGTATTGGTAAAGTCACACAATTTGGTGTTATCTTGAGCCATAGTGACAAGCAGCAATGCAACACACGAGCAAACAAGCGAACGAAAAAAAGGCAAACAGAAAAGAGAGGGCGAATAAAACGGTAAGGGTGAAGTGGGGGAGAGGAAAGCGAGAGGCAAATGGCAAATAATGTAATGCGAGAGTTAAGGGATTGTGATGGGTACTTGGTATGTTGACTTTTCGTAGACTCCCCGGCAACGGCGCCAGAAATCCTTCTTGCTACGTCTTGAGCTTGCGTTGGTTTTCCCCGAAGAGGAGAGGATGATGCAGCAGAGTAGCATAAGTATTTCCCTCAGTTTTTGAGAACCAAGGTATCAATCCAGTAGGAGGCCACGCGCAAGTCCCTCGTACCTACACAAGACAAATAACTCCTCGCAACCAACGTGAATAGGGGTTGTCAATCCCTTCACGGTCACTTACGAGAGTGAGATCTGATAGAGATGATAGATAATATTTTTGGTATTTTTGGTATAAAGATGCAAGGTAAAATAAAAGGCAAAGTAAAAAAGCAAAGCAATAATAAAGCGTAGGAAGATTAATACGATGAAAATAGACCCGGGGGCCATAGATTTCACTAGTGGCTTCTCTCAAGAGCATAAGTATTTTATGGCGGGTGAACGAATTACTGTTGAGCAATTGACAGAATTGATCATAGTTATGAGAATATCTAGGTATGATCATGTATATAGGCATCACGTCCGAGACAAGTAGACCGACTCCTGCTTGCATCTACTACTATTACTCCACTCATCGACCGCTATCTAGCATGCATCTAGAGTATTAAGTTAATAAAAACAGAGTAACACCTTAAGCAAGATGACATGATGTAGAGGAATAAATTCATGCAATATGATAAATACCCCATCTTGTTATCCTCGATGGCAACAATACAATACGTGCCTTGCAACCCTTTATGTCACTGGGTAAGGACACCGCAAGATTGAACCCAAAGCTAAGCACTTCTCCCATTGCAAGAACTACCAATCTAGTTGGCCAAACCAAACGGATAATTCGAAGAGACTTGCAAAGATAACCAATCATACATTAAAGAATTCAAAGAAGATTCAAATATTGCTCATAGATAATCTTGATCATAAACCCACAATTCATCGGTCTCAACAAACACACCGCGAAAACAAGATTACATCGAATAGATCTCCACGAGAGAGGGGGAGAACATTGTATTGAGATCCAAAAAGAGAGAAGAAGCCTTCTAGCTACTAACTATGTGACGCCCCCGATTCAATCGTACACTAATCATGCACGCAAACGTGTACGATCAAGATCAGGGACTCACGGGAAGATATCACAACACAACTCTAAAACATAAATAAGTCATACAAGCATCATAATACAAGCCAGGGGCCTCGAGGGCTCGAATACAAGTGCTCGATCATAGATGAGTCAGCGGAAGCAACAATATCTGAGTACGGACATAAGTTAAACAAGTTTGCCTTAAGAAGGCTAGCACAAACCGGGATACAGATCGAAGAGGCGCAGCCTCCCGCTCGATCCTCCTAACTACTCCCGAGTCGCCGCTGGGCTGCACGTAGTAGTAGGCACCTCCGAGTAGTAGTCGCCATCGACGGTGGCGCTCGCTCTGGCTCCATCGTCTGTCGCAGCAATCGGATAGAGATAGGGAAAAAGGGAACAAGGCAACCGTGAGTAATCATCCAAAGTACTGCAAGCAAGGAGCTACACTACATATGCATGGATATATGTGTAAAGGGCCATATCGAGGACCGAATCGCAGAATGCCGTAATAAGAGGGGATAGCTAATCCTGTCGAAGACTACGCTTCGCAGCCTCCGCCTTGCAACATGTAGAAGAGAGTAGATCAAGTCCTCCAAGTAGCATCGCATAGCATAATCCTACCCGCGATCCTCCTCGTAACCCCGATAGAGAGCGACCACCGGGTTGTATCCGCACTTGGAAGGGTGTGTTTTATTAAGTATCCGGTTCTAGTTGTCATAAGGTCAAGGTACAACTCCAAGTCGTCCTGTTATCAAGATCAAGGCTATTCAATAGATTAACTTCACTGCAGGGTGCACCACATAACCCAACACGCTTGATCCCATTTGGCCGGACACACTTTCCTGGGTCATGCCCGGCTGCGGGAGATCAAAACGTCGCAGCCCCACCTAGGCACAACAGAGAGGCCAGCACGCCGGTCTAAACCTGAGCGCACAGGGGTCTGGGCCCATCGCCCAATGCACACCTGCACGTTGCATGGGCGGTCGAAAGCAGAACTAGCCCCCTTAATACAAGAGCAGGCCTACGCTCCAATCCGGTAGCGCGCTTCCGCCAATACGACGTCACGGCGTGCCGGCGATACCACGACGCCGGGATACCCATAACTACTCCCACGTAGATGGTTAGTGCGTATAGACCAAATGGCCGACTCAGATCAAATACCCGGATCTCGTTAAGCGTGTTAAGTATCCGTGAACGCCGACCAGGCCAGGCCCACCTCTCACCCAGTAGTCTCAACCTGCCTGTTGCTCGCCACAAAGTAACAGTCGGGGCCGTCGGAACCCAGTGCCCACCTCTACCGGGATGGAGCCACCCGTCCTTTCAACCCCATCTCCTAACAATTATCACTGTAATGTAATAGTGTAAAGTATATAGTATATGCCCGTGATCACCTCCCAAGTGATCACAGCCCAATATAGTATAGCATGGCAGGGCGGACAAGAGTGTAGGGTCACCGATGGAACACTAGCATCCTATACTAAGCATGAGGATAGCATGTAAAGGTAACAACAAGAGTAACAAGGACAAAGCTATGCAGAAGATAGGATTAATCGAAAGCAAGAACATGCTACACTACTCTAATGCAAGCAGATAGAGAAGAGTAGGCGATATCCGGTGATCAAAGGGGCTTGCCTGGTTGCTCGGCAAGAGAGAGGGTCGCCAACTCCGTAGTCTTACTTGGGCAGCAGCGTCGGTCTCTGTGTCTAGCGGAAGAAGAGGGGGAAGAAACAATAAATATTTAAGCAAGCAGGTGCATAGCGATGCATGACATGACAAGTATCGGTGCTAGAGGTGCCCTAACGCGGTATGAGGTGATACCGTGAAGGGGAAGCATTCGGAAAGCATTCCGGTGTTTCGCGCTTTTAGAGGAGCCGAGGGGAAAGTTGCGAGCTCGATAGGTTAGGGGGGTGTGGAGGACGAACGGGTTGCGTATCCGGGTTCGTCTCGTCGTTCTGAGCAACTTTCATGTTGAAAATATTTTAATTCGAGTTACGGATTAAAAGATATGATTTTCTAAAAAATTTATTAATTTCTGGAATTTAATTAATTATTTAATTAATTTGAAAATGATTTGATGACATCAGCATTATGTCATGTCGACATCGCAGTCAACAGAGTTGATCGGTCAACTCGACAGTGGGTCCCACTCGTCAAGGACACATTTTAATTAATGATTAATTAAACTAATCATAATTAATTTGGGGTGGGCCCCATCGTCATTGTGTGATTAATTAACTAACATTTAATTAGGTTAATCTAATTGTGGTTAATTAACTTAATTAATTTGCTAATTAATTAATTATCTATTTATTTAATTTTATTACTTTTATTAAATCTTTTTTTATTAAACGTTCTGGGGGCGTGGGCCCCATCGTCATTGGCCCAGGGGGCCTTAATGGGTGGGCGCATGGGCGCACGGTGCAAGGGTTACGGGCGCTCCGTTAGCGACGAGCCTCGACCAGCCAGCAGCAGGCGCCGTTGTGGAAGACGCCGCCCGCGGTGGCCGGGCCGGGGCCGACGGAGAGGGTGGCAGCCTTGCCAAGCAGCCTTGCGCTGGTGGCGGCGAGCCGCAGCAAAGATGGCAAGAGGAGGGCCGGGGCAAGGCCGAGGCCGTGGGTGGTGGCCGGAGTGGGGACCGAACCGACAAGCGGGAGGCACGTTAGCGAGGGGCTCGGCGGTGGTCGTGGCCGTGACGGCAAGTCTTGAGCCGCGGCGCCCGGAAGCGCGGGCGTGGACAGAGCTGAGAGGGGGGGAGCGGGAGCAGCTTACGGGGGCTGCAGGCGAGGCCAAAGTGGAGGGCCGCGGGCACGGCCAGAGTGGCCGACGCGCGTGCGGGGGCGCCGGAGAGCAGGGTCATGGTCGGCGGGCGGAGCAGGGTGAGGCCACGCTGGCCGGCAGGCGTTGCCGCGCACGCGACGATCGGGCGCGGCCGAGTCGCGCGGTGCACGCGACGACCACGGCGAAGTGCGGGACAGAGAGGGGATGGGAGAACGGTGCGGCTCACGGTGGTTTGCAAGGAACGTGGCAGCGGGGTGTGAGGTGGATGACGGGGATGACGGGGTCGACGTGGAAGCAGGCCAGCGGGGAGGCGGAAGCAGGCCGGCGGGGAAGCTCCGGGCGTCGGCGAGGGCCTCCTCCCTCGATCCCGATCCAATCGGGGGAGTGGGGGAGAGATATTTTGCGGGGGGGTGTGGGGGAGTGTCGGTGGGTGTGTGGGGGACTGGGGGGGGGGGGGGGTTATGGGGCACGGGGTGGGCCGGTTGGGGCCGGTGGGTTGGCCCAGTTGGGCCACGGCCCAGGGGGGGTTTCTCGTTTTTTGTGTTCTTTTTGTTTTGAGCTTTTTTTTCCTTTTATCTATTTTCCTTTCTAACTTAGTTTCTATTTATTTTAGTTTCTTTTTGAGCATTTAAATATTTGTTTAAGCCACTGTTTTATTGAGTTTAGTGCTTTTAATTATCTTTTAAAAATGTGATCCTCCACCATAATTACCTAAGCATTATTTGCCACCTCTAGAACATTTTAATTTTAATGTTTGAAAACTTTACCGTTTGACTTGATTTTAAATTTTGAATTCGAACGGGATTGAATCATCGTGAGATTTACAACAGTAAGAGTGGTGACGTGGCATCATTAGCAGAGGTTACTGTAGCTTGATTATCTGGGCGTCACAATTCTCCTCCACTACAAGAAATCTCGTCTCGAGATTTAAGAGGTAGTGAAAGGGGGAAGGTTTGGTAACGAATCCAGCGGGTCTTCTCATTCTGGCTTGCTCTTCTCGAAGAGATCGGTCCAATACATTGATGTCTTCATTTCTCCGCTTTAGGTCATCATGATGAAGTCGGCATCCTTTCTTCGGGATCTTCATCGATTCATTTAATAGGTAACGAGGCAGGTCAAGAACGCATGTAATGTTATAAGGGTAATGATCTGGGATTAATCCATGAAGGAGCATATGAGTACCTCTCGAGTTGAACAAATAAAACACATCGAGAGTGAAGTTGGAAGGTACAATAAGAAGTTTCAGGCAGCCAGGCAATCGTTCAATGCCTAGACAGAAGGTGAAAATGGTTTCAAAGCCACGGAATAATTATTGTGTCCGATGCCAGAATTGATGATCACATCGGAAGGTGGCTCATGAATTACATACGAGTCCACGCGGGAGGAATAACTTTGGAAACAGGGGGTGTACAGGAGAGTCAGGTTTCGATCCTGTGGAACTGTGGGTTATGGGCCCACCATGTGGGTAAAAATTTTTTTAGGGAGGGTGTTGTGATCATGCACGATCATGATAGCAATGCAGGTCAGAGGAAAGCCTGTCAGTTATGTCAACGTAAACATCGGTACCAAGGGCGAGGGACGAAGAGAACTATTTTCCTGCTCGTTGAACGAGGCGGACCAATAGGCAAAGTTCTCGTCCATCGGTGGTTACCGGAATGCTACCGACAAACGCAACATGGTCTTAATGACACGGTTATACGCCAAGGTGTTTACATAAGCAGAAGAATATTACTGCTTAGATCATATGGATCACCAGGAAGGTTAAACAAATCAATGTAAAAGGAGAATGTGGTCATCAGATCAAACATGACAATGGATAGGAAAATGTGTTTGACACATGTACCAGGGGTATACCCTTCCCACGGACAAGCAGAGCAGGATATCCACGACAAGAGATAATGTAGAAAACCCTTTAGGTAAGGGGAGTGAAATTTCATGACATTACCCATACAATGGTGTTTGGATAATTGAGCAAGAAATATTTAGCATTGGGCTTCGAATGTTCTTATTGAAAATTGGAGTACCACAGACATGCTTCGAGATAGCATTGACATGGTCATTGGGTAAAGATCAGACTTTGGAAACACAAAGGATCCATCAGGAACAACTTATAGAATAAGTCTTACAATTTCCTCATGGAAGAAAGGATAACCTTGCTGAGAAGGAATCTATAACAATAGGGCCTCAGGCCAGGGGTGCTAAGCAAAGGCACCACCTTACCGGGTCATGTAAAGGTGTTATAACTCCTAGAAATATGTTCCAACCATCATATCTGACCAAGATTCAGATCTGATTGGTGTTGGGATACCTCAGGCTCAGGATGCCTGAGAAGAAAAGGTGCGACACAAATTGACGAGATGACCATGTAAGATTCTCGGGAAATGAACTATGGGAGCAAGTTCCGAAACAAGAGCTCATCATTAAATCAAGGAGAGGATGAGGGGGTAGCTGATGAACTCAGCAACAATTCATCGAGACTTCCAAAAGATGGGTTTCCGCAATTAAGTGAAAAAGGAGATAACATTAGCCAGATCAAATGGTATAATGATGTATGCTCGAGGGAAACATACACAATTTAAACATTGGTTGAAAGGTGCATCCGAAATATGGGCTGGGTTGCACGACCAACGTCGGAATGGTGATTCAATAATCAATAGCCTAAGAATGAACGGCCGACCATTAACTTCAAAGCAATAGGGTTGCTAGAAGGGCAGAATCCAAACAGCACCGTTCACTTGTTGGTACCCCGGTTGGAATCAACCGAGGACCAAGAAAGAATGTGATGGTGAGAAGTATCACTATACCAAGAATTTCTTAAGCGGTGGAGCAATCCTCACAACATTCTTGACATCAAAGATGATAATACTCCGCGGTAGAATCATAACATAAGTTGGATAGAAAGGAACTCAAGTTACAACGCAAAACTAGAACAAGTTTTGTGTTGCGGAAATGCAAGAATGTCGTCGATGATAACACAAATCATCGAGGGCAAGGATGGTATTTCTCATCATGACTTCCATTGGGAACCTAGGAGGATTCAAAATGTTGATGATGATCATGACAATTTGTCGAGAGAATTCATGAAGATGTAATCAATTGGCGATGACATCAAGTCAAAGGAATGATGAAGCAAAAGGTTATTGAAACCATGGAGTGCGACACAAACTCGAAATCAAGTTTGTTGGTCAAGGAGAAATGGTATGACGAGGAAGATCGACGTAAGCTTAGCTCATCGTCAAACCGGTGCTCCTGAATAAGGACCGGGTAGCACAGTTTGAAATCATCAAGACAATGACATAGCCAAATAGGCTAGGAATGGCGGATCGGGTACAAACTCGCACTTATAGAAGCTATCGAGAGTTGTTGAACCGTAGTGTGGACTCGGTTCAGCTTATCGGTGTCTTTGAGTGTTTAATAACTCGTGAGCCCGTGAAAATTGGAATCAGTGGGAAGGTAGCACTTGATGAAGAACTCATAAGAAGTTATGCGTTCCATGATAATCTCGAGATACCAGGGGTAATACTCAACGACAGATCAAAGTAGAGGTTGGACTGGGTAATGCTGCAGAAGACAAGTACTCTAACTTGTCTGAGAAATAGAATCAAGGGAGAGCAAACATGGTCGGAACCACGGTTGCGAAGGATCAATTCACAGATACCAGATGATATTTATCAAGAAAATAGTTATTATTACAAGAAGTTTCCATGATAGGATCTACATCATGTCCATGGGCATGAACACAAAGTTCAAGGTCGACTCCCACTTCCTCAATGCATAACCTTCCATTCACTTCTCATTTTCGGAGAAGCTGTAATGTTTAAACTTTATCTAGAAAAACACTGGAAGAGTATGACTCATGAAAATTTTCGAGTTCACACATATTAAGGAGGGCATAGGTTCAACCCATCAAGGCATCTTAGGAACGTATACCATCAACTTCAGGGGTAAATAACTCAAGCTCGGAGGTAGAGCATGGTTGACAAAGCAGAGGATACAATTTACCAAAGGCATTATGTATCAGGGGAAGGTCTCACAAAGTTATTGAATATGAAGGATGCTGACGGATAAAATCCAACAATGGACCTGATGGTCCACAAGGGGTCTGACGTGAGCATCGATACTTAACTAGAGGAAGAAGAATGCAAGGAGATCAGATTATAGAAACAACTAACTAACTCAAATCTCAAATGCAAAGGAATTATGATTTCCAAATCAAGGGACCAGAAGCAATGCTCTGATTAGGGGTGGATAAGTTGAATAGCCTTAGGGTACAATCAACGACAATTGGATTGGTCGAGAACCAATTCCAGCTTAAAAGAATGGCAGCTCACCGAAAAGTAATTTATAAGGATCAATGATGATTGCGTGTATTCGCAAACATATTGAGTCAACAGACTCAAAATGATAATGACAAGGAATGTCAATATGACTACGAGACTTATGGGATTAACCATAATGCAAGCAAGCAAGAATTTCAAGAGCCAAAGGCCCCAGAGGATTTTCGGAAGATCGAATATTATTTTTAAGACTTTTGTGAAACACATGAACAACCGGGGATGAGCGGATACTCGACAAGTGCGAGTATTTATTTGAAGGGGTATTCATGTGGCAAAGAACTGCTAGGCAGAGGCACAAAGTATTCTCGAACAATAGAGAAAATTGGGTATCTTGTAATAACAAGATCAATGGGGATGATCGTATGAATGGCAAGTGTAAGTACTTTTCCATACGGATTTATCGGTGGTCGGGAATAGCAAAAGTGATGGGCACAAAGTCTCGAGAGAATATGAAAGAGTATCTCCAAATCTTCCGTGCGATCGGTGATCATCCGGATCAAGGGCCTCTCCGAGAAAGTATTTTCGAGAACCTAAAGTTAGATTTTAGTAAAATTGTTTAACCCGAATAGAAGAGCGCTCGTAATCCCGAGAGTAAAGGTCGAGGAGTAAAGATCCTAATACCACCCAATGGCGACGTGGGCCCATGGGCCGCACAGCCATGTTAGTAAAAGTTTTGTAAAGTCTAGACTCAACTTCGCCAAGGAGTGTGGAAGGGGATTCTACAGCAATGGGCTCGATACCAACTTGTGACGCCCCGATTCAATCGTACACTAATCATGCACGCAAACGCAATACGATTAAGATCGTGGACTCACGGAAGATATCACAACACAACTCTAAAACATAAATAAGTCATACAAGCATCATAATACAAGCCAGGGCCTCGAGGGCTCGAATACAAGTGCTCAATCATAGACGAAGTCAGCGGAAGCAACAATATCTAAGTACGTACATAAGTTAAACAAGTTTGCCTTAAGAAGGCTAGCACAAACCGGGATACAAATCGAAGAGGCGCAGGCCTCCCGCTCGATCCTCCTAACTACTCCCAGTCGCCGTCGCCGGGCTGCACATAGTAGTAGCCACCTCCGAGTAGTAGTCGCCATCGACGGTGGCGTCGCCCTGGGCTCCATCGTGCAGTCACAAAGAATCGAATAGAGATAGGGGAAAAGAGGAACAAGGCAATCTGTGAGTACTCATCCAAAGTACTGCAAGCAAGGAGCTACATACATATGCATGGATATATGTGTAAAGGGCCATATCAGTGGACCGAACTGCAGAATGCCGTAATAAGAGGGGATAGCTAATCCCGTCAAGACTACGCTCGCAGCCTCCGCCTTGCAACATGTAGAAGAGAGTAGATCAAGTCCTCCAAGTAGCATCACATAGCATAATCCTACCCGCGATCCCTCCTCGTAACCCGATAGAGAGCGACCACCGGGTTGTATCCGCACTTGGAAGGGTGTGTTTTATTAAGTATCCGGTTCTAGTTGTCATAAGGTCAAGGTACAACTCCAAGTCGCCCCTGCTATCAAGATCACGGCTATTCAATAGATTAACTTCCTGCAGGGTGCACCACATAACCCAACACGCTTGATCCCATTTGGCCGACACACTTTCCTGGGTCATGCCCGGCAGCGGGAGATCAACACGTCGCAGCCCCACCTAGGCACAACAGAGGGGCCAGCACGCCGGTCTAAACCTAAGCGCACAGGGGTCTGGGCCCATCGCCCAATGCACACCTACATGTTGCGTGGGCCGAAAGCGTAACTAGCCCCTTAATACAAGAGCAGGCCACGTTCCAATCCGGCGCGCCCGCCGCCGCCGCCGACGCCACGAAGTTTCGGCTGATACCACGACGCCGGATACCCATAAATACTCCCGCGAGATGGTTAGTGCGATAGACCAAATGGCCGACTCGGATCAAATACCCAGATCTCGTTAAACGTGTTAAGTATCCGTGAACGCCGACCAGGCCAGGCCCACCTCTCACCTGTAGTCTCAACCTGCCCTGTCGCTCTGCCACAAAGTAACAATGGGGCCGTGGGAACCCAGCCCACCTCTACGGGATGGAGCCACCGTCCTTTCAAATTTCCATCTCCGAACAAAGATCACGGTAATGTAATAGTGTAAAGTATATAGATATGCCCGTGATCACCTCCCAAGTGATCACAGCCCAAGAGTATAGCATGGCGCACGGACAAGAGTGTAGGGTCACCGATGGAACACTAGCATCCTATACTAAGCAAGAGGATAGCAGGTAAAGGTAACAACAGAGTAACAAGGACATGCTATGCAGCGAAGATAGGATTAATCGAAAGCAAGAATATGCTACACTACTCTAATGCAAGCAGATAGAGAAGAGTAGGCGATATCCGTGATCAAAGGGGGCTTGCCTGGTTGCTCGCAAGAGAGAGGGTCGCCAACTCCGTAGTCGTCTTCGGGCAGCAAAACGCTCGGTCTCGGTTCAGCGAAGAAGAGGGGAAGAAACAATAAATATTTAAGCAAGCAGGTGCATAGCGATGCATGACATGACAAGTATCGGTGCTAGAGGTGCCCTAACGCGGTATGAGGTGATACCGGTGAAGGGGGGAAGCATTCGGGAAAGTATTCCCGGTGTTTCGCGTTTTCGGGCAGAGGAGCCGGAGGGGGAAAGTTGCGAGCTCCATAGGTTAGGGGGGTGTGGCGAACGAACGGGTTGCGTATCCGGGTTTGTCTCGTCGTTCTGAGCAACTTTCATGTTGAAAATATTTTAATTCGAAGTTACGGATTAAAAGATATGATTTTCTAAAGATTTTATTAATTTCGAATTTAATTAATTATTTAGTTAATTCAAAATGATTTAATGACATCATCATGATGTCATGTCGACATCGCTAGCCAACAGAGTTGATCGTCAACTCGACCAATGGGTCCCATCGTTAGTGACACATTTTAATTAACAGATTAATTAAACTAATCATAATGAATTAGGGGTGGGCCCCATCATTATTGTGTGATTAATTAACTAACAGTTAATTAGGTTAATCTAATTGTGGTTAATTAACTTAATTAATTTGCTAATTAATTAATTACGTATTTATTTAATTTTATTACTTTTATTAATTTTTTTTTATTAAACGTTCTGGGGGCGTGGGCCCCCACTGTCATTGGCCCACAAGGGGCCTTAACGCGTGTGGGCGCATGGGCGCACGGGTGCAAGGGGTTACGGGGCGCCCGTTAGCGGACGAGCCCCTGACCCAGCGCAGCAGGGCGCCGGCCAGGGAAGACGCCGCAAGGCGGCCGGAGCCGGGCGCCGACGAAGGGGGTGGCTGCCAACAAGAAGATTAGAAGCGGCGGAGCCGCGACAGCACGACAAGAGGAGGGCCGGGGCAAGGCCGAGGCCGTGGTGGTGGCCGGAGTGGGGACCGAACCGGCAAGCGGGAGGCACGTTAGCAGGGGCTCCGGCGGTGGTCTTGGCCGGTGACGACAAGTGCGGGTGCCGGCGCGCTCCGGGGAAGCGCGAGCGTGGACAGAGCTGAGAGGGGGGGGGGAGCGGGAGCATCTTACGAGGGCTGCGGGCGAGGCCAAAGTGGAGGGCCGCGGGCACGGCCAGAGTGGCCGGCGCGCGTGCGGGCGCCGGAGAGCAGGGCCATGGTCGAAGTGGCCGGAGCAGGGGTGAGGCCACGCGCGGGCCGGGCATTCGGCTGCGGCAAGCACGCATCGGGCATGGCCGGGTCGCGCGGTGCATGCGTCGACCGCGGCGAAGTGCGGGACAGAGAGGGGATGGGAGAACGGCGCGACTCACGGTGGTTTGCAGGGAACGTGGCAGCGGGGTGTGAGGTGGATGACGGGGACGACGGGGTCGACGCGGAAGCAGGCCGGCGGGGAGGCGGAAGCAGGCCGGCGAGGAAGCTCCGGGCATCGGCGCGGTCCGGGCGGCGGCGAGGGCCTCCTCCCTCGATCCCGATCCAATCGGGAGAGAGGGGGAGAGATATTTTGCGGGGGGGTGTGGGGGAGTGTCGGTGGGTGTGTGGGGGAGTGGGGGAGGTTATGGGCACGGGTGGGCGATTGGGGCAGTGGGTTGGCCCAGTTGGGCCACGGCCCGGGGGGGTTTCTCTTTTTTTGTGTTCTTTTTGTTTTGAGCTTTTTTTCCTTTTATCTATTTTTCCTTTCTAACTTAGTTTCTATTTATTTTAGTTTCTTTTTGAGCATTTAAATATTTGTTTAAGCCACTGATTTATTTAGTTTAGTGCTTTTAATTATCTTTTAAAAATGTGATCCTCCACCATAATTACCTAAGCATTATTTGCCACCTCTAGAACATTTTAATTTTAATGTTTGAAAACTTTACCGTTTGACTTGATTTTAAATTTTGAATTCGAACGGGATTGAATCATCATGAGATTTACAACAGTAAGAGTGGTGACGTGGCATCATTAGCAGAGGTTACTGTAGCTTGATTATCCGGGCGTCACAAACTATGGACCCGAAGGTCTGAGGTAAACTACTCATGCTTCATCGGAGAGGCTATGATGATGATGTAGAAGCCTTCTGTGGTGGATTCCCCTTCTAGCGGAGCTCCGGAACAGGCCCCAAGATGGGATCTCGTGGATACAGGAAGTTGCGGCGGTGGAATTAGGTTTTTGGCTCCGTTTCTGATCTGTTGGGGGTACGAAGGTATATATAGGAGGAAGAGTACATCGGTGGAGCTTGAGGGCCCACGAGGCAGGGGGCGCGCTTAGGGGGGCACGCCCACCTCGTGGCCGCCTCCTCCTTTCTTGACCGAGGGTCCAAGTCTCCGGATCTTATCCGATGAGAAAATCACGCTCAAGATTTCATTCCGCTTTGGACTCCGCTTGATATTCCGCTTTCTTGAAACATTGAAATAGGCAAAAACAACAATTCAGGGCTGGGCCTCCGGTTAATAGGTTAGTCCCAAAAATAATATAAAAGTGGAAAATAAAGCCCAATATGGTCCAAAACAGTAGATAATATATCATGGAGCAATCAAAAATTATAGATACGTTGGAGACGTATCAATCACATGGGGGCTTCTGCTTATAAAGCAGCGTCCGGTTTACCCCTTGATTCAGCTTATCAATGCTTTCTACAATATCACTTGGGGGCTTGGTTGTATCCGAACCATAGCTACACCTCTTGATCGGCGCAATGCCACAACATCACTTGGGGGCTTGGTCGTCTCCAAACCATAGTCACACCTCTTGATCGGCTCAAAGCCAAATTACTCCGGGCCAAAGAGAGTGTTGTAAAACAACAACTCAAACATAGGCACCCACTAAGCAGAGCTCAAAATATTACTTGGGGATTCTTTGCTGTCGCAATGAACAAAGAATCTACACTTGTAATAGGCTATCAAGCCATGGCTTGGAAGCCTGGTGTATACACCTAAAACCCCGGGTTAGCCTGCCTATTTAAGTAAGTCACTCCGCCCAGGTAAACCTGGTATGACCCTTTGAACTTTGACAAGTTACTCCAAAAAAGTACCCTGAACTTGTCTAGTTAAAACGATGATTGGTTAAGGATTGAGGACCATCTTAAAAGGCTTTGTGAAATGGTTTAACTCAGTGGCCTGGCAGCCCATGAAAAGCCTCGAATTTGGGGCCTGGCAGCCCGTGAAAAGCCTCGACTACAAGGGTTTCATTTGCTTTTATTTGCTAAGATTTTTCTCCTTGGATGAGATTTATAATGTTTTGGTAAACCGGCGTTCATTAACCCGGATCGGCTTTCAACTATAAGTTGTCAGTACATGATCAGTTATAATCCGGCACTTATTGACCCGGTCTGGTTTCGACTACAAGTCGCCAGTATTATATATGGATAAACCGGTGTTTATCACAACCCGGAACGGTTTTATCATAAACCGGCACAATATGGAAGGAGTTATCAGTACTCAAAATTTGGGGTATCACCCTTACTACAAAAAGTTGGTAAACCAACGATGTGATTCAATGTCACAGGTATGATATATTTCATATTTGATTATTCTTAAGTGCAGCCTTGGTTATAAACCCGGGTTATATGTTGGGCATTATGACCCATCCGGCGGTAAACCGCCAGGACACTTAAAACTTGTTGTATGCAGAAACAGGTTGAATAAAGCATGATGATAAATTATCCGGTGTTTATTAAACCGGTCTAGTTTCGACTATAAGTCGCCAGAATGATGATAAATTATCCAGTGTCTATTAAACCGGACTGGCTTGGGATTATAAGTTGCCAGTATATATTTGGATTGGTCCATTGGAATCATGCGCTCATAAATCATTGGATTATATTATTCAAATCTTCAAATAGCCAACATGGCTGGATTTTATTATGGTTATCAATAACCAGTATTATGATTAAGGTTTTCAAAGTCGCTTTAGCGCAATGTCTATTATATTATCAATGAATATAATTTATTCTATAATTGAAGAAATAGTCCCGAGTCGCTGCAGGCTTACGACCCGGCACTTGGGGGCTACATTATTCCAATTGAGATTATATCAAATATGCAAGTCTCATGTCGTTGCAAGCATGCACCATGACACTTGGGGGCTAATGCAAAGTCATTTTTATTGGCCTTATTGAAGACCCGACTCATCACATCATAATGAGCCGGCCCTTGGGGGCTACCTATTGCTCCTGTCAAAAATTTAAGGTACACAAGTCTTAATCCATTATATTGAAGGATCAACTGCTCAGTTGGTAAAGCACAAAAGCTCTTAACCTTGTGGACGTGGATTCAAGTCCCATGGCAGGGGTTACATCATATGAAGTTATTTTCAATGAAGTATATATATATATATATATATATATATATATATATATATATATATATATATATATATATATATATATATATATATATATATATATATAGGAAAATCCATCCTACCACACAGGGTAGTTACCCCACATGTCTCATATATTATCTTATGGTAGTATATATCCTACTTTATCATTTTAAGTATGTTCATATACTATATATAATATACTCCAAAGTGAGTTGCATGAAAAAATTCAAGTTGGCCCATGGTTTTATTATATTTGTGAAATACGTATATATATGTACATAAAAGAGAGCATACTCAAAATATGATACATACTATCAAAAAATAGTATATATACTACCTAAACATTCTTATATACTACATATTACGCTGTACATACTCTCGATTTGATAGATACTACATACAACATACAAGGTGGTAGGATGGATTTTCCCTATATATATATATATATATATATATATATATATATATATATATATATATATATATATATATATATATATATATATATATATATATATATATATAGGAAAATCCATCCTACCACCTTGTGGTAGTTACCCCATATGTCTCATATACTACCATGTGGTACTATATATACTACTTTATTATTATAAATATATTCGTATAATATATATAAGATATTTCAAAACAAGTTACATGAAAAATTGTATATGAGCCCATAGTTTTGTTATATTTGTGAAATACGTATATATTTGTACGTAAAAAGAGCATACTCAAAACATGGTATATACTACCTAAAAATTAGTATATATACTACCTAATCATTGTTATATACTACATACTACACGTACATACTCTTGATTTCGACGGATACTACATACAACATACAAAACGCAAGTGGTGGTAACTACCACTGCTTGTAGGAAACATTTGTCCCGGCTCGGTATCATCTTACTGAGCCGGCCCTTGGGGGTTACACATTGCTATTCAAATCTACATGGTCATATTTATAAGGTCCCTGCTCATTATTACATAATGACCCGGCACTTGGGGGCTACACTGGTTGAAGTTTTTTGAGCATCAGGCAATTTCAAGTCCCAGGTTGCTGCAAGCATGACAACCCAGCACTTGGGGGCTACATAATATGGAGTATTCCATTTTTACTAGTGACTGGGATGAACAACATGGATTTATTCAAAAGTGGCAGTATTTATATTGCAGCAAGTCTTAAACCATCACTTTGTTCTTCTCAAGACTTGGGGCTGCAGGTAATATGGATATAAGGGAGAAAAATCTTCAAATTCTCAGTTCTGAGCAAACCAGATTGACCCCATGTCTGCAACAATTATGACCCGGCGTTGGTAACAATTATGACTCGGTGCCATCAGTATTTACAAACCGGATATTTTGGTAATGTTAAACCGGCAAGTTCTACATCTTCGAACCGGTTGAATATCAGATGAGTATTTCAAGACCAATATTTCTTAAGCTAGCGCTTTGGAAGCCGACTCAAGTGGATTATTCTTCACAATATTTCTCTGTGAGAAACCAATGTCAGCAAATTGAGTATGAAGCTGGCTTATTGACCTGGATTTTCTAGAAGAAGGAAATGACAAGGAATTAAGGATGATCAGGTGCCGGTTTACAAGAATTCTTAACCTGGAGCATAATCTGTCAAAATTGTTCTTGTGTTTGTTTTACAGGATCAATTTAACATGGATAAATCCAAATTAATCTGGGGGCTAATGTCGGGGATATACCCCGCGGCGTAAACCGGCCGGAAGTATAACCCGGCTGGACTTGGCGGTTTACTTGAGACCCGGCTGACACTTGGCGATTCACTGGCGACCCGCCCTGACCTGGTGGTTTACAGGCAACCCGCCTGGTCATTATGACTCACTGGTGACCCGGCGGGCGGGTCAGATGGATGACAAGGCCCAAGGCCCAGAAGGCCGGTTCATGTTAATGGTGGGCCGGTTTATGAGGAAAGCACAAGGTATATTCTCCTACAAAGGAAGCAAGACTAGGACTCCACTTGTAATAGAGTAATCCTAATCGAACTAGGACTAGTCATGTAAACCGCCCCTTCAACATATATAAGGAGGGGCAGGGTTCCCCAAAGAAGGACAAGTAACAAGAAAGAAGAAACAATCTCTAGGGCTAGACACAAAGAGCCGGTTTACGACGACTCCCTCGTGATCATAATGAGACCTAGCCACAAACAACATGTAGGGCTATTACCGGATGATGTTTCCCGGGGCCCGAAGCTGTCTAAATCCTTGTCTTTTGCGTTGATCCGCCCTGCGTCTCTCGTCCCACTCAACCCCTCTCAAGCTACCACATAGATGCGTTGGCCTCGCGACTAAGTCCTGACACTAAGGACATCTGCCGTGACAAAACCACAACAGCATTGCATATTCAGACGTATGATAGGAGGATGGAATATGTATGAAAAACAGTAAGCAGAAGGCATTTCAACAAAATTAGAAGAAATGAAAGCTAGGCACCATATGAAAATGCAACCAATATCACTCTATAAGGTAAAAAGTGTCTCGTCGTAAATGCCATTTCAATAAATTAGAAGCAGTACAAGCTAGAAGACAATGCAAGATGCAACCTACATCACACTCCCAAGTTAAATGTGTCTTGTGTGTAAGTGATTGTTGCAGGTATAAGTTGTAAGCTACACAGATGCAATTCAAAAAAATCAGAAGCAATACAAACTACACATCATATGGAACATGCAACCACATATAACAGTTCCAAGTTAGAGAAAGCACCTGTGATGGTGGAGTAGGGGAGATGTGCTCATCATCTACATATATGTTTTAGAAACAGGAACATGTGTCATATTCACAGGAATTATGTGTAAAGTAAGCAGATGCAATTCAACAAAGTTAGAAGCAATACAAGCTAGACATCATACGCAACATGCAACCACATATAATAGTGCCAAGTTAGAGCAAGCACCTGTGATGGTGGAGTAGGGGAGATGTGCTCATCATCTATACAACTACGTTGAGTGTCTAGCCTTGCGTTGTCTTGCGAATCTTGTTGGGAGGATGGTGGAGTAGAATCTGTAGAGACCCTCCATTTCAGTTGCTCGGAAGGACCACCATCATCCAATGCCTTACCAATTTCCTTCCGCTTTATTGATTTTGCATTGTGAGGTCAAACCGACAAGAAAAAGGAATAAAATTCACTCTTCAGAACTCATTCATGCATGATACTGACGAACACTACTTTAATGAAAGGCAAAGTCATGATACGAGGATGGAATATGTACGAAAAACTGGACCGCTTGACATATTCACACCTATGATGTGGTAACTAAGTAGAAGACACTTCAACAAATTAGAAGCACTACAAGCTAGACACCATATGGAAGGTGCAATCAATATCACTTTGTCAAGTTAAAACTGTCTCGTAATAGGTGGCGTTCATCAAACTAGAAGCACTACATGCTAGAAATCATATTCAAGACGCAAACCAATATCACACTGCCAACTTAAAGGTGTCCCATCATATGTGACTGACGCAGGATACACAAGAAGAGTAGTTTCATGTAAGAACATGGTGTGATAGATAGATATAGTATGTACCAAAAACAGGAAAGCGTGTCATATTCACACATATCATGTGTAAGCTAAGTAGATGCAGTTTACACTAATTAGTAGCAATACAAGCTAGACACCATATGCAACATGCAACTAGATATCACACGCCAAGTTAGAGCAAGCACCTTGGATGGTGGAGTAGGGAGCGGAGACTTGAACTTGTAATGCAAGAGCAAAGACAAGGAGAATCCGCATGATGCTCCGCTTACGTTGTTTGAGGACCACCATCATCGCCTTTCTTACTCTTTTCCTTCCTCTTTTTTGATTTTGCCTTGTCAAGTCAAACCCACAAGAAAAAGGAATAAAATTTGCTCTTCAGAACTCATTGATGCATGATACTGACGAGCACTACTTTCATGTAAGACAACCGCATGATGGGAGGATGGAATATCTTTGAAAAACAGGACGACATGACATATTGACATGTATGATGTATAAAGTGTAAACTAAGCACAAGGTGTTTGAACTAGTTAGAAGCAATGCAAGCTAGAAACCATATGAAAGATGAAACCAATATCACTCTGCCAAATTAAAAGGGTGGCCTAACAAATGTATTTGACCAAATTAGAAGCAATACATCTCAACAGGCTAGAAATAATATGCAATATGCAACGATTAAAGGTGTCTCATCGTAAGTGATTGATGCAGGATACAAAAGATAGGTAGTTTCATGTAAGAACATGGTTAACACATAGACGTAGTGTGTACCAAAAATAGGAAGGCATGTCATATTCACAGGTATAATGTGTAAACTAAGCAGATGCAATTTACCCTAATTAGATGCATTACAAGCTAGACACCATATGCAACATGCAACCACATATCACCCTGCGAAGTTAGAGCAAGGACATGCGATGGTGGTGTAGGGGAAGTGCGGTCTTCAAGTACAGAGCTACGTTCAATATCTTCAATTAGGCTTGCTGTTTCTTGAGAATCATGTGGAGAGGATGAAACTGTACTCTTTATAAGAGTAGCACGTCTCATATTAACCCACGGGCGTGACTGTCTCATCATAAGCGATAGATGCAGGATACACAAGAACAGTAGTTTGATGTAAGAACATGGTGTGATAGGCAGATGTAGTATGTACCAAAAACAGGAAGGCGTGTCATATTCACATGTATAATGTGTAAGCTAAGGAGATGCAATTTAACAAGTTAGGAGCAATACAAGCTAGGCACCATATGCAACATGCAACCAGATATAACACTGCCATGTTAGAGTAAGCACCTGGGGTTGTGGAGTAGGGGAGATGAGATTTGGAACTTGCACTGCAGTAGGAGTAGCAGGAGAATCTGCAGAGATCATCTGTTTCTGTTGCTCCAGAGGACCACCATCATTCCGTGCCTTCGTCCTTTTAGATTTTGCCTTATCAAGTAAACACACAAGAAAAAGGAATGAAATTCGCACTTCCAAATTTGTTGATGCATGATACTGACGAACACAACTTTTATGTATGGCAACCACATTGTAGGAGGATGGAATATGTACGAAAACGCTAAGCAGAAGGCGTTTCAACAAATTGGAAGCAATGCAATCTAGACACCATATGAAAGATCCAACCAAAATCACTCTACCAAGTTAGATGTGTCTCATTATAAGTGGCACTTCAACATATTAGAGGCAATACATGTTTGAAATGATATGCAAGGTGCAACCAATATTACATTGTCAACTTGAAGGTGTCTCGCCAGAAGTGATTGATGCGGGATACACAAGAAAAGTAGTTTGATTAAGAACATGGTTAATACAAAGACGTAATATGTACCAAAAACAGGAACACATGTCATATTCACAGGTATAATGTGTTAACTAAGCAGATGCAATTTATCCTAATTAGAAGCATTACAAGGTAGACACCATATGCAACATGCAACCACATATCACACTGCCAAGTAAGAGCAAACACCTGCGATAGTGGTGTGGGGGAATTGCGGTCATCAACTAGAGAGCTACGTTGACTATCTTCATTTATCCTTGTTGTTTCTTGAGAATCATGTGGGGAGGATGACACTGCACTCTCTAAACAAGTAATGCGTCTCACAGTAACCCACTCGGGTGACTGTCTCGTCATAAGTGATTTATGAGGGATACAAAAGAGCATTAGTTTGATGTACGAACATGGTTAATAGACATATGTAGTATGTATCAAAAATAGGAAGGCATGTCATTATCAAAGGTATAATGTGTAAAGTAAGCTGATGCAGTTTAACCAAATTGGAAGCAATACAAGCTAGATACCATATGCAACATGCAACCACATTTGACAATGCTGGGTTAAAGCAAGCACACGGATGGTTGTGTGTGGCAATTGAGATCATCAACAGCAGAGCTACGTTTACTGTCTCCATCTGCTGGCACTCCACCCTTTATAGCGATGAGACGCTTAGTGTTTATCTTCGAATTACACTAGAGCGACTTCTATCTTTTCTTTTTTGTATTCATCAACACTGCACCAGAGTCTGAAATACCCATGCATAAAAAAAACAATAGTGTGAGTATGGGTGAAGTGTGTGCACAAGTAGTACATTGTAAAGGTTGCAGATAGCAAGTCGGTGAGAAATAAATGATGGGAGACATATGATAGCTCTACAAAATGCACGGCACACGAAATTAGTACTAGATTCTAGGATTTTGAAATATGAGCACAGGGGTGGCTGGGAAATGCAGATGCTCCTCCAGCACACCACAAGGTGTGGTCGTATGAAAATAACAGTCGACTGAAAACAAATAGGTCAGTCCATTTTTTCTGCACCATCCGATGTACATAGAACGTGCAGATCGCCTTCATCTACCTCCAGCCAGTCAGTGTTACGATCTTCCTTGAAACACCAGCGACCACCGGCCCAGTCCCCTGCCTCCGCCCTTCCCTCGACCTCACCGCACCGCCGTGCTTGGCACCGCCCCGGCCATCCCTTCAAGCCCCACCGACCTCCAGATCGGGCGCAAGAAGCTCTTGTGCCCCACACCCCTATGATAGACACCGATGCACCGCTTCACCGGCGAACAGGCGGACTAGGTGCTCCGCGTGCCTAAGTGGGTGCTGCTTATTTTAATTGCGATTTGACTGACCCTGAATTGAAATCCAGGCGGGCTACTGACCTCTAGAAAAGGTGAAATAGTAAATGGGAGGAAACCTTGTGCATTTAGTATCACGAAGAAGATGCAGTACGAAGCGCTCAGCTAGTTTCTTTCGTGGGATGAATACGGTGTGAGCAGAGACGTAAGACTTGCACGAATAAGCTTAGAGGAGTACCTCTTTCTGCTGGCAGTGTTGTGTCCTCCTTCTGTTTTTCCAACGATCTTCTTGTGGTTTGCTGGAAACGAGAAGTTGTGGAGGATGGTGGAGCCTTGGACGAACCCATGGCCAAGTTATTGAGTGTGGTGCCGTGGCCATCTGTCGGCGGCAGGGAACTAAATCCGAGGTGGTGAACGACGGTGTAGCGGGAACAGCTCCAGTGCGGTGGACGGTTGCGACAGTGGAGCGGCAACGGTGAGGCGCAGGACGGCGTGGTCGAAGTGGTTTTGGTACGGCGCACGTCGGCGTGGGCGTCGTGGATGCAACTCTGCCTCGGCTTCAACTGCTAAGTCCTTGAGGGTGTTGCGGTTGCGGTTGTGTTGGACGACGACGTCGGGGTACCGGCTCCGGCGTGATGGAGGAGGGCGGCGGTGCATTGGGCGCGATGGGGTGGAGGACGGAGGAGGCTGGGGTTTCACGGCTGGTGGAGAGGGCGTTTTGGCGCCCACATAGTATGAATGGGGAAACGGAGGGAGGGGGGGACTAAGGGTGAACAATGTTTCGGTTTGGGACGCGCTTGTTTGAAATTTGGGGAAAGTTACAAACTTTGCCCCCATCTAAAATTTCGGACATATTGCCGGTTGGGGGTAGGACATAATCTCAGGTGTCCCAAATGGTGGGCGAGTTAGATTTCGGCTGAGCGCATGGGTGTTTAGGCGCCCATGGCGTATGAATGCTTCTAGGAGGCGGTTGAGACTGGCGTCTTGGTGAAGTTACAAACCTACCCCGGTTTAGACCTTTGGACATCGGGCCGATAGGCTACACGTGCCAGAGTCAGGACAGTAATTTCCTACCACCAAAGATTAGTCTCGCGCGGTTTCGGGTGACCAAGAGGCTTATTTGGCGCTTCGTTCAATATTTGTGAGCAGAAGCATTAATGTTTTCGGTTCTCTTGAATTGAACTTTCAGGATTTGTCAAACTTCACAAATCTTTACTCTTGAAAATCCTAAAACTATGATTATTTTCGAATGGATGGGTAACATTTGAATATACATTGTACACGGGTATATATTAAAAAAATATGCAACTTACCTCAGTTCATGCATGGTTCCAGATATAATCTCCTTGGATGCAATAAAATAGTTAGACATGCGTATGAATATATAGCATGTTCAAACGCACAACAAAGATTGATGCCCCCTTTTAGATCTGATTTACAAATGCCATTATCTCGGGTTCAAATGGATGAATGCACTTCCTATGAATTTGAATCTTCGAAACCCCCTTTATGTTGAATTCAACATGTATTCTATTTTGTAGCTAGCAATTTAGAATGTATCCATGTAAGTGACAAATGTATAAAGTGCTTCACACTAACAACATGGAGTGCACTAATTAATGTTTATATATGAATTGCAAAAGCAATGCATTGCTTGTATTTCAAGCCGCCCTCACTCTATGGATCGATAATATGAAATAAACACATGCACATGTTAGAATTCAATAGTGTATGGGTGTCTGATAGACCAATTTTCGTTCATACGCAAATTGCAAAATTCATGATCTCATCCAAAAATAATAATGCCATTTATATTTTAATTTAATGCGTAGAACCGCCTTTTACACGTAGATGCACTATGCCTCGGCCCGTTCTCACAAATGTGCTATATATCTCTCTATCTAACGCATAAGTGCACACACTTTATATACATCGGCATTTCTCTTTCACACATGCTCACAATCTCTCCCGGGGTGTCGGGGTGTCTCACGCACACTCTCTCTCTGTATCTCTCTCTCTCTCTCTCTCTCTCTCTCTCTCTCTCTCTCTCTTTCTGACTACTATGTACCAACTCTTTTCACTAATCTCAGTTGGAAAACACTATTTCTTTCACATGCATATATACACACGCACGGTCTCTACTAGCCCTCTATACGCACATATATGTGCCTACGTGTCTCCCACACACATTATCTTTAGGCCTCGCCGCACACATCCCCCCTGCACACCTCTCTCTTAGTAGTTGGCAGATTTGATTCCGTCGGATCATTCGTAGGATATCCTCGATGTTAGGCTGGATGGTAATACGAGGCATGGTTTTACCCAAGTTCGACCCTTGCAGTTGAGGAAAAGCCTACTCTGGTAATCAGATATTAGTGATAGGGTGTGTACAAAGTACACGTGAATACCGCATTGTGCGTGTGTATACTATCGACGAACTAGCCCCCAGGCTTCTATAACATACTCGGGGCCTAGGGTTACAAATCATATATAGTCGACTTATCACCAGTGGGGATAGAGTCCTCCACGACTCTGCTAGCTTCGTGTTGTATGCCGAGTCCTCCACATGGGTCTTCGTATAATGCGTCACGGTCAAACCTATGTGGCGCAGGATGGAACCAACCCATGAGTCCTCATGTTGACCCACCACAACTAGAAATGATGTGCCCACCCCAGCTAGAAATGATGTGCCCACCACACCACACACACAATCGGCCACTAAGAAAATAAGCATATACAATAGTACAATGTTATACATGAAAGTGAATTGCATGGTGCATCCAAAAATATTTGTTCTGCATTGTGAATGTTTATATTTTCTACTAAAATATTAGTCATGGGAAAGATAAACGAAGGGCCTATCTCTCCTTGTATCCACCGGACACCCCCTCTTTCTACACCACTTTCACGTACGCACACAAACTATCTCTCGGCCCTCTAAAAGTATGCATGCCCATGACACATTCACTTGTGACGGTCACTGTATTTCAAGCGAAAGCACTATACGGTCGGTGGACTTCAGAATATGCTCATTACGGTCACCGTATATATTCTCGTGGTGATCATACGGTATCTAGCTCACGATACGTCTCCATATTTTGTTGATGACACTAACAGACATTGTATTTGATGCGTGCTCCGTATTTTGTTGACAACACTTATGGTCATTGTATTTGAAGCGAACGCACGATATGGTCACTGGACTTCAGAATAAGCTCATCATGGTCAGCACATACATTTTGTGGTGCTAACCAACCTGTGGTTGGATGGTTAGGAGGACAGTGGTTTCTCGAGCCCACCAGGGTTAAAGTCCTGGTGCTCGATTTATCCCGGGTTAATTTCAGTATTTTTCCGCAATATGCTCGGTGGGAGGAGACGCCCACTCGACTACACGAGGCACCTATGGTGACTTCAGAAAATCTCAAGATCATATGCTGGCTCACTCTCTCAAGGTGCTCATAGGGGTAGGGTCTGCGTGTGCGCTTATAGCGTGAGTGCTTGCGCAGATATATGAGCGCTTTGCGCCTGCACGTGTTAAAAAATACATGTCGTGATTATAAGGTCACCGGCTCACCCGCATAACTCCGTATTTTGTTGATGACACAATCAATTGACCAGTCAACGTTCCACGGGCGCAACTAGTGTTGCACCGTCGGGCGCAGAACCATGGGGCCCACCTGTCAGCCAGATATGAAAGAAAGAAATGGTAGTTTGAGTCTGTATTGTGTTAATAAAATACATTTTAGGGTGATCATACGGTCACCGCTCACCATACAGCTCCGTAATTTGTTGATGACACGATCAATTGACCACCAAACGGTCCACATTCAGCAGCGACATTACCATAGGGCCCACCCACACAGCGTATATGAAGGATAGAAATGGTAATAAATTAGTGGTCGGTGGAGATTCGTTGTGAGACCTCTGGTTGGCGATCGCCGGGGGGCGCGGTGATTGGACGGTGGCGTGGGGATCGCGGAGAAAAAGCTCGGCGCGGGGGCTAGAGGGATGGCCGGGCGGCGGACCAACGGTTGGGAGTGGTTTCAGTATGGCGGGGTGGTGGGGCCATGCTGTTCGGCAGCGCCGGCCAAGGCGGCGGTGGCTGGCGGCTCAGGGGGTGGAGGTTGAAGATAAACTGCAGGCCCTTGATTTCGATCCAACGATCGGAAAATCTACCGAGAGAGATGAAAAGTCACCGACCGACGTAGCCTCACCCCGCACGCACACATGCACACACACAACACTCAAGACGAACACACGCACGCATGCAGGCGTGCAACACTGACACGTACACATAACGAACACACGCACGCATGTAGGCGTGCAACACTGACACATACACATGCACTCACGAACACACGCATGTACGCACCCATGCATGCAACACTGAAACGTACACATGGATGCATGCAAGACTCGCACGCCTGCATGCACACCGCACACGATGCAAGACACACGCTCAACCTATACGTGCATGCACCCTTTGTTAAGGACATGGATTGTTACGGGTATTAATCAATCTTATCTTTTTTTGCAAGGTTTAATCAATCTTGTCTGTGATAAGCAAAACATTGATGTTTGTAGCGGTCTTTATGAATCACAACGTATCGAACGGGCTATCAACGTATATATGAAAATTTTAAAATTCACTTACATTATATAGTAGGCTTATCTAGATGAAATAGATGACGTCACACTCAATGAACAATCATTGGTTTATGAAATGCCCGCTTCTGACCGCCCTGGCCCACCAAAAGTTCCCTCCGCCATGCGCTGCCTGCGTTGGGTCACTGACATGGAGGCCATGTACCCAAAGAGCCCACACATCAGTGGAAGAACGGCGCAGTGTCGTATATCAGAGTCGAGGGCGCCACTTGATGCACGCCCGGCTGAACACGCCTCCTTGCTGCATTCAAATGCCTCCATGAAACCTGTGTGGAAGCCAAGAAACCCACTCTGGACACACGTCCGTTCATGAATGGGCCGGCATTAAACGCGACGCCAGCCGAGCTCCTCCCGTCCGCCGTCTATTTAAACGAGGTCAAACACTGACCAAGAATCGCACCCCTCCGCCGCTCCCCTATCTCCTCCTTCACCATTTTGTCCACTCTTACAGTGGCTTACGAAGAGTAGTTATCCCGCAACCAAGCCGGCTGGGTGGCCCGCCGAGCCCGCCGGATACGAGCTATGCAGCTCGCTGATCCACCTCCTCCCCGCCCGACGGAGCCGCTTGCCGCCTCAAGACGCTGCGTTCAGCAACTCGCTGCTCCGTGCCAGCTCGATGAGGAGCGGCGACGGGCGCCGCCGCTGCCGCCCACGCCGCCACCTCGCACTGCAGCCAGATGTCTGCGACCGCGTCTCCCGTTTCTGTGGCCGAGACTCCCATGCCGGCGGCCGCGACATGCAAGCAGAGACAGAAGCCGGGTGCGCGGAGAGCGACGAGTCGGTGGCCAGCGCCTCCGCGTCCGCCGCCATCATCGGGGAGAAGTAGAACACGGGAGGCCGCTGCCGCTTGGGTCCCATGAAGGCCACCACGGAGGCGACGCCGGCGTACACAACATGTGTCTTGCCTAATCCTTTTGTTGCGAGGACCTTCGTCGACCTCGCATGGGCTCCACGGAAGCGGATAAGCCCCCTTTCACCATCATCTTGGGCATCAACCAACCATATCAGTTGGGCAGCGGGGAAGCGAGCCGTCCTTCACGCTGAAGCATATACCTCTGGGGCTCCCGGCAGTCTGATGATCGTGCTGCCGGACATGAGGAACACAAATGGATCGGCGGGCGACCATTTAGGCCAGGTATTATATACCTGTGCTGTCCAGAACTAGCACCGCTTAATTGATTTGAATGTAATGAAATCCGCTATTTTATATGAATTCCGTCATTGTTTATGAGAAATATCACCATGGTTGCATGAATTTCGTCCGGTTGGTTGAGTTGCAGTAAGAATGTGTGCGGCTACGGTTGGATGGCGTAATATGCGGGTCGCCGGTCGGTCTGCGGCCGGCTCGGGCGGCGTGGTGGGACAAAAAAAGCACAGCTAGTGCGAGCTCGTCTCCAACGGGCGCGCTGGAGGATGCATGAGCACCTGAGCCATTCCTCGTTCATCGGTGGCAAAGGCACCGGTGGACAAAAGGGTCGCCAATATTTTGGCTACCCCGGGCAAAATCCAAACAGCCCCTCCCAGCAGATTCAAATCCCTCGTTCGCCGTGAAATTTTGCCATGTGTTGTTTTCATGGACTAGCAAGATGCCCGTGCATTGCAGGGAACATCAAGATGCATTTTTTTTACAAAACACCTGTTCTGATTGACCAATGCAGGAGTAATCCCATGTGTAAAAACTAATGATATCTCGAGAATTTTATTGGAAAAATGGTATCTCGAGAATTTCATCGAAAAAATGATATCTCTACTCCTATAAAAGACTCAGTTGGTGATGATGGTGTGTCTGCCATCCATCATTTATGACCATTAGATCTACATCTAATGGCTGCGAGGTAAGTTGTGGCATTTTTACAACAATAGCGCACTTCTCTACTCCAATTTGAAGAAAACCCCTTATTATATTGAAAGCAACCACATCCCTCCCTCGCCTCATCAAAACAACCTGAGAAATATATTTTGAGTGAAACGTAATATATTTTTAGTGGTATATATGTATATGAAAACAAGAGTGTTTTCTTTCAAGTTTGTGAACAAGTACCATTCTACTTTGGATCCGTTGCAACACACGGGCACATTGCTAGTCTCGAGAAAGATGAGAGATAAGGTGAGGAGGAGTGGGGCGTGGTGGTGACTGGTGGTCGGACTGGGCGGAGGCATGGGGATGGACGGCGCATTATGTCTAGGTTTGTATCTCTCTCTTTCTCACCCACGTAGGTGGGGGACGTGCACGAAGAGAAGAGGTGCATGCACGGCGCATGTACTCCCGTCTCTTTCCCAACCACACCCGCGCAGGTACACGGTGGAGCTCATTTCTGTGCGAAAAGGCAGCCCACGTGGTAATTTGACATGTGTACTGGTTGTCCACTTGATGGAGGATCTGTTGGGTAACGTAGTAATTTCAAAAATTTTCCTACGATCACGCAAGACCATGGTGACGGCATAGCAACGAGAGGGGAGAGTGTCCGTCCATGTACCCTCGTAGACCGAAGCGAAGCGTTATAACAACGCTGTTGATGTAGTCGACGCCTCCACGATCCGACCGATCCAAGCACCGAACGACGGCACCTCCGATTTCTGCACACGCTCAGCTCGATGACGATCCCGGACCGATCCAGCAAAGTGTCGGGATGAGTTCCACAAGACGACGGCGTGGGACGATGTTGATGCTCCACCGACGCAGGGCTTCGCCTAAGCTCCGCGACGATATGACTTCTCCGGCGCAGGCTTCTCCTAAGCTCCGCGACGATATGACCGGTGGAATATGGTGGAAGGGGCACCGCACACGGCTAAGGCAAGATCCGTAGATCAACTTGTGTGTCTTGGGGTGCCCCTGCCCCGTATATAAAGGAGACAAGGGGAGGTGGCGGCCCTAGAGGAGGCGCATTAGGAGGAGTCCTACTCCCACCGGAGTAGGACTCCCCCTCTCCTAGTTGGAGTAGGATTGGGGAGGGAGAAAGGGGAAAGGGGCGCCGCCCCCCCTCTCCTTGTCCTATTCGGACTGGAAGGGGAAGGGGGGCGCGCAGCCCACCTGGCCGGCCCTTCTCCTTCTCCCTCAAGGCCCATGAAGGCCCATATACCCCCGGGGTTCCGTAACCCCTGTTCCAGAATATCCTGCTTTCACTCGAACCATTCAAGTCCAAACATAGGCTTCCAATATATCAATCTTTATGTCTCGACCATTTCGAGACTCCTCGCCATGTCCGTGATCACATCCGAACTCCAACAACCTTCGTGCATCAATACTTATAAACTCATTATGAACTGTCATCGAAACGTTGCGTGCGGACCCTACGGGTTCGAGAACTATGTAGACATGACCTAGAACCATTCTCGGTCAATAACCAATAGCGGAACCTGGATGCCCATATTGGTTCCTACATATTCTACGAAGATCTTTATCGGTCAAACCGCATAACGACATCGTTGTTCCTTTGTCAACGGTATGTTACTTACCCGAGATTCGATCGTCGGTATCCAATACCTAGTTCAATCTCGCTACGTAAGTCTCTTTACTCGTTCCGTAATACATCATCTCACAACTAACTCATTAGTTGTAATGCTTGCAAGGCTTAAGTGATGTGCATTACCGAGAAGGCCTGAGATACCTCTCCGACAATCGGAGGACAAAACCTAATCTCAAATACGCCAACCCAACAAGTACCTTTGGAGACACCTGTAGTACTCCTTTATAATCACCCGCTTACGCCAGGACGCTTGGTAGTACCCAAAGTGTTCCTCCGTAAACGGAGTTGCATAATCTCATAGTTATAGGAACATGTATGGGTCATGAAGAAAGCATTAACATACTAAACGATCAACTGTTAAGCTAACGGAATGGGTCATGTCAATCAGATCATTCAACTAATGATGTGACCTTGTTAATCAAATAACAACTCCTTGTTCATGGTTAGGAAACATAACCATCTTTGATTAACAAGCTAGTCAAGTAGAGGCATACTAGTGACATACTGTTTGTCTATATATTCACACATGTATTATGTTTCCGTTAATACAATTCTAGCATGAATAATAAACATTTATCATGATATAAGGAAATAAATAATAACTTTTATTATTGCCTCTAGGGCATATTTCCTTCAGCCTCCCACTTGCACTAGAGTCAATAATCTAGATTACAAAGTAATGATCCTAACACCCATGGAGTCTTGGTGCTGATCATGTTTTGCTCGTGGAAGAGGCTTAGTCAACGGGTCTCAACATTCAGATCCGTATGTATTTTGCAAATCTCTATGTCTCCCACTTGGACTTGGTCCCGAATGGAATTGAAGCGTCTCTTGATGTGCTTGGTCCTCTTGTGAAATCTGGATTCCTTTCCCAAGGCAATTGCACCAAGATTGTCACGAAGATCTTCATCGGTCCCGATGCACTAGGTATGACACCTAGATCGGAAATGAACTCTTTCATCCAGACTCCTTCATTCGCTGCTTCCAAGCAGCTATGTACTCCGCTTCACATGTAGATCCCGCCACGACGCTTTGTTTAGAACTGCATCAACCGACAGCTCCACCGCTTAATAAAAACACGATCCGGTTTGCGATTTAGAATCGTCCGGATCAGTGTCAAAGCTTGCATCGACGTAACCATTTACGACTAGATCTTTGTCACCTCCATATACGAGAAACATATCCTTAGTCCTTTTCGTATTTCAGATGTTCTTGACCGCTGTCCAATGATCCACTCTGGATTACTTTGGTACCTTCCTGCCAAGCTTACAGCTAAGCATATGTCGTCTGGTACACAGCATTGCATACATGATAGAGCCTATGGTCAAGCATAGGAACATCTTTCATTTTCTCTCTATCTTCTGCTGTGGTCGGGCATTGAGTCCGACTCAATCTTACACCTTGTAATACAGGTAAAAACCTTTCTTTGCTCGATCCATTTTGAACTTCTTCAAAACTTTATCAAGGTATGTGCTTTGTGAAAGTCCAATTAAGCGCCTTGATCTATCTCTATAGATCTTGATGCCCAATATGTAAGCAGCTTCACCGAGGTCTTTCATTGAAAAACTTTTATTCAAGTATCCTTTATGCTATCCAGAAATTCTATATCATTTCCAATCAATAATATGTCGTCCACATATAATATTAGAAATGCTACAGAGCTCCCACTCACTTTCTTGTAAATACAAAGCTTCTCCAAAAGTCCTGACAAACCCATATGCTTTGATCACACTATCAAAGCGCTTATTCCAACTCCGAGAGGCTTGCACTGCACCATAAATTGATCGTTGGAGCTTGCACACTTTGTTAGCACCCTTTGGATCGACAAAACCTTCTGGTTGCATCATATACAACTCTTCTTCTAGAAATCCATTCAAGAATGCGGTTTTTACATCCATTTGCCAAATTTCATAATCATAAAATGCGGCAATTGCTAACATGATTCGGACAGACTTAAGCATCGCTACGGGTGAGAAAGTCTCATCGTAGTCAACCCCTTGAACTTGTCGAAAACCTTTTGCAACAAGTCGAGCTTTGTAGACAGTTACATTACCATCGGCGCGCCTTCTTCTTAAAGATCCATTTATTTTCAATGGCTTGCCGATCATCGGGCAAGTCAACCAAAGTCCATACTTTGTTCTCATACATGGATCCCATCTCAGATTTCATGGCTTCCAGCCATTTTGCGGAATCTGGGCTCACCATCGCTTCTTCATAGTTCGTAGGTTCGCCATGGTCAAGTAACATGACTTCCAGAATAGGATTACCGCACCACTGCAGTGCGATTTTACTCTGTTGACCTACGAGGTTCAAGAGTAACTTGATCTGAAACTACATGATCATCATCATTAGTTTCTTCACTAATTGGTGTAGTTGTCACAGAACCATTTCTTGTGATGAACTACTTTCCAATAAGGGAGCAGATACTGATTATCTCATCAAGTTCTACTTTCCTCCCACTCACTTCTTTCGAGAGAAACTCCTTCTCTAGAAAGGACCCGAATTTAGCAACGAAAATCTTGCCTTCAGATCTGTGATAGAAGGTGTACCCAACAGTCTCCTTTGGGTATCCTATGAAGACACATTTTTCCGATTTGGGTTCGAGCTTATCTGGTTGAAGTTTCTTTACATAAGCATCGCAGCCCCAAACTTTAAGAAACGACAACTTTGGTTTCTTGCCAAACCACAGTTCATAAGGCGCGTCTCAACGGATTTTGACGGTGTCCTATTCAACGTGAATGCGGCCGCCTCTAAAGCATAACCCCAAAACGATAGCGGTAAATCGAAATAGACATCATAGATCGCACCATATCTAGTAAAGTACGATTACGACGCTCGACACACCATTTCTCCGTGGTGTTCCGGTGGCGTGAGTTGCTAAACTATTCCACATTGTTTCAAATGTAAACCAAACTCAGAACTCAAATATTCTCCTCCACGATCAGATCGCAGAAATTTTATTTTCTTGTTACGATGATTTTCCACTTCACTCTGAAATTCTTTGAACTTTTCAAAAGTTTCAGATTTGTGTTTCATTAAGTAGATATACCCATATCTGCTCAAGTCATCTGTGAAGGTGAGAAAATAACGATATCCGCCAAGGCCTCAACATTCATTGGACCACAAACATCAAGATGTATGATTTCCAACAAATCAGTTGCACGCCCATAGTTCCGAGAACGGCGTTTTGTCATCTTGCCCATGAGGCACGGTTCGCAAGTACCAAGTGATTCATAATCAAGTGATTCCGAAGCCCATCAAGATGGAGTTTCTTCATGCGTTTTACAATCGATATGACCTAAACGGCAAGTGCCACAAATAAGTTGCACTATCATTATCAACTCTGCATCTTTTGGCTTCAATATTATGAATATGTGTATCACTACCGTCGAGATTCAACAAGAATAGACCACTCTTCAAGGGTGCATGACCATAAAAGATATTATTCATATAAATAGAACAACCATTATTCTCTGATTTAATGAATAACCGCCTCGCAATAAACAAGATCCAGATATAATGTTCATGCTCAACGCTGGCACCAAATAACAATTATTTAGGTCTAAAACTAATCCCAAGGTAGATGTAGAGGTAGCGTGCCGATCGCGATCACATCGACTTTGGAACCATTTCCAACGCCAAGATCGTCACCTCGCCCTTAGCCAATCTTCGCTAATCCGTAGTTCCTGCTTCGAGTTGCAAATATTAGCAATGTAACCAGATCAAATACCCGTGTACTATCATGCGAGTATTAGTAAGGTACACATCAATAACATGTATATCATATATACCTTTGTTCACCTTGCCATCCTTTTATCCGCCAAATACTTGGGGCAGTTCCGCTTCCAAAGGTCCAAATTGCTTGCAAAGAAAACACTCGCCAGTGCTTAGGTCCAGACTTGGGTTTCTTCTCTTGATCAGCAACTTTCTTGCTGTTCTTTTGAAGTTTCCTTCTTCTTCCCTTTGCCCTTTTCTTGAAACTAGTGGTCTTGCTGACCATCAACACTTGATGCTCTTTCTTGATTTCTACTCGCTGCTTTCAAGATCGCCAAGAGCTCAGAATTGTCTTAGTCATCCCTTGCATATTATAGTTCATCACGAAGCTCTTGTAGCTTGGTGGCGTGATTGGAGAATTCATCAATGACACTATCATCCGGAAGATTAACTCCCAGCTGAATTAAGTGATTGTTATACCCGCACATTTTGAGTATGTGCTCACCGACGTAACTATTCTCCTCCATCTTGCAGCTATAGAACTTATTGGAGACTTCATATCTCTCAATCCGGCATTTGCTTGAAATATTAACTTCAACTCCTGGAACATCTCATATGCTCCATGACGCTCAAAACGCCGTTGAAGACCCAGTTCTAAGCCGTAAAGCATGGCACATCGAACTATTGAGTAGTCATCAGCTCGCTTTGCCGACGCTCACAACTTCGCTCAAGATCTGCAGCAGGCCTGTCACCCAGCGGTGCTTCCAGACGTAATTTTTCTCGTGCAGCAATGAGGATAATCCTCAAGTTACGGACCCAGTCCGTAATTGCTACCATCATCTTTCAACTTTGCTTTCTCAAGGAACGCATTAAAATTCAACGGAACAACAGCACGAGCCATCTATCTACATCAAACATAGACAAGCAAAATACTATCGGTACTAAGTTCATGATAAATTTAAGTTTGATTAATCATATTAAAACCTCCCACTTAGACAGACATCTCTCTAGTCATCTAAGTGATCACGTGATCCAAATCAACTAAACCATGTCCGATCATCACGTGAGATGGAGTAGTTTCAATGGTGAACATCACTATGTTGATCATATCTACTATATGATTCACGCCGACCTTTCGGTCTCGTGTTCCGAGGCCATATCTGTTATATGCTAGGCTCGTCAAGTTTAACTCGAGTATTCGCGTGCAACTGTTTTGCACCCGCTGTATTTGAACGTAGAGCCTATCACACCCGATCATCACGTGGTGTCTCAAAGACGAAGAACTTTCGCAACGGTGCATACTCGTGGAGAACACTTCTTGATAATTTTAGTGAGAGATCATCTTATAATGCTACCGCCAATCAAAGCAAGATAAGATGCATAAAGGATAAACATCACATGCAATCAATATAAGTGATATGATATGGTCATCATCATCTTGTGCTTGTGATTCCATCGCCAAGCACCGCCATGATCACCATCGCCACCGGCGCGACACCTTGATCTCCATCGTAGCATCGTTGTCGCCTTGCCAACTATTGCTTCTACGACTATCGCTACTCCTTAGTGATAAAGTAAAGCAATTACATGGCGCTTGCATTTCATACAATAAAGCGACAACCATATGGCTCCTGCCATTGTCGATAACTCGTTACAAAACATGATCATCTCATACAATAAAATATAGCATCACGCCTTGACCATATCACATCACAACATGCCCTGCAAGAACAAGTTAGACGCCCTCTACTTTGTTGTTGCAAGTTTTACGTGGCTGCTACGGGCTTAGCAAGAACCGTTCTTACCTCGCATCAAAACCACAACGATATTTCGTCAAATAGACTCGCTTTAACCTTCTCAAGGACCGGGCGAGCTATACTCGATTCAACTAAAGTGAGAGAGACAGACACCCGCCGTCACCTTTAAGCAACGAGTGCTCGGGCGGTGAAACCAGTCTCGCGTAAGCGTCTGGCTGTAATGTCGGTCCGGGCCGCTTCATCTCACAATACCGCTGAACCAAAGTATGACATGCTGGTAGGCAGTATGACTTGTATCGTCCACAACTCACTTGTGTTCTACTCGTGCATATGACATCAACGCATAAAACCAGGCTCGGATGCCATCATTGGGTAACGAGTAATTTCAAAAATTTCCTACGATCACGCAAGACCATGGTGATGGCATAGCAACGAGAGGGGAGAGTGTCCGCCCACGCACTCGTGAGACCGAAAGCGAAGCGTTATAACAACGCTGTTGATGTAGTCGACGCTCCACGATCCGACCGATCCAAGCACCGAACGACGGCACCTCCGAAGTTCGCACACGCTCAGCTCGATGACGATCCCGGACTCGATCCAGCAAAGTGTCGGGATGAGTTCCACAAGACGACGGCGTGGTGACGATGTTGATGCTCCACCGACGCAGGGCTTCGCCTAAGCTCCGCGACGATATGACTTCTCCGGCGCAGGGCTTCTCCTAAGCTCCGCGACGATATGACCGAAGTGGAATATGGTGGAAGGGGGCACCGCACACGGCTAAGGCAAGATCCGTAGATCAACTTGTGTGTCTTGGGGTGCCCCCTGCCCCCGTATATAAAGGAGACAAGGGGGAGGTGGCCGGCCCTAGAGGAGGCGCACCAAGGAGGAGTCCTACTCCCACCGGGTAGGACTCCCCCTCTCCTAGTTGGAGTAGGATTGGGGAGGAGAAAGGGGAAGGCGCGCCTCTCTCCTTGTCCTATTCGGACTGGAAGGGGAGGGGGCGCAGCCCACCTGGCCGCCCTTCTCCTTCTCCTCAAGGCCCATGAAGGCCCATATACCCCGGGGTTCCGTAACCCCGGTGTTCCGTAATATCCTGTTTTCACTGAACCATTCCAAGTCCAAACATAGGCTTCCAATATATCAATCTTTATGTCTCGACCATTTCGAGACTCCTCGTCATGTCCGTGATCACATCCGGACTCAACAACCTTCGGTGCATCAATACTTATAAACTCATTATGAACTGTCATCAAAACGTTAAGCGTGCGGACCCTACGGGTTCGAGAACTATGTAGACATGACCTAGAACCATTCTCGGTCAATAACCAATAGCGGAACCTGGATGCCCATATTGGTTCCTACATATTCTACGAAGATCTTTATCGGTCAAACCGCATAACGACATACGTTGTTCCTTTGTCAACGGTATGTTACTTACCCGAGATTCGATCGTCGGTATCCAATACCTAGTTCAATCTCGCTACGTAAGTCTCTTTACTCGCTCCGTAATACATCATCTCACAACTAACTCATTAGTTGTAATGCTTGCAAGGCTTAAGTGATGTGCATTACCGAGAAGGCTCGAGATACCTCTCCGACAATCGGAGTGACAAAACCTAATCTCAAATACGCCAACCCAACAAGTACCTTTGGAGACACCTGTAGTACTCCTTTATAATCACCCGATTACGCCAGACGCTTTGGTAGTACCAAAGTGTTCCTCCGTAAACGGAGTTGCATAATCTCATAGTTATAGGAACATGTATGGGTCATGAAGAAAGCATTAACATACTAAACGATCAACTGTTAAGCTAACGGAATGGGTCATGTCAATCAGATCATTCAACTAATGATGTGACCTTGTTAATCAAATAACAACTCCTTGTTCATGGTTAGGAAACATAACCATCTTTGATTAACAAGCTAGTCAAGTAGAGGCATACTAGTGACATACTGTTTGTCTATATATTCACACATGTATTATGTTTCCGGTTAATACAATTCTAGCATGAATAATAAACATTTATCATGATATAAGGAAATAAATAATAACTTTTATTATTGCCTCTAGGGCATATTTCCTTCAGGATCGTCTACCACCGGTGAACAAACAAATTGCGACTTAACGCGTTATGTTAAAAAAGAGGCAAACCATGTGGGGCCTACCTTAGAGGCAAGGCTCTATACACTGGAGTACTTTTGATGTGTCCCGTCAACTCGCAGAATGAGGAGAAGCTTGCTTAGTACGCCGTCTCCCCCGCCCACGGGCGCGGTGGCTCGCAGGATGAGGTGAAGCTTGCGGTGGCTCGCATGACGAGGAGAAAATTCTACTACTCCTCCGTTTACTCCTCGTCCCTACCTTGGTTAGAGAGATTATCATATTGTTTGGAATATATGTCCTTTAGTAGTACTCCCTTGTTTCCAGTTTATGGCTCAATTTCCTTGGAGTAGTATATAGGAGTAGTACTACTACAACAATTTCCTTGGAGTCCGTGGTGCAGCAAGATACCCTAGGCTATGTTACTAGTACTCCCTCCTTTCCAGTTTATGGCCCAATTTCAAAATCTCTCCAACCAAGGTAGAGGGTGAGTGGTGGAATTAATTTCATAGTTTGCACAAGTAATGTACGCTCGTTTTTCTCAAGAAGTTATGTTACCGAGGCATTATTTAGAACGAATGCATGCATGACCACTAAATTTCCATGAACTTGTACATGCATTGGTGAGTTTTCTCTTGACAATGCTTGCATCGGGTGATTTAACGCACCTCGAAATCCAACATGTGATGGTACTACTACTACGAGTAGAATTGTTGAGGCTTATAAAACAGAAAAATGAATTTTTTTAGATGAGCCCTATAAACCGAAAAGGAGGGAGTAGTAAGTAGGATACCACCTCCATAGTGGGTACGTACTCCGTAAAATCAGATTTTCCCAAAACTAAGTCGCTCAACCTTTATTTGCTTGTTTCCCTTCATGCCCCGTTGCCTCGAATAGACTATGCCAAACTCCCCTGCCTGCCGTGTGAGAAAAGACCCGTCCTCGCCTTTTTTTAGTCCGGGTTTGTATTGATGGATCACGCGAAGCAGCAAAAACCAAGTCGTGTCTTGTACTCCTCCATCGACGCTCGCTTTCATGAATTCTGTACTTCCTCTCGCCGACATGTGGGACATATAGCAACTGGGTCGACGTGTCATGCACCAACTAACAATGCAGAACAGCAGGGGGGACGCACCCCAGTCGTACCACCCCAGTAGTAGTAATGAGCAATGAGACGTCAAATCACAATGCCGCACCTTCCTAGATGGACGAAGCAACCATTATTCCACACTTCGCTTCACCATCATATCCTTCAAGAAAACCACGTAGTATTGCTTCTGCCATTGTTCTGCCTCAAGAGGGACACACGCATCGCCTTGGTACATCATGACACGTGGGACCGCATGCCAGGCCATGCTCCCCCGCCCATCGCTCGGTAAAATCACCTCATTTTTACTACTTCCTCCGTATCGGTTTACAGGGTATGCACGTCTTTCTAGGTTGATAATTTAATTGGCTATATATGTGATGAACAATATATGTTTAGAAACTACATCCGCTTAAGAATCGAACGATATACTTCTTGTGACATAGTAACTCATATTTAGTTAGTCAAATGGATGACCGAGAACTACGTGCGCGCCCTATAAACCAAGACGGAGAGGGTAGTACAATACGTATCTTTTTATATCAATATAGTCGGTATTCACCGAGGAGCAAAACCAAGTGGTAGGCTGCTCCTGTCGTGTTGGCGTAGCAACTCAAGCAGGGTCAGTCCGCACACGAAATGGTGACACACTTAACAGGACCCCTTTGGCCAACATGTGGCTCATCCACCGTCTTGTTCCACGTGTGATGCACCAAATTACAGTTCGGAGCAGCGGTTGGACTTGGAGGCACCCCGGTCATATCGCTGCAGTAGTAGTAAATGAGTGACGAGGGGTCAAATCACAAAGCCCCACCTTTCCCGCATTAAGCTAGACGGACGAAGCAACCATCATTTCACTCTAGGGTGCAAGAGCATAAAGAAAAGAGAAAACCAATGATGCGTGCGGCAGCTACCTAGGGCACCCTAGGGTAGGGGCCTCCACTACAAATCCTTTTTTTGAAAGCGCCTCCACTACAAATCCGCTTCTCCCTCGTCCTCTTGAAGAAAATCGATGATGCGTGCGGTGGTAGGGTTTGTAGGAGTACTACAGCGTGCGGGACCATGTCGTAGTAAACGGGAGAGGGATTAGTTCGAGTCGACGCCTTAATATGTGTGGGCCGCTTGGATTTACGGGAACGAGGAAGCATTTTGGGTTCGGGGACCAGTGGAGATGTACGTACAAAAAATTGTGGACGTAGGTTCGACCGAAAGGCAATGATGCATGGGCCCTGCATTTTGATATACCCGCGGCCCCGTGAAATTTGCTACTCTACTCAAAACTAGTAAGGTACATGCATTGAACCCATGAGATTTGGAAACCAAATTATGAATAAATACACACTATATCATGTAAAGCTTTGAGTCATATATGCATGATGTAGATGTTCGTTTAGTTCTTATAGTTAATCTCATTCAAAATCAGTTATTTTTATAAAAAGGTTAAGATTCATGGTATTGTGCATTGTAAAGCATAAAGCAAACAAAGGAGAAGTGCTTGTGTTTTGGGAAAGCATGCACGACCCACATCTCTTATTGGTTGATATGTCACGAAAAAAGAAACGAGGAGGGAGTTAATGTACCGTGCCAAAGTGTTTTGGGATTATTTGGTTTTCGGAAGATGACTTACGCACCTAGATGGAGGGAGTACAAAGAGAAAAAAATGAATTGTAGTTAAAAGAATGACATTTCTAACAAAAATGTGAATGTGAACTAAATATGTGTGCACGTGACCATCACATACATTGTCAATGCAAAATATAATGCAAGAAATAACTTATGAGTAACATGCATGAATTGATGATGTGGTGCTTGCACGCATAGAGTAGAAAAAACAATGTGATTTATGACTTGCATGCATGACTGCTACCTCTTGAGCACTGCATTGATTTTCTCTTGAAGAGGAAAGGGTGATGCAGTAAAGTAGCGTAAGTATTTCCCTCAGTTTTTGAGAACCAAGGTATCAATCCAGTAGGAGACCATGCTCGAGTCCCACGCACCTACACAAACAAATAAGAACCTCGCAACCAACGCGATAAAGGGGTTGTCAATCCCTTCACGGTCACTTACGAGAGTGAGATCTGATAGAGATGATAAGATAATATTTTTGGTATTTTTATGGTAAATAGTAAAAGTAAAGAAAGCAAAATAAATGGTGCCAGAAATAGCTTGTTGTCGGGAGATTAATATGATGGAAAATAGACCTGGGGCCATAGGTTTCACTAGTGGCTTATCTCAAGATAGCATAAGTATTACGGTGGGTAAACGAATTACTGTCGAGCAATTGATAGAATTGAGCATAGTTATGAGAATATCTAGGTATGATCATGTATATAGGCATCACGTCCGTGACAAGTAGACCGACTCCTGCCTGCATCTACTACTATTACTCCACACATCGACCGCTATCCAGCATGCATCTAGAGTATTAAGTTCATAAGAATGGAGTAACGCTTTAAGCAAGATGACATGATGTAGAGGGATAAACTCATGCAATATGATATAAACCCCATCTTTTTATCCTCGATGGCAACAATACAATACGTGTCGTTTCCCCTACTGTCACTGGGATCAAGCACCGCAAGATTGAACCCAAAGCTAAGCACTTCTCCCATTGCAAGAAAGATCAATCTAGTAGGCCAAACCAAACTGATAATTCGAAGAGACTTGCAAAGATAACCAATCATACATAAAATAATTCAGAGGAGATTCAAATATTGTTCATAGATAATCTTGATCACAAACCCACAATTCATCAGATCTCGACAAACACACCGCAAAAGAAGAGTTACATCAAATAGATCTCCAAGAGAATCGAGGAGAACTTTGTATTGAGATCCAAAGAGAGAGAAGAAGCCATATAGCTAATAACTATGGACCAAAAGGTCTGAGGTAAACTACTCACACATCATTGGAGAGGCAATGGTGTTGATGTAGAAGCCCTCCGTGATCAATGCCCCCTCTGGCGGAGCGCCGGAAAAGGCCCCAAGATGGGATCTCACGGGTACAGAAGGTTGCGGCGGTGGAAATAGGGTTTTGACTCCTCTGCTGATGGCTTGGGGGTACGTAGGAATATATAGGAGGAAGAAGTAGGTTGGTGGAGCTACAAGGGGCCCACGAGGGTGAGGGCGCGTCCAGGGGGGTAGGCGCGCCCCCTGCCTCGTGGCCTCCTCGTTCGTTTCTTGACGTCCACTCCAAGTCCTCTGGATCACGTTTGTTCCGAAAATCACGTTCCCGAAGGTTTCATTCCGTTTGGACTCCGTTTGATATTCCTTTTCTGCGAAACACTGAAATAGGCAAAAAAAATAGCAATTTGGGCTGGGCCTCCGGTTAATAGGTTAGTCCCAAAAATAATATAAAGTGTATAATAAAGCCCATTAAATATCCAAAACAGAATATAATATAGCATGGAACAATAAAAATTATAGATACGTTGGAGACGTATCAAGCATCCCCAAGCTTAATTCCTGCTCGTCCTCGGTAGGTAAATGATAAAAACAGAATTTTGATGTGGAATGCTACTTAGCATAATTTTCAATGTAATTCTCTTATTTGTGGTATGAATATTCAGATCCGAAAGATTCAAGATAAAAGTTTAATATTGACATAAAAGTAATAATACTTCAAGCATACTAACTGAGCAATTATGTCTTCTCAAAATAACATGGCCAAAGAAAGTTCATCCCTACAAAATCATATAGTTTGGTCATGCTCCATTTTCGTCACACAATAATGCTCTCATCATGCACAACCCCGATGACAAGCCAAGCAATTGTTTAATACTTTAGTAATCTCAAACTTTTTTGAACTTTCACGCAATATATGAGCGTGAGCCATGGATATAGCACTATGGATGGAATGGAATGTGATGATGGGGGTTATGTGGAGAAGACAAAAAAGGAGAAAGTCTCACATTGACGCGGCTAATCAACAAGCTAGGGAGATGCCCATCGATTGATGTCAATGCAAGGAGTAGGGATTGCCATGCAACGGATGCACTAGAGCTACAAATGTATGAAAGCTCAACAAAAAAACTAAGTGGATGTGCATCCAACTTGCTTGCTCACGAAGACCTAGGGCATTTGAGGAAGCCCATTGTTAGAATATACAAGCCAAGTTCTATAATGAAAAATTCCCACTAGTATATGAAAGTGACAAAACAAGAGACTCTCTATCATAAAAATCATGGCGCTACTTTGAAGCACAAGTATGGAAAAAAAGATAGTAGCATTGTCCCTTCTTTATTTTTATATTTTTTTGGACCTTTCCTTTTTTTATTTGGCCTTTCTCTTTTTTTTGGGACAATACTCTATGAATGATGATCATCACACTTCTATTTATTTACAACTCAATGATTACAACTCGATACTAGAACAAAGTATGACTCTATATGAATGCCTCCGTGATGTACCAGATGGGCAATGAATCAAGAGTGACATGTATGAATAATATGCATGGTGGCTTTGCCACAAATACGATGTCAACTACATGATCATGCAAGGCAATATGATAATGATGAAACGTGTCATGATAAACGGAACGGTGGAAAGTTGCATGGCAATATATCTCGGAATGGCTATGGAAATGCCATAATAGGTAGGTATGGTGGCTGTTTTGAGAAAGATATAAGGAGGTTTATGTGTGATAGAGCGTATCGTATCACGGGGTTTGGATGCACCGGCGAAGTTTGCACCAACTCTCAAGGTGAGAAAGGGTAATGCACGCATCAAGAGGCTAGCAATGATGGAAGGGTGAGAGTGCGATAATCCATGTACTCAACATTAGTCATAAAGAACTCACATACTTATTGCAAAAATCTACAAGTCATCAAAACCAAGCACTACGCAGTATGCTCCTAGGGGATAGATTGGTAGGAAAATACCATCGTCATTCACCGACCGCCACTCATAAGGAGGACAATCAAACAACACCTCATGTTTCAAATTTGTTACACAACGTTTACCATACGTGCATGCTACGGGACTTGCAAACTTCAACACAAGTATTTCTCAAATTCACAACTAATTAACTAGCACAACTTTAATATCACTACCTCCATATCTCAAAACAATCATCAAGCATCAAACTTCTCTTAGTATTCAACGCACTTATAAGAAAGTTTTTACTAATCTTGGATGCCTATCATATTATGACTAATTTCTCAATTTAAGAAAACTACCATGCTGTTTTGTAGGACTCTCAAATGATATAAGTGAAGCATTAGAGAACAATAGTTTCTATAAAACAAAACCACCGCCGTGCTCTAAAAGATATAAGTGAAGCACTAGAGCAAAAACTATATAGCTCAAAATATATAAGTGAAGCACATAGAGTATTCTAATAAATTCCAAATCATGTGTGTCTCTCTCAAAAGTGTATTCAGCAAGGATGATTGTGGTAAAATAAAAAGAAAGACTCAAATCATACAAGACGCTCCAAGCAAAACACATATCATGTGGTGAATAAAAATATAGCTCCAAGTAAAGTTACCGATGGACCAAGACGAAGGAGGGGATGCCTTCCGGGGCATCCCCAAGCTTTGGCTTTTTGGTGTCCTTAGATTTACCTTGGGGTGTCTTGGGAATCCCCAAGCTTAGGCTCTTGCCACTCCTTGTTCCATAATCCATCAAATCCTCCTTACCCAAAACTTGAAAACTTCACAACACAAAACTTAACAGAAAATCTCGTGAGCTCCGTTAGCGAAAGAAAACAAAACACCACTTCAAGGTACTGTATTAAACTCATTATTTATTTATATTGGTGTTAAACCTACTGTATTCCAACTTCTCTATGGTTTATAAACTCTTTTACTAGCCATAGATTCATCAAAATAAGCAAACAACACACGAAAAACAGAATCTGTCAAAAACATAACAGTCTGTAGTAATCTGTAACTAACGCAAACTTCTGGAACTCAGAAAAATCTACCAAAATAGGAAGACCTGTATAATTTTATTATTGATCTACTGCAATTGGAATCTGTATTTTATCACGTTCTGGTGATTTTAAACAATTGTTTTCGTGAACAGAAAGTTTCTGGAATTTTCAGCAATATCAAATAACTATCATCCAAGAAGATCCTATAGGTTTAACTTGGCACAAACACTAATTAAAAGACAAAAATAAATCTAACCAGAGGATAGATCAAAGATTTATTCCTAAACAGAACCAAAAATCAAAATAAAATAAAATAAAATTGGGTTGCCTCCCAACAAGCGCTATCGTTTAACGCCCTTAGCTAGGCATAAAAGCAAGGATAGATCTAGGTATTGCCATCTTTTGTAGGCAATCCATAAGTGTCTCTCATAATAGATTCATATGGTAATTTAATTTTCTTTCTAGGGAAGCGTTCCATGCCTTTCCTTAACGGAAATTGGAACCTATTATTCCCTTCCTTCATATCAATAATTGCACCAATCGTTCTAAGGAAAGGTCTACCAAGAATAATAGGACATGAAGGATTGCAATCTATATAAAGAACAATAAAATCTACGAGCACAAAGTTCCTATTTGCAACAATAAGAATATCATTAATTCTTCCCATAGGTTTCTTAATAGTGGAATCCGCAAGGTGCAAGCTTAAAGAAGAATCATCAAATTCGCGGAAACCCAATAAATGACACAAAGTTTGTGGAATCGTGGAAACACTAGCACCCAAATCACACAAAGCATAGCATTCATGATCTTTAATTTTAATTTTAATAGTAGGTTCCCACTCATCATAAAGTTTTCTAGGGATAGAAACTTCCAACTCAAGTTTTTCTTCATAAGATTGCATTAAAGCATCCACGATATGTTTGGTGAAAGCTTTATTTTGACTATAAGCATGAGGAGAATTTAACACGAATTGCAACAAGGAAATACAATCTATCAAAGAGCAATTATCATAATTAAATTCCTTGAAATCTAATATAGTGGGTTCATTGATATCTAAAGTTTTGACCTCTTCAATCCCACTTTTACCAAATTTTGCATCAAGATCTAAAAACTCCAAATTTTTGGGACGCCTTCTAACTAAAGTTGACTCATCTCCAATCCCATCATTATCAAGATTCATATTGCAAAACAAAGATTTAATAGGAGACACATCAATAACTTTTAGATCTTCATCTTTATTCTCATAAAAATTAGAAGAACACGCTTTTACAAAGCAATCTTTCTTAGCACGCATACTAGCGGTTCTTTCTTTGCACTCATCAATGGAAATTCTCATGGCTTTGAGAGACTCATTGATATCATGCTTAGGTGGAATAGATCTAAGCTTCAAAGAATCAACATCAAGAGAAATTCTATCAACGTTCCTAGCCAACTCATCAATCTTAGGCAATTTTTCTTCAAGCAAGGCATTGAAATTCTTTTGCGCAATCATAAATTCTTTAACACTAGTCTCAAAATCAGAGGGCATCTTATTAAAATTTCCATGAGAATTGTTGTAGGAATTACCATAATTATTAGAAGAATTACTAGGGAACAGCCTAGGATTAAAGTTTCCTCTATACGCGTTGTTACCAAAATTGTTCCTACAAAAAAAATCACATCCATAGATTCATTATTATTCTCAATCAAGGTAGACAAAGGCATATCATTAGGATCAGAAGAAACACTCTTATTAGCAAACAATTTCATAAGTTCATCCATATTTCCAGTCGAAACATTAATTTCTTCTATCGCATGCACTTTTTTACTAGTAGATCTTTCGGTATTCCATTGAGAATAATTAACCATAATATTATCTAGGAGTTTAGTAGCTTCTCCTAAGGTAATTCAAACCAGCATAAAATTTTGTATAATCATCCACAAATTCAAACCATGAGTAGGGCAATTATGTATCATTAATTTCATCCTCTCCCAAGCTTGTGCAACATGTTCATGATCAAGTTGCTTAAAATTCATAATATCGTTTCTAAGAGAGATGATTTTAGCGGGAGGAAAATACTTAGAGATAAAAGCATCTTTGTACCTATTCCAAGAATCAATACTATTTTTAGGCAAAGACAAAAACCAAGTTTTAGCGCGACTTTTAAGAGAAAATGGAAATAGCTTCAATTTAACAATATCATTGTCCACATCTTTCTTATTTTGCATATCACACAAATTAACAAAGCTATTTAGATGGGTAGCGGCATCTTCGCTAGGAAGGCCGGCGAATTGATCTTTCATGACAAGATTCAGCAAAGCAACATTAATTTCACAAGATTCAACATCGGTAAGAGGAGCAATCGGAGTGCTAAGAAAATCATTGTTGTTGGTATTGGTAAAGTCACACAATTTAGTATTGTCTTGGGCCATCGTGACAATCAACCAATCCAACACACGAGCAAACAAGAAGCAAGCGAAAAAGAGGCGAACGGAAAAGAGGGCGAATAAAACCGCAAGGGTGAAGTGGGGGAGAGGAAAACGAGAGGCAAATGGCAAATAATGTAATGTGAGGGATAAGAGTTTGTGATGGGTAGTTGGTATGTCTTGACTTGTGCGTAGACTCCCCGGCAACGGCGCCAGAAATGGCTTGTTGACGAGAAATCAAATCTTGACTTGACTTGGTGTAGGCCTCCCCGACAACGACGCCAGAAATCCTTCTTGCTACCTCTTGAGCACTGCGTTGGTTTTCCCTTGAAGAGGAAAGGGTGATGCAGTAAAGTAGCATAACTATTTCCCTCAGTTTTTGAGAACCAAGGTATCAATCCAGTAGGAGACCACGCTCGAGTCCCACGCATCTACACAAACAAATAAGAACCTTGCAACCAACGCGATAAAGGGGTTGTCAATCCCTTCACGGTCACTTACGAGAGTGAGATCTGATAGATATGATAAGATAATATTTTTGGTATTTTTATGGTAAAGAGTAAAAGTAAAGAAAGCAAAATAAACGGTGCCAGAAATAGCTTGTCGTCGGGAGATTAATATGATGGAAAATAGACCCATGGGCCATAGGTTTCACTAGTGGCTTCTCTCAAGATAGCATAAGTATTACGGTGGGTAAACGAATTACTGTCGAGCAATTGATAGAATTGAGCATAGTTATGAGAATATCTAGGTATGATCATGTATATAGGCATCACGTCCGTGACAAGTAGACCGACTCCTGCCTGCATCTACTACTATTACTCCACACATCGACCGCTATCCAGCATGCATCTAGAGTATTAAGTTCATAAGAACGGAGTAACACTTTAAGCAAGATGACATGATGTAGAGGGATAAACTCATGCAATATGATATAAACCCCATCTTTTAATCCTCGATGGCAACAATACAATACGTGTTGTTTCCCCTACTATCACTGGATCGAGCACCGCAAGATTGAACCCAAAGCTAAGCACTTCTCCCATTGCAAGAAAGATCAATCTTGTAGGCCAAACCAAACTGATAATTCGAAGAGACTTGCAAAGATAACCAATCATACATAAAAGAATTCAGAGGAGATTCAAATATTGTTCATAGATAATCTTGATCATAAACCCACAATTCATCGGATCTCGACAAAAACACCGCAAAAGAAGAGTTACATCAAATAGATCTCCAAGAGAACCGAGGAGAACTTTGTATTGAGATCCAAAGAGAGAGAAGAAGCCATATAGCTAATAACTAGACCTAAAGGTCTGAGGTAAACTACTCACACATCGAGAGGCTATGGTGTTGATGTAGAAGCCCTCCATGATCGATGACCCCTCCGACGAAGCGCCGGAAAAGGCCCCAAGATGGGATCTCACGGGTATAGAAGGTTGCGGCGGTGGAAATAGGGTTTTGGCTCCTCTGCTGATGGTTTGGTGGTACGTAGGTATATATAGGAGGAAGAAGTAGGTCGGTGGATCACGTTTGTTCCGAAAATCACGTTCCCGAAGGTTTCATTCCGTTTGGACTTCGTTTGATATTCCTTTTCTGTGAAACACTGAAATAGGCAAAAAAAACAGCAATTTGGGCTGGGCCTCCGGTTAATATGTTAGTCCCAAAAATAATATAAAAGTGTATAATAAAGCCCATTAAATATCCAAAACAGAATATAATATAGCATGGAACAATAAAAAATTATAGATAGGTTGGAGACGTATCAATGACATGTTCTTGTGCCATAGTTGCATGTCTAGGAAAAAAGCTACTAGTGGGTTGTACTAGCTATTTAGGAAGAGAAGATGTATACATGGAATTTGTTGGGAAAGAGATGACATGTATCTCAATTCCCATGAGTAGGGATTGGAAAAAGAGATGCCATTTGGTTCACATCATAGGAACTTCTCTATTGAATCTAGAGATGACATGTATCTCAATTCCTATGAGGAGGGATTAGAAAAGAGATGTCATTTGGTTCACATCATAGGAACTTTTCTATTGAATATACGCTAATGTTTATTTTCCTTTTAAATTATGGGAGTATAGGAATCCATTCATATGAACCAAGTGGCTCTAAAGCTATAAAAATGATATCATGTTTATTTCCTTTGAAATGTGGAGTATATGAATCTATTCCTATGAACCAATTGGCTCTAAATGAAAAAATCCTATAAAAATCATATCATATAGAGTTCCTATGATATTCCTCCACACCAAAGGATGGTTGAAATTGCTGCAGGTGATACGACGGTCTGTCTTTGTATACTCCTCCTCCATCTTTATAGTTACCTCTCGAAGATGAATGAAATGATATATACTGGGTATTCTATATGTGCATTTTGGTACACGAAAACTCGGCAAAAGTTTGCGAGGTTCGAATTTTCAATAAAGCTATATGGATTGCATTTTGGAGCGGAGGGAGAAGCATACGACACTTGCTAACACTCACGTGGAAGATTTGTGTGTAGGAGTGGCTGCTCTGTTAAATGACATGGCAAAACTGACACTGTCGGATGCCGATCTAACGGTTTTTACGGCGTTCGTCAGGAAACGGCTTGTGGCGAACATTTGTCGGATAATGATTTACGGACACATGCATGGCATTGATATGTGCCCCCTCTCTCTCACGCACACATGCACCCTCACGAGTCACGACTCTCCCGAGTCCTCTTGCACCCACCGTCTATCTGTAGGTAGACGTCACACACACATGTGCTCTTCACACCCTACCCTTAGAACTTCTAAAAAACTCACACGTCACACAATTATACTATTACTCTTGTGGCGAACGTTCTTTGGGCATAGTATATTGTACTCTCACGAAAAGAAGCGGTGCACGCATGCACTAGTTCTCTCACACCCACTCGCGGGTACATGTAGGAGCGCATTTTTGTGAAGCTGGTAGAACAAAATCACTTCACTAAATTTATAAGCAGGAGCCGTAGTGCATGCTTTACTAGGGTTCCTCTCTTTCACTCTCTCATGCTCTCCAGATCTAAGCAAGACATAGGTGGCCACACTCTCTCTCTGCACACGGCTGGTCACAAATCCGGCCGGACCACCTCGACCGGGGCAGGGGTGTAGGTGCATCGTTCAGGCTGTCGTTAGCGGCGAGGGAGGAGACCAACGGCTGCCCGCACGTCCCGATCGGCGACCGCGCCAGCTCGGGAGGGCCTCCGACCCCTTCTTCCTCCCTGCGTTATTGTGGCGAAGATGCGGCCCCCCGACGCAGTCTTTGCCACATGCCGACGACCCTCTGGTATATATTCCTTCGAAACCTGCCTTGCTCTACTGCCCCAGCTCCCCACGTGGCTGCGTGTGGATCTTTTTCTACTTCCGTCGGCTGTTCCAAAGCCACCTAGACTTTTACTATTATTAGAGGTAAAGCTAGTTCATATAGTCGAATCTAAGAGTTGGTTCAAACAGGGAAGAAACTGGGAAAGCTGTAGCATGAATCTGGGACTTGGTTCTAAGAGGAAATAGGGGAAAGTAGTAGATACTGGCTACCCAACCGGTCTATTGGTTGAAAAAGGAAAGAAAGTGAGGGGTGTTGGGGGAGAACTCAAATGAGAATGAGCAGGTATAGATTTCCTGTGCTCACATAGGAAAATGTCGCCGAGGAGATAAAAAATGGGACAAATGCAGACATGCTGCCCGAGTGTTTGCCGCTCTCGGCAATCACATCTGCCTCACCACTTTATGCCCCTACTGTCCCTACGCCCATATCGCTACCATTAATATAAAATCACATGAAGCATTAAACGATGCCACCTAATGTCACTATAAGTAATGGTCTAGTGCCGTCGATAAACTGAAGCAATGCCACCACCATTTTATGAAGTGCTTCCGTCTTGCTTTATTTCCCATGAACTGTGTTTTTGCAGTTACACTTAAATCTCACACCGCTAACATTGCTTCATCGCAGTGGAACTGCACAAATTTGATTGCACATTTACTGACCATGTGCTACTCTCATGACAGTAATACTAATGCTATTGTTCTGCATGTTAATCTAGTGGCAGTGTTGATGTGATGTGATGCTACTTACTTAAGGGCACTTTCATACTGTCAATCTAGTGCTAATTATAACACAATAGATGCTGCTGTTAATCATACGCCACTTCAAATATCTGTCACTGTTTAAATAACCATATTTCGTATTTGCGCAAACAGGGATCTCTGTCTCCATATCGTTTCTATCTGCGCAATCAAAAGTACACACCTCAGTTTTAGTACAACTGCACAAAATGAGATGGCTATTCCTAGCTACCGTCCTCTAACCACCAGTGTTCCAGGTATTACTACATCGGTAGTAACTAGGTAGAATGACCAACACAATCTAAAAGCAGCTGATTCGTACGTTTTACTTCCTGATTGTAGTGCAGGGACGAGCGAAAACAACTGCATCCTAGTCCGGAATGCACTTTCTTCCGGTTCATCCATGGACCGAGAAGTAGCTGGCACGGCTGCACAGAGGTTTTTGGGACAGGTGCGCGGAAAAGAGGCATTGTGGTCTGCTTATTTCTGCAAATAGCGCTTAAATTTAGTGGAATGCACAAGACTTTCAGCTGGTCACTACACTACATGGTTCAGTTCAGCATTCCAGCTGAGAACACAATTATAATTGGTTATTCTGGAATGAGAGAACCTAACCCTGGATGGTGGCAACAAGAAAAAACCAGAGTGAACTCCAGGAAATTTAACCCTGCCGGGAGGCCCTTTGCTCATAGAAGCCTTGCTTGTTTTTTCCTGATTTGTAAACCTTCCCACAACTTTGTCTTTTGCTGTGAACTAGTATATGTTTGTTATGTTCTATGAATCATTGAGATGTATAAAATTGCTTAACTTATGTTTTTCAAGTTTTTTATGAAGCCGAGTTTAATGTGAGTGTACCACATGAACGCTGGACTAGCGTGTGAACATTTGGAATTTACATTGTGGCCTCAGTTAACTGCATGAACCACTGTAACAAGATACGTAGTTGCTTATATGTCAGACATCAGATTATTGATTGTTAGCTGGTCGATAGCCTAGTGTTGAAGCGAGCTGAGCCAATGTGTCGTGTTTTGCACAACTGCTTACAAGTGAGGTAGCACCAACAGTGTTTACAAGTACTTATGTATACGTCGGCGCACATTTCTTGAACGAGTACTCTATTTCATCAAACACACACTGCTCGTATGGTAAACCGTGACAACTTATGTCTTACCATGCCATATTCATGAAAAAACTAGTGAGGACGCATCTATTTCAGCAACAATTACGATGGTTCTCACTTGATTCACGAGCACACAAAAGTAGCAGTAGTTCCCATAGACAGATTCAAACAGAGTACTAGCCCCAGAGGGCTTGATAATAGGCAAGGTTCAGATAAGTAGACACAATCCAAACTAGTATCAAACACTAGCTGGGGCAACTATTTCATGCCTCGATTTAATTTGGGATGGACACAAGATGGACCTTGCCATGAACATCATCGAGGACATCCGGCAGCAGCTCAATCCTGTGAACCTTCATGAAGATAACCTTGTGGCCCTGCCACTCATAAACTTGTTTGTGGAGGCATGCCATGTCATCTTCCGGCGTAAGCTTGACAAGAACAGTATGCCTCACAAACGAAGGAGTAGCTTTGAACTTCTTGTGCTTCAGTACACCCTGGACAACACGCCTGACAACAGTGAGGCTGGAATACAACTCGCCATCGGTATAAGCGCAAATGGCTTCCAGGATCCAACAGCCTAAGAACTCTGTTTTCCCAGTGCGTATATTCAGGTCATCCGCCTCATAGCGAGTGACATGTACAACCACACAATCCTTGTCTGCATCAAGGCTCTAATTGAAACAGAAACAAATTCTAAATTACTTTCCAGTATAAGAAACACAAGTTATTTAAACCACTATGTATAGCATGGCATCGAAGCTAATAAAATTTTGCATTATTCATCACCACATACTTAGATGAAAAACCACAATCGAGATCGGCAAAGAAGAAAATCACCTTGGGCGGCTCAGCGGGGGGGCATCCTCGAAGGGGAAAACTTGTCTGTAGTGCCACAGGGTTGTAACCTCAAACGGGCGTTTACCATCTCAGAGTGGCCGTGAGCGTATCTGGGGTCGGCTCGGTGGCTGCCTCCATCTTCTTGGAGCTCTCTGTCTCGTGGGGATCAGCCTCCCGCGTCTGCTCCAATATCGGCAGATCTTTGCCTGGTTCTCCTTGGTCCATCATGGAACTGACGAATACTGGGAGACCACTGAAAGGAAAACACAATCGCAATGACAATGAAACAAAAAAGAGATTGAGGATCGATTACTGCTTTGCAAAAGTTCTTTTTTTTTCTCTGAACGAAAATATACCAATATCACGGATCAGCTTACCTTCCCTTTGTTGGGAGAGAAGAACAGTGGCGGATGCGAGTGTAGGCTTTCTTGAAGACGGCGAGGGAGAAGGGGATTCAGCGAAGAGTGAAATGATGGTTGCTTCGTCCACAAACTTAGATCATGGGAGGTGGGGTTTTGTGATCGACAGCTCGTTCTCGCCAGCGCCACGACCGGGTGACTCTCCGCCTGCATACTACCTTCTTATTTGGTGGATGGCATTTGGGCCCGCGCGCGGCATGGCCTGCATGTCGGTGAACAAAAGTAAACAAACATTCAGTAGAGGGAGACGTTTCGATGACCTAGGAGGAGCCAGAAGCGATAGTGTATCCACTGTACTAGTAGTAATTGTTTTTCTAGTAGTTGTAGAGTGTCTCCACTGTACTAGTAGTAATTGTTTCTCTGGGCCCAAGATAAAACAGCCCATCCACCCTAGTAAATAATAAAATCAATTCAAAAGCCCATATATTTACTTAATGAGAGGCGCTACCCACACCCAGCACACGCCCCCCAAAAAAATCTGGGTGCTCTTCTTCCTCCTCACTCCCACCCACCTCACGTCAGCTCGCTCCACTGGTACCCCCAAATTCCTCACCTCACTCCTACAGAAAACCCCAACTCCCCTTTTTCCTCACTACTACAGAGAAAACCCAACTCCCCTTCTTCCTCACTACTACAGAGAAACCCCAGCTCCCCTTCTTCTTCACTCGCACTACAACTAGGCTCGTCATTCGTTACTTTGCTCAAATCCGTGAGCGCAACGCGACACCCTCGAGGAAAATGGAGTCGGCTGACCCCAGCGCCAAGAAGATGAGGCTCCGCCAAGGGCGATGCTGTTGTAGATTCCGCACCAGCAGCTGGGAGAAGCGGCGACCCCGCCCCACCAGATCCCAGAACCCAGAGAATCTCGGGTGGACCGCATGTCTGCGATCTCTCGGACGCCGCCCTTGGGGAGATCATCTCGCTTCTCCCCATCAAGGATTGCTTCTACACCCAAGTCCTCTCAATTCGGTGGCGCCCACTATGGCGCGCGTGTGCCTTTGATGACACACAAGTATAGGGATCTATCGTAGTCCTTTCGATAAGTAAGAGTGTCAAACCCAACAAGGAGCGTAAAGGAAATGATAAGCGGTTTTCAGCAAGGTATTCTCTGCAAGCACTGAAATTATAGGTAATGATAGTTTTATAATAAGATAATTTGTAACGAGCAACAAGTAACAAAAGTAAATAAAGTGCAGCAAGGTGGCCCAATCCATTTTGTAGCAAAGGACAAGCCTGGACAAACTCTTATATAGAGAAAAGCGCTCCCGAGGACACATGGGAATTATCATCAAGCTAGTTTTCATCATGTTCATATGATTCACGTTCGGTACTTTGATAATTCGATATATGGGTGGACCGGTGCTTGGGTGCTATCCTTACTTGGACAAGCATCCCACTTATGATTAACCCCTATTGCAAGCATCCGCAACAACAAAAGAAGTATTAAGGTAAACCTAACCATAGCATGAAACATGTGGATCCAAATCAGCCCTTACGAAACAACGAATAAACTATCGAAAGTGCACAATTTCGTGCCGACACTAGATAAAAAATAATTTAAAATTTAACGAAAAATTTTTCTAAACAGAAAAAACTGGGGGGGCAGGAAATCGGTACAGTTCGCGGGGGGCCTTGGGCCCAGTTCTCTGCGGCATGGCAAGAAAAAAAAAAAATGTTTAAATTTTTTGAAACAGTCTCCTTTGGAAGGGTTTAGGGGAGGTAAAGTCCAATGGGGGGTTTTGCTCGGCTCTTTTGGGTTGGGGAAAAAAAATGGTTCGGACTATTTTTTCTTATTTGGCCAAAACCCCAAAAAAATAAACCTTTAGCCCCCCAAAAGGTTCCCCCCCCTCTGCCCAATCCCAAACCCACCTTTCAAACCACTTCCCTTTCTTTTGTTTTAACGCCAAAGGCCCGCAAGCTTTCCGGGAAGCCCCCGAAGGGCGCCTGGTCCCAGTTCACATGGCCGCTTAGGGCTAAAACCAAGAAGAAGTTTAGTAAATGATTTAAATTAAAAAAAAAAAAGGCCACTTTAAGAGAATAAACGGGATATTTTTTGTTATGGGTGGCTTGACCTTACCCTACAAAAATAGAACACAAGCAACCTAAAAAAGGTTACACCTTTCACTCGCCAAAGATACGAAAACAATAATCCCGGAAAAATTTAGGTAGATCCAAAACAAAGACAACGCACCGTATGAAGGTTGGTATGTGCCCCCGGTGGGGTTCCCCCGCCGAGCTGTAGTCCGGCAATTTTTTGAATAAGGGGGCGCGCCGGCCCCCGGGGCGTTTTTTTTTAAATCGTGTTGTAGATTTTTCCATCTCCCAACTAAAAAGATAAACCCAAAAAAAAAGACCCATTTTCAAAACAAAACTTGGTAAAAAATGGGTTAAGACAAATAAAGAAAATAAAAACTAATATTAAATTTACATTTTATCAATGTGTTTAGCGAAGGGTTTCCCACTTTCGGAAAAATCATGGTTCATCAAGAAAAGGTGGGAAAAAGTTGAAAGGAAAAGGAATCCTTCGAACCTTCCCCCCCCTAAAAATACCATAAGCAAAACCCTTTATCTTTTTCCATTTTTTAAATTGAAATTTTTCAATTTAGGTTTAGGTTTAATAATTACAACTTTAAACTTTTAAGGCTTAAAACTTTAAAAGTCCCACCGTCGTGAGACAAAAATAATTTTCTGGAAACCGATTTCGTCGCGACCGTTTGGGGAAAGTGTCTTTAAATAAATTGAATTAGGTTTGAATATGTTGAACACCGGGAAAAAACAACGAATTACGACTTACTTTTTTCTTAACTCCATTTTTATTTTATAAATTATTTTATTTTACTTAGCGATTGATTTGCTAACCTAATTGTTTTGCTACATTTCGTAGCATTATGTTTTTAATGAACATTCCTAAAAAGGTTAATGTTTAAATCTACCGGGTAGAGTAACAAAAGGGATTCTTATTGGGAGCTCAGCGCAACACTAACTGCCCAATTTGGCTATAAACAAGTTATTTGCGAAGGGAATCGAAAGTGCACAATTTCCGTGCCACACTAGATAAAAAATAATTTTAAAAATTTAACGAAAAATTTTTCTAAAACAGAAAACTGGGGGGGCAGAAATCGTACAGTTCGCGGGGGGGCCTTGGGGCCCCAGTTTCTGCGGCATGGCAAGAAAAAAAAAAAATGTTTTAATTTTTTAAACAGTCTCCTTTGGAAAGGGTTTAGGGAGGTAAAGTTCAATGGGGGGGGTTTGTTCCTGGCTTCTTTTGGGTTGGCTTGCGAAAAAAAATGGTTCGGAGCTATTTTTCCTTATTTGGCCAAAACCCCCAAAAAAATAAACCTTTAGCCCCCCCCAAAAAGGTTCCCCCCCTCTGCCCAATCCCCAAACCCACCTTTTCAAACCACTTCGAACCCCCCTTTTTAGTTTTAACGCCCCGAAAGGCCCAAGCCGTCCGTGGAGCCCCCACGGACAGGGCGGGCCTGGGTCCCAGTTCCACATGGCCGGCTAGGGCTAAAACCAAGAGAAAGTTTAGTAAATGATTTAAATTAAAAAAAAAAAAGGCCACTTTAAGAGAATAAACGGGGATATTTTTTGTTATGGGCTCTTGACTTACCCTAAAAAATAGAACACAAGCAACCAAAAAGGTTAACTTTCCACTCCCAAAGATAACGGAAAAACAATAATCCCGAAAAATTTAGGTAGATCCAAAACAAAGACACGCACTAAAGAAGGTTGTGATGTGCCCGTGGGGTTCCCCCGCGAACGCTGTCCGGTTTTTTGATAAGGGGGGGCGGCCGGGCCCCCCGGGCCGTTTCTTTTTTAAATCGTTGTTGGTAGATTTTTCCCATCTTCCCAACTAAAAGATATACCCAAAAAAAAAGACCCATTTTCAAAACAAAACTTGGGTAAAAAAGGGTTAAGACAAATAAAGAAATAAAAATAATATTACAAGTTTCACATTTTATCAATTGTTTAGCAAGGGTTTCCCACTTTCGGAAAAACATGTTCAGTCAAGAAAAGGTGGAACAAAGTTGAAAGGAAAAGGAACCTTCGACCTTCCCCCCCCTAAAAATACCAAAGCAAACCCTTTATCTTTTTCCATTTTTTAAATTGGAAATTTTTCAATTTTAGTTAAGTTTAATAATACTAACTTTTAAACTTTAAGGCTTAAAACTTTAAAAGTCACCTCGTGAGACAAAAATAATTTCTGGACCGATTTGTCGCAGCGTTTGGTGGAAAGTGTTTAATAATTGAATTGGTTTAATATGTTGAACACCGGGAAAAAAAAATTACCGGAATTACTTTTTCTTAACTCCATTTTTTTATTTTATAAATTATTTTATTTTATTACGATTGATTTGCTAACTTAATTGTTTTGCTACATTTTGCTACATTATGTTTTTAAGAATTCCTAAAAAGGTTAATGTTTAAGTCTACCGGGTAAAAGTAACAAAAGGGATTCTTATTGGGAGCTCAGAACACTAACTGCCAATTTGGCTGATAAACAAGTTATTTCGAAGGGAATCGAAAGTGCACAATTTCGTGCCACACTAGAAAAAATAATTTCAAAATTTAACGAAAAATTTTTCTAAAACAGAAAAACTGGGGGGGGCAGAAATTCGTACAGTTCGGGGGGGCCTTGGGGCCCAGTTGTCTGCGGCATGGCAAGAAAAAAAAAAAATGTTTTAAATTTTTTTAAACAGTCTCCTTTGGAAGGGTTTAGGAGGTAAAGTTCAATGGGGGGTTTGTTCTGGCTCTTTTGGGTTGGCGGAAAAAAAATGGGGTTCGGCTTATTTTTCTTATTTGGCCAAAACCCCAAAAAAATAAACCTTTAGTCCCCCCCCAAAAAGGTTCCCCCCCACGTCTGCCCCAATCCCAAACCCACCTTTCAAACCATCCTTCAAACCCTCTTCATTCAATTATTAACGGCCCAGAAAGCCACAAAGCCTGATCGCGCAGGAAGCCCCGTCGGACGAGGGCGCGGCCTGGGTCCCCAGTCTACACATGTGCCGCCGTAGGTTGCTTAAGAACCAAGAAGAAAGTTTAGTCCAGAATTGTAATGTTTAAATTAACAGAAAATAATAATGGAGTGCCACTTTTGAAAGACGGAACTCTATGAACCGCCGATACTACTCCTCTTATCCTTGCTAAATAGGTGCTGTGTCTTCTGACAATCTAATACCCTAAATAAATAGAGTACCATGATAAAGCACATCCACACTCGGTATTCATTGTCTAACAAACATTAATTATCGTTATTAAGGTCTAATTCGATCATAAAGACATAGGCACTTTCGGCAACGCACACTAAGGGTATCATTGTTTAGCGGAAACGTCCAGGATGCATGACTCACTATCCGGTATTGGATGCCTTCTTCAAACCGTATCTGACTTGTCCTGTGATTTCTTCTGTGTCAACACCCTTTCATTTTAGATAAAGTTCTATAGTGAAATGTCACGGGAGAAAGCGTGACTTGTCAGAATGGATTGATCTGTCCAAGCATTAAGAAAAATGGTTGGGAACTAATGATAGCGTTATTTCTCTTGAAAAGTAAAAGGAAATCTTTCTTGAATAGCACATTTTGCCCTCCCCAGACTAAAAAACTACATATCACATCTTAAAAGCTTGCAAAGTACAATCCCCACATTTTAGCTTCGTTTTTTCCATTTTATCATAAATTCACCAATTTTGTGGGAAAATTTATTACAGATTATATCACTTTGCATAAAGGGTGTAGACCTTAGGCTTCATATCTTCATATAATTTTAAACACTAAACTTTAATAACATATTTTATTAAGGTTTCCACGTTCTTGATAAAGTACTTTTATATCAAATTGTCCCACCTACGTTTCGATTTAGGACGAAGCAATAAAGCTAACTTCTCATGAGTGAAAATCCTTCCGAATGATTCTTGGTCCAGCAGGTAAGAGAGCGAGTTTGGGACAGTGGAAAAGGATGTGTCTTTTCGAATGCTAAATTAGAATGCAAATTCAGTGTCATGGTTCATCTGACCATTTATGTATCGATAACTACCTGATGTGAAAAAAAACAGGATCCGAATTACTAGAGCTTCTAAACTGCTTTTTCATTTTAACTTCCCATTGCTTTTTCCTGAATGTTTTTTGTATCTAATCTAAAAAATTGCTTACTATTTCATTTTATAGCCATTTATTGTCCTCCTGGATAATTAATTGATTTAATTGTGGCTGTTAATGACACTACAAGATTTTAATGCTAATTATATTGTTCTATTGCATCAATTTTTTTCTTTATAGTACAATTTCAATCTTTTTCTGAATCTAAGTACCTTTTATCAAAAATGCTTTCTGTAACTCAACTAGTTCATATCGAAAAAACTAGTAGACATTCAACAATATGTTTCTTTTAAAAGTGGGTCAAGATAACGACTAGCCGAGGCTTGTATACAGGTGAAATAGCCACAACAGTTAACAGTGGGAATTCATCTGTTATTTGGGAAAAGTGACTTGCTGAATCACAGACTCGGACTCATCTGACTTCATAGTACTGGCCATATAATTGTTTGTGGAGCTCCGATTGAACTGAAAAACATGCTCAAACGAGGACTTTGACTTCTTTTCGACCCACAGTGGCTGGAATAAATGCATGTTAGAATGGTGACAACTAAACTTTTTTCCGTTTATAGCACGCTTAGGACATGAACACACTTGCATAGGTTAATTGAACAACAATTTAATACTTTCGTAAAAACAGTTTTAACTAGACATGCAGATATAAATTTTGCTTATACCATTTAGATGAAACCAATGGTCGAAGAAAACACTGGGTGGGGGTCTGAGGAAATTTCTTGGCAGTTACTCAGCTTTCTTGTGGCTGCTCGTCGTGGCCATTGGGCTCTTTGGGATCAGCTCTCTGTCCACGCAATTGGTCCCTGGTCACATGGCCGAATTGGAGCGAAGACACAATCCAAAAAAAAAATGGGCATCTTTTCAAATCTTTTTTGAGAAAAATACCATCAGACACTCTCCTTTGGAAAACGTGCGTCTGAGTTCTTGAGGCGAAAGGTTGGAGTGAATGATGTTCTAGTCAACTAGCTGGAGGGGTTTGTTGTCTTCCGCCAGGGCGTACCCTCTTTGGGGATGGCTGCAAGCTACGTACAAAGTAAAATCATGGGCGTTGTGACTGAGAACTAGGATCTTATATGTTTTTTATTATTTCTTAAAATTTTTACGGCCAGATAAAGCCATCACAGTAAAATAAAATCAATTCAAACCCATATATTACTAAGGCCCAACACCAAATTGGGCTTTCTCCTCACCACCCTCTGCTGTACCCAATCTCCTCTCTGCCACTCCTTTCCTCTCTGAAACCCCTTCTTCTCATGACCCGCTCCTCTTTCTTACGTCGTCATTTTGCCAAATCGCGAACCAGAAAGTGACAGCATGAGCTCTTGAGTTTTTCGACACAGGACCTGCCAGACGGGACGGAGGTGGCCTTCTGACCGGGCGCGGAGATTTCTTTCCCAAGTCTTCTAACAGTCTTATTGGTGCGCCCTTGCTGGCCCAGATGGGTCTATGTCTGATAGAAGCAACCACAGGGAAGAAAGAAACGTTTGAGGTTCGAAATAAGAGTATTTTAATAGTAATTTTACAAGTAAAAGTAATAAGCAGTGCCAATCTTTTGAAAGAAAGCGACAACTTAATAAAAACATCCAGCCAATTATATAGCTATTTCACATCAATACTGTTTTATTCTTTGGGACTGCTTGTGCTCCTTCTGAAACTCCCTTTGATAACCCTCATCACACAAAAATAAGAACTACCTCTAACGGACAAAGCCCTACACTATAAACTAGGGTTTAGTCTCTAAACCTCCACTTCTCAATGCTCTGCCCAACAAGGAAGTGAGGTCCTTAACCTAGGACAACAAAAAGCCAATCCACAATCAGTCCCTGTCCTGGAAGACCTAAGATATTTTCATCAGGATTATCAAGATCTACAATTTCCCAAAACCATGTATAGGTACACACATGACTCGACCATCCAGATTGCAAACTTGACAAGAGCGAACAGGTTGAAGAGTGGTTTGTGAAGGTTATGAATGCCACTGAGAGAACTTGGATAATATGGCATAATTTCCATCAAAAGTCCGAAGACCTCCATTCCTAGATGGTACAAGGTCACCTCTGGAGTCTGCAAGGTTTATATTTTCTACAGCTTCAAAAAAGATGGCACGAGGGCCTGAGGCCAAGGGCGCCTGGGCCCCTACCCTGGCAGATTGATACGTATTTTCGCTAATTTTCATATTTGAAAAACTTCGTGAGTTAGGACTTTTGGCTTGATAGGCAATTTTCTCTTTGCACCATTCCAGACACTTCCCCTCCTATTATCCTAAAATACACTAGGCATAAATTGTGACAAATGTATATCCCTACAAAAATCGATATAAAAGCATGATGCAAAATGGGCTACAACTCCCCCAGCTTAGATCGTTTGTCCTCAAGCAAACCAAAACGTAAATATCCCAGTTTAGGTGGTTCGATAAAATAATTATGAATAGGCATCTGATATTCTCATACGCAATATATGGATAATTCATTGTTCTTGCCAATATAATCTTCCATACAAATAGAATAACAATTGGAATAAAAATAACTAGTATTGGAGCAATTGCAATTTAATAACAGCAAAGCTATTCGATTTTACAGTCAAATAACTATCATTTAGCTTTCAATTGCACTCACAAAACTTACGAGTTTTAATGGTTAGAAGATAGGGCTAAGTTTACCTCGACTTGCTCTGTATTCAAAAAATAGTATGTAACATCATTAGCCATTCAGGATCTTTCCAACACAAGCTGCAAAGGAAAGAAAGTGAGGGTTTGGGAACAACTAAATAGATAGCAGTTAATTTCTCCGATAGGAAATGTCGGTAAAAATGGGCAAATCAATGCTCATGTTTCGCTCCGGCAACATCTCCTCACCTTGTAGCCCCTTCCCGCAAATAGGCTACATTACATAATTACATAAGCATTAAGATCCAATTCTTTAATAATGTAGCATAACTAAGCAATCCCAACCATTTTCAGAAAGCTTCGTGTTTTTCCCATGATTGGTTTGTAATAAATTCACATAAATTGCTATCCGTGGAACTACAAATTTGATACATTTGACCATGTCTCCAATATACTAATCATTTAGCTAATCTAGTGGCTTTATGTAGTAATTACTTAAGGCATTTATCATCAATCTATGCAATTATAACAAATGACTCTTTTAATCATACTCAAATTATCTTTTTAATAACCTTTTTATTTCCAAAGAGGATTTTCTCCATATCTTATCTCAACAAAATACCAGTTAGTAACTGCACAATGAATGCTATTCTACTCGTCTACCACTGGTCTATATCATGGTAGTAACTAGGTGAATGACAACAATCTAAAAGCACTGTTAATCGTTTACTTGTATTAGCAAGCGGTAAAAATGCATCCAGTCATGCACTTTTTCCGTTCATCCATGACAGTAGCAGACCTCCCAGGTTTTGGAGCTGCGAAAAAGCATGTTTATTTCTGCAAATAAGCTAAATTTGGTGAATGCAAGACTTTCCTGGTCATACACACATGTTCAGTTAGCATTCGTAGAACAATTATAATTGGTTATTAGATGAAAACCTAACCTGATGGTGACAAGAAAAACAGGAACTCAGAAATTTAACTCTTCACTTCTCATAGAAGCCTTGCTTTTTCGATTGTAACTTCACACTTTGTCTTATGGTGACTAGTTATTTTTATCTGATCATTAGTGATAAATCTAATTATGTTTTCAATTTTTATAGCATTTATGTGTGAACCACATAGGTATTAAGAGGAACTTTGAATTTACTTGTGGCTCGATAACCAGACACTCGTAACAAACGTAGTCTAATTGACATCAATATTGTTGTTCTGTCGATGCCTATTTAAGCTGGCATAGTATGTTTTTTGCTTTACAAGTAGAGTAGACAAAGTTTTACAATCTTATGTTCAGTCGTCATTTTTGGAAGACTTATTTCATCAAACCACGCTTGTAAATCCGACACTTGTTACCATGCCATATCATGAAAAAACTAGTGTGCTTATTTCGCAAATACGATGTTTATTGATTCCTGGCACACAAAGTAGCGATGGTTCCATCAGATTCAGAGTACTAGCAAAGGTTGATAAAACAAGGTTGATAGTGAACAATCAAACTAGTCAAACATTGGGGCAAATTTCATCCTATTTAATTTGGAGACACAGTGGACCTGCATGAACTCTCAGGCATTGAACAATTGTAACCTTCATAGAAACCTTTGGCCTTTCCACTCATAAACTTATGTGAGGATGCATTCATTGTAATTACAAAACAAGCTCAGCGAAGGAAGCTTTGAATTCTTGCTTATAACGAAACCGCTACAAGTGAGCTGATTAACTCGCATCGGTTAGCAAATGGCTTCGGATCCAACCAAGAACTTTTCCGGTCGTATATTCGGCATCCCCTATAAAGTGAAGTAACCACATAATCTTTGGCATCAGCCTATTGAACGAAACAAATTCAAATACTTTCCGTATAAACACAAGTTATTTAACACTTTATGCATGCATGAACAAAAAATTTTGATTCTACCACAATTAGTAAAACCACAGATCGGAAAAAGAAAATCACCTTAGCGTTCGGGGGGATCTCGAGGACTCTCGTATGCCGAGTTGTAACCTCAACGTTACCATCCTAGTGGCATGTTATGGTTCGGTGTGGAGCCCATTTTTGACCTTGTATCGGGGATCTCCGTGCTCAAATGGCATATTTTCCAGTCTCTTGGCCATCATGGCCAAGGAGGAGACACTTGGAAACTACAAGCAATCAATGAACAAAAAGTTGAGTCGATTTTTCAAAGTCTTTTTTTCCTCTGAAAATCCTATCGGATCAGTTACCTTCCCTTTGTTGGAGAGAAGCCTGGGATCAGTAGGCTTTCTGATCGCGGGATGGTTCACGAGAGTAAATATGTTGCTCGCTCAACTAGCTAAGGAAGGAGAGTTTTGATCTAGGCATTGCTGTCGACCGTTGATCTCTTTTTCTCACCTTTATTTGTGGATGCATTGGCCTTCTAAGCTAATGCGGGAAAAAAGTAAACAAACTTCGAGGGGCTTTGAGACCTGGAGGAGCGAAGAAGTGTATCCTTGCTATAATTGTTTTCTGAGTTGGTTCTCTTTACTAGTAGTATTTTTCTCTGGGCCCAGATAAAAGCCCTCCACCTATAAATATAAAATCATTCAAGCCCATTTCTTAATGAGGCCTACGGACACTAGCCCCAAAAATATGGGGCCTCTTCTCATCCACCCACGTCAGTTCTCCTTTGACCAATTCTTTCTCTGAAACCCCATATATCCTCCTTCGGAAAAACATCCCTTCTCTCACTATAAACCAGTCATCTCTTCATCTTAAGAGGCTCATCGTACTTGCTCAAATCGTGGGCCTCTCCTCGATGGTCGCGACCCACGCAGAGTGGCTCCCATTCTTATGAATCCCCTTTCCTCTCGGGAACGACCCCTCTCATCATCGGGAACTAGACTGTGGACCTGCGATTCTGAGCCGTCTTGGGATTTCTACTTCCCCATCAAGATTCTTCTAGAAATCTTCATGGTGGCCCACTAGGGCCTCACTTGATGCCAAAGTATAGGATCATCAGCCTGATAAGTAAAGGCAAACCCACCACAGACAGGAAATGATACGGTTTTCCAGGTATCTCTCAACTTGAATTATAGTACATTTTTCCCATAAAATTTTACACACAATACAAAGTAAACAATCGCAGTGGCCCAATCCTTTTTAGCAAAGACAGCCTGACAACTCTTTATAAAAAGGCTCCAGCAAGGAATTATCATCAATGTTTCCATTTCAAGATTCCTCGACTTTGAAATTGATATGGGTGGACGTATGATTTCCTATGACAAGCACCATATATTAACCCCATTGCACACCGAAACAAAGAGAAAGTAACAACCATAGAAACTGGGACCAATGCCCTTCAAAGTATAACAGGTTTACTCATTCTCTGCAACCTATTCTTTATCATGCCTCTTGTGAACATATGAAGACTTTATTCATACCCAAGAGCGAGAACAAAAATGTAAGTAGATCTAATCACGATATAAGCAAGACTTTCAACCAAAATAACGAGAACAATAATTATTATAATAGCTTCCAATCTATAGCAAGAACAAGTATTATTATAAACAAGCTCATAAAGCAAACTGACACTCGTACCAATAGACTTAGAAACATGGTAAAACATGACTAGTTGGGGATCATCTTGGAAATTATGAATGCCCCTATAGAGGAGATTGGGGATGGATCAAATTTCTCAGAATGCCCACAGATCAACTGAGACCAATGTTACCCAGGTTCACCGTACGGTAGACGCTAAGCTCTAGATTTTTCTCAGAGAGACTCGTTAGGAGATGGGCACTGTGAGAGATCCCTCAAGCTGGGAGAGAGGCCATCTCCCTGAGATGGCCCCAGTATCTTGCACGTTAGTTGTTCGAATAACTTCTGAGTTAGGATTTTTTATTGTTAGATATTCTCATGATTTTCTTTGAGAAATGGCAATAGGCCAATTCATGCTGCAAACCTTGAAAAGGAAGCTTCCGATTGGACTATGATAAAGCTAGTATTGAGATGATTGAAATGTCCAAATGATGAACTCTAAGCTTGATCGTTGCCTAGCAATCCAGAGAATCTATCCCATGTAAGCATGTAAATACAATTGGAGTGAGGGTAGTATTTAATAGGAATGTATGGAATTCATATGAGAGCTATAGGAATATCGATCACATCCAAGTTGAAAACTTATCAACAAAAATATATCATTTGAACAATAATTTATTAGACGAAAGAATTCATTGAGTCTCCAAGCTATCAACTTTAGTTAGAATGCAAATCCCTATCTTATATTCAACTTTAAATCAAATAGAAGAAAATAGGGTAATAGTTACCCTACTTTCTCTAGGCAATTAGTCACTACACTACATGGTTCAGTTCAGCATTCCACTGAGAACACAATTATAATTGGTTATTCGGAATGAGAGAACCTAACCCGGATGGTGGCAACAAGAAAAACCAGAGTGAACTCCAGAAATTTAACCACTGCCGGAGGCCCTTTGCTCATAGAAGCCTTGCTTGTTTTTCCTGGTTTGTAAACCTTCCCACAACTTTGTCTTTTCTGTGAACTAGTATATGTTTGTTATGTTCTATGAATCATTGAGATGTATAAAATTTCTTAACTTATGTTTTCAAGTTTTTATGAAGCCGAGTTTAATGTGAGTGTACCACATGAGCGCTGGACTAGCGTGTGAACATTTGGAATTTACATTGTGGCCTCGATTAACTGCATGAACCATCGTAACAAGATACGTAGTTGCTTATATGTCGGACATCAGATTATTGATTGTTAGCTGGTCGATAGCCTAGTGTTGAAGCGAGCTGAGCCAATGTGTCGTGTTTTGCTGGCTGCTTACAAGTGAGTAGCACCAACAGTGTTTACAAGTACTTATGTATCGTCGGCACATTTCTTGAGCAGTACTCTATTTCATCAAACACACACTGCTCGTATGGTAAACCGTGACAACTTATGTCTTACCATGCCATATTCATGAAAAAACTAGTGAGGACGCATCTATTTCGGCAACAATTACGATGGTTCTCACTTGATTCACGAGCACACAAAAGTAGCAGTAGTTCCCATAGACAGATTCAAACAGAGTACTAGCCCCAGAGGGCTTGATAATAGGCAAGGTTCAGATAAGTAGACACAATCCAAACTAGTATCAAACACTAGCTGGGGCAACTATTTCATGCCTCGATTTAATTTGGGAAGGACACAAGATGGACCTTGCCATGAACATCATCGAGGACATCCGGCAGCAGCTCAATCCTGTGAACCTTCATGAAGATAACCTTGTGGCCCTGCCACTCATAAACTTGTTTGTGGAGGCATGCCATGTCATCTTCCGGCGTAAGCTTGACAAGAACAGTATGCCTCACAAACGAAGGAGTAGCTTTGAACTTCTTGTGCTTCAGTACACCCTGGACAACACGCCTGACAACAGTGAGGCTGGAATACAACTCGCCATCGGTATAAGCGCAAATGGCTTCCGGGATCCAACAGCCTAAGAACTCTGTTTTCCCGGTGCGTATATTCAGGTCATCCGCCTCATAGCGAGTGACATGTACAACCACACAATCCTTATCGCATCAAGGCTCTAAGCTGAAACGAAACAAATTCTAAATTACTTTCGAAAGATAAGAAACACAAGTTATTTAAACCACTATGTATAGCATGGCATCGAAGCTAATAAAATTTTGCATTATTCATCACCACATACTTAGATGAAAAACCACAATCGAGATCGGCAAAGAAGAAAATCACCTTGGGCGGCTCAGCGGGGGGCATCCTCGAAGGGGAAAACTTCTCTGTAGTGCCACGAGGTTGTAACCTCAAGCAGGCGTTTACCATCTCAGAGTGGCCGTGGCGTATCTGGGTCGGCTCGGTGGCTGCCTCCATCTTCTTGGAGCTCTCTGTCTCGTGGGGATCAGCCTCCCGCGTCTGCTCCAATATCGGCAGATCTTTGCCTGGTTCTCCTTGGTCCATCATGGAACTGACGAATACTGGGAGACCACTGAAAGGAAAACACAATCGCAATGACAATGAAACAAAAAAGAGATTGAGGATCGATTACTGCTTTGCAAAAGTTCTTTTTTTTTCTCTGAACGAAAATATACCAATATCACGGATCAGCTTACCTTCCCTTTGTTGGGAGAGAAGAACAGTGGCGGATGCGAGTGTAGGCTTTCTTGAAGACGGCGAGGGAGAAGGGGATTCAGCGAAGAGTGAAATGATGGTTGCTTCGTCCGTCAAACTTAGACTGCGGAGAGGTGGGGTTTTGTGATACGACGGCTCGTTACTGCCGCGCTACGACCGGGGTGACTCTCCGCCTGCATACTACCTTCTTATTTGGTGGATGGCATTTGGGCCCGCGCGCGGCATGGCCTGCATGTCGGTGAACAAAAGTAAACAAACATTCAGTAGAGGGAGACGTTTCGATGACCTAGGAGGAGCCAGAAGCGATAGTGTATCCACTGTACTAGTAGTAATTGTTTTTCTAGTAGTTGTAGAGTGTCTCCACTGTACTAGTAGTAATTGTTTCTCTGGGCCCAAGATAAAACAGCCCATCCACCCTAGTAAATAATAAAATCAATTCAAAAGCCCATATATTTACTTAATGAGGCGCTACCCACACCCAAAGACCGCCCCAAAAATATCTGGGTGCTCTTCTTCCTCCTCACTCCCACCCACCTCACGTCAGCTCGCTCCACTGGTACCCCCAAATTCCTCACCTCACTCCTACAGAAAACCCCAGCTCCCCTTTTTCCTCACTACTACAGAGAAAACCCAACTCCCCTTCTTCCTCACTACTACAGAGAAACCCCAGCTCCCCTTCTTCTTCACTCGCACTACAACTAGGCTCGTCATTCGTTACTTTGCTCAAATCCGTGAGCGCAACGCGACACCCTCGAGGAAAACGGAGTCGGCTGACCCCAGCGCCAAGAAGATGAGGCTCCCGCCAGCGGCGATGCCTGTTGTAGATTCCGCACCAGGCAGCGCGGGGAGAAGCGGCGACCCCGCCCCCACCAGATCCCAGGAACCCGTAGAATCTCGGGTGGACCGCATGTGCGATCTCTCGGACGCCGTCCTTGGGGAGATCATCTCGCTTCTCCCCATCAAGGATTGCTTCTACACCCAAGTCCTCTCAATTCGGTGGCGCCCACTATGGCGCGCCGTGCGCCTTGATGACACACAAGTATAGGGGATCTATCGTAGTCCTTTCGATAAGTAAGAGTGTCAAACCCAACAAGGAGCAGAAGGAAATGATAAGCGGTTTTCAGCAAGGTATTCTCTGCAAGCACTGAAATTATAGGTAACAGATAGTTTTATAATAAGATAATTTGTAACGAGCAACAAGTAACAAAAGTAAATAAAGTGCAGCAAGGTGGCCCAATCCTTTTTGTAGCAAAGGACAAGCCTGGACAAACTCTTATATAGAGAAAAGCGCTCCCGTGGACACATGGGAATTATCATCAAGCTAGTTTTCATCATGTTCATATGATTCACGTTCGGTACTTTGATAATTTGATATATGGGTGGACCGGTGCTTGGGTGCTATCCTTACTTGGACAAGCATCCCACTTATGATTAACCCCTATTGCAAGCATCCGCAACAACAAAAGAAGTATTAAGGTAAACCTAACCATAGCATGAAACATGTGGATCCAAATCAGCCCCTTACGAAGCAACGCATAAACTAGGGTTTAAGCTTCTGTCACTCTAGCAACCCATCATCTACTTATTACTTCCCAATGCCTTCCTCTAGGCCCAAACAATGGTGAAGTGTCATGTAGTCGACGTTCACATAACACCACTAGAGGAGAGACAACATACATCTCATCAAAATATCGAACGCATACCAAATTCACATGACTACTAATAGCAAGACTTCTCCCATGTCCTCAGGAACAAACGTAACTACTCACAAAGCATATTTATGTTCATAATCAGAGGGGTATTAATATGCATATAGGATCTGAACATATGATCTTCCACCAAATAAACCAACTAGCATCAACTACAAGGAGTAACCAACACTACTAGCAACCTACAGGTACCAATCCCAGACTTAGAGACAAGAATTGGATACAAGAGATGAACTAGGGTTTGAGAGGAGATGGTGCTGGCGAAGATGTTGATGGAGATTGGCCCCCTCCCGATGAGAGGAGCGTTGGGGATGATGATGGCGATGATTTCCCCCTCCCGGAGGGAAGTGTCCCCGGAAGAACAGCTCCGCCAGAGCCCTAGATTGGTTCTGCCAAGGTTCCACCTCGTGGCGGCGGAGTCTCGTCCCGAAAGCTTGCTTATGATTTTTTCTCGGACGAAAGACTTCATATAGAAGAAGATGGGCACCGGAGGGCCACCAGGGGGCCCACGAGGCAGGGGGCGCGCCCAGGGGGTAGGGCGCACCCGCCACCCTCGTGGCTAGGGTGTGGGCCCCCTCTGGTATTTCTTCCGCTCAGTATTTTTCATTATTTCCAAAAATAACTTCCCTGGAGTTTCAGGACTTTTGGAGTTGTGCAGAATAGGTCTCTAATATTTGCTTCTTTTGCAGCCCAGAATTCCAGCTGCCGGCATTCTCCCTCCTTATGTAAACCTTGTAAAATAAGAGAGAATAGGCATAAGTATTGTGACAATAATGTGTAATAACAGCCCATAACGCAATAAATATCGATATAAAAGCATGATGCAAAATGGACGTATCAACTCCCCCAAGCTTAGACCTCGCTTGTCCTCAAGCGGAAGCTGATAACGATAAATATATCCACATGTTTAGAGGTAGAGGTGTCGATAAAATAAAATACGGACATGAGGGCATCATGATTATTCTCATAACAGCAACATATATGGATAATGTCATATGATCTCTTATGCTCATGTAATAATCTATTCACAATACAAAGTATGAATCAGAAACTTTATTGAGAACTAACAAACTATAATCTCAGTCATTGAAGCAATTGCAATTTATCATAACACCAGAAAGAGTCTATGTCAGAGCTTTTCAGCAAGTCCACATACTCAACTATCATTTAGTCTTTCACAATTGCTAACACTCATGCAATACTTGTGGTTACGGAGTTTTAATCAGACACAGAGAAAGATAGGGTCTTATAGTTTCGCCTCCCAACCTTTTACCTCTAGGGTAATGTCAACAATAATAGCTCATGCTAACTTACATCCAATTAGATATATATATCAGGATCTTTCCAACACACTGAACTTCCCAAAGGATAAAATGTAAAAAGGAAAGGTGAAGATCACCATGACTCTTGCATAAGGTAGGAGATAAAAAGTAAAATATAGGCCCTTCGCAGAGGGAAGCAGAGGTTGTCATGCGCTTTCAGGGTTGGATCCACAAAATCTTAATGCGAAAGAACGTCACTTTATATTGCCACTTGTGATATACACCTTTATTATGCAATCCGTCGCTTTTATTTCTTCCACATCACAAGATCGTATAAAGCTTATTTCCTCCACACCAATCAATCATACATATTTAGAGAGCAATTTTTATTGCTTGCACCGATGACAACTTACTTGAAGGATCTTACTCAATCCATAGGTAGATATGGTGGACTCTCATGGCAAAACTGGGTTTAAGGGTATTTGGAAGCACAAGTAGTATCTCTACTTGGTGCAAAGAATTTGAATAGCATGAGGGGGAAAAGCAAGCTCAACATGTTGGATGATCCATGACAATATACTTTATTTCAGATATAAGAAAACATAACCCATTATGTTGTCTTCCTTGTCCAACATCAACTCTTTAGCATGTCATATTTTAATGAGTGCTCACAATCATAAAAGATGTCCAAGATAGTATATTTATATGTGAAACCTCTCTTTCTTTATTACTTCCTATTAATTGCAACGATGACCAAAGTTATGTTTGTCAACTCTCAACAACTTTTAATCATCACACTCTTTCTATGTGAAGTCATCACTGTCCATAAGATCAATATGATCTCTTTGTTTCTTTTTATTCTTTTCTCTTTTTTCTTCTTTTATTCCCTCAAGATCATGGATAAATAATCAAGCCCTTGACTCAACACTAATCTTTACTCCCTCCGTTCCTTTATATAAGGTGTATAGATTTTTGAGAAAAAGTACGAAATATAAGGTGTATTGCGTTGCACCACTCGTTTGGATAATTTCTTTAGGGATTTTATTACATTTCCTTATATCATGTAAGCTCCTCTATTTTCTCATGTCAATTAGTCATGTTTAATCTCACTCAAAACTTGTGAAATTTTCCCTCCACGTGTGTTCTTTAATTTCCGTGCCAAAAACTATACACCCTATATCTAGGAACAGAGGGAGTATTATATATAGCTCATGGACTCGATTACATAGAGGGATCATAAAGCAAAACTCAAAACTAGATCATACTAAAACTTTATTCTACTAGATCAAAATACTACTAAAAGGAATGAACTAAGAAAAACGGTAAAGATAGGAGTGTGATGGTGATACGATACCGGGGCACCTCCCCCAAGCTTGGCAGATGCCAAGGGGAGTGCCCATACCCATATGATTATATTTCCTTTCTCGGAAGTGGTGGTTATGGGGTTGTTGATGAAGTAGGCTTGTCGTCCATCTTCCAAGGCATGGGCTCACCATCATAGAAGGATGATCGAGTCTCCGGGATCCTCAAATCTGCAGCCAAACTCATTCTATTGAATATATATTCATACTCACAGTTTTGGTTTTGTAGGTCATAGATTTGGGCTTGGAGGTTCTCGATTTTCTCATGGAGCTTGAAGATGGCCTCCCCAATGTCCTTGGCATCCAGCTTGTGGTTGTTGGTGAACTCCGCGATCATGATGTGATTGGAGTCAAGTTCACGCTCCACCATCTCCTGGCACTTGAAAACTTGTTGCTCCATTGCCTCGAGCCTTGTCTCCACGCTCCCAGTCCTCCTTGGTCCCTCAACGTCGTGGATGTGCAGCACCCCCTCATGCATCTCAATGGTTTGAGGGTGTTGCAGCACCTCCGCGAGGTAGGGGTTAATGACCTTCTCGAAGAACTTGTCCTTGGGGGCACTTGGAGATGTCATGATGATCTAGATCTGTCAGAAAAACAGCTCGAAACAAGAACAGAGGAAAATTGCGTGATACAGGAGTTAAAACCTCTGGGAGATTATATAATGAATTTTTACCGACCAAAATACATAACATGCAAGAAAGCGGAGTCCGGAGAGCACACGAGGTGCCCACGAGGCAGGGGGCGCGCCCAGAGGGGTAAGGCGCGCCCTTCACCCTCGTGGAGCCCTCGTGTCCTTCCCGGACTGCTTCTTATTTTCTATTTTTCTAAATATTCCAAAACGGTGAAAAATTGCGATTAGAACTGTTTTTGAGTCGGTTTACTTACCGTACCACATACCTATTCCTTTTTGGAGTCTGAAACGTTCCGGAAAGTGTCCCTTATGTATTCCTCTGGGGTTACGGTTTCAATAACATTGGTTTCAACATTTATCGGATTACCTGAGATATAATGTTTGATTCTTTGACCGTTAACCACCTTCGGATTTGTGCCTTCGAAGTTGTTGATTTTTATGGCACCAGAATGATAGACCTCCTGATAACGTAAGGACCTTCCCATTTAGAGAGAAGTTTTCCTGCAAAAAATCTTAAACGAGAGTTGTATAGCAATACATAATCACCTACATTAAACTCACGCTTTTGTATCCTTTTGTTATGCCATATTTTAACTTTTTCTTTAAACAGTTTGGCATTCTCATAGGCTTGGGTTCTCCATTCATCAAGTGAGCTAATGTCGAATAGCCTCTTCTCACCGGCAAGTTTGAAATCATAGCTGAGCTCTTTAATAGCCCAATATGCCTTATGTTCTAGTTCGAGAGGTAAGTGACATGCTTTTCCAGAGATCATTTTATACGGAGACATACCCATAGGATTTTTATATGCAGTTTTATAGTCCCATAATGCATCATCAAGTTTCTTGGACCAATTCTTTCTAGATCTATTAACAATCTTTTGAAAAATTATTTTGAGTTCTCTATTACTGAATTCTACTTGACCACTATACTGTGGGTGATAAGGAGATGCAATTCTATGATTAACATCATACTTAGCAAGCATTTTACGGAAAGCACCACGAATAAAATGTGAACCACCATCAGTCATTAAATATCTAGGGACTCCAAACCTCGGAAAAATAACTTCTTTAAGCATCTTAATAGAGGTGTTATGATCAGCACTACTAGTTGGAATAGCTTCTACCTACTTAGTAACGTAATCAACAACAACTAAAATATGTGTATATCCATTAGAGGCAGGAAACGGTCCCATATAATCAAAGCCCCAAACATCAAATGGTTCAATAACAAGTGAATAATTCATAGGCATTTCTTGACGTCTACTAATATTACCAATTTTTTGACATTCATCACAAGATAAGACAAACTTACGGGCATCCTTGAAGAGAGTAGGCCAATAAAAACCGGACTGCAATACCTTATGTGCAGTTCTCTCTCCAGCGTGGTGTCCTCCATAAGCTTCAGAGTGACACTTGCGTAGGATCTATTCCTGTTCATGCTCAGGTACACAATGTCTAATAACACCATCTACTCCTTATTTATAGAGATGTGGGTCATCCCAAAAGTAATGGCTTAAATCATAGAAAAACTTTTTGTTTTGCTGGTATGTGAAACTAGGTGGTATAAATTTAGCAACAATGTAATTAGCATAGTCAGCATACCATGGAGAAGTATAAGAAGCATTTATGACATTTAATTGTTCATCAGGAAAGCTATCATCAATAGGTAGTGGGTCATCAAGAACATTTTCTAACCTAGACAAGTTATCTGCAACGGGGTTCTCAGCTCCCTTCCTATCAATAATATGCAAATCAAATTCTTGTAGCAAGAGAATCCATCTAATAAGTCTAGGTTTAGCATCTTTCTTTTCCATAAGATATTTAATAGCAGCATGATCCGTGTGAATAGTTACTTTAGAATCAACAATATAAGGTCCGAACTTATCACAAGCAAATACAACTGCTAAGAATTCTTTTTCAGTAGTAGCATAATTTCTCTAGGCATTGTCTAGAGTTTTACTAGCATATTGAATAACATTTAATTTCTTATCAACTCTATGCCCTAGAACAACACCTACAACATAATCACTAGCATCACACATAATTTCAAAAGGTAAATTCCAATCAGGTGGCTGAGCAATAGGTGCAGAGATCAATGCTTTCTTAAGTATTTCAAATGCTTCTACACAATCATCATCAAAGACGAATGGTATATCTTTTTGTAATAAATTAGTCAGAGGCCTAGAAATTTTTGAGAAGTCCTTAATGAACCTCCTATAAAAGCCGGCATGACCAAGGAAACTTCTTATACCTTTGATGTCCTTGGGACACGACATCTTTTCAATAACATCAACTTTAGCTTTATCAACTTCAATGCCCCTTTCAGAAATTTTATGCCCCAATACAAGACCTTCATTAACCATAAAGTGGCACTTCTCCCAATTCAAGACAAGTTTAGTTTCTTCACATCTCTAGAAAACTCGATCAAGGTTTCTTAAGCAATCATCAAAAGAGGATCCAAAAATGGAGAAATCGTCCATGAAAACCTCACAAATCTTTTCACAAAAGTCAGAGAATATAGCCATCATGCATCTTTGAAAGGTAGCAGGTGCATTACATAAACCAAAAGGCATACGTCTATAAGCAAAAGTACCAAAAGGGGAAGTAAAAGTGGTCTTAGCTTGATCATCAGCTGACACAGGTATTTGAGAGAAACCAGAATAACCATATAGAAAGCAAAAATGTGTATGTTTGGATAATCTTTCTAGCATTTGATCAATAAAAGGTAAGGGGTAATGATCTTTTTTGTAGCCTTATTTAATTTTAGAAATCAATTACCATCCTATAACCTGTAATAATTCTTTGCGAAATCAGTTCATCTTTATCGTTAGGAACGATAGTAATACCTCCCTTCTTAGGAACACAATGGACAGGACTTACCCACTGACTATCAGCAACGGGATAAATTATACCTGCCTGAAGGAGCTTTAGTATATCCTTTCTTACCACTTCTTCCATCTTAGGTTTTAACTTTCATAAACATATCATTTTCATGGTCTAGCAAATATTGTTCTAAAGGATCACTAGGAGGTACGACAATAGAAGCAAGACCAATAATTTCATCTTTACTAGGGAATTCCTCTTCACGGTGTTGTCTACGAAATTTAGAAAAGTTGAACTCATGAGACATATCACCTAAACCAATAGTAACAACATCCTTTTCGCAGTCTATCCTAGCATTAACAGTGTTTAAGAAGGGTCTACCAAATATAATGGGACAAAAGCTATCTTGTGGGGAATCCAGAACAAGAAAATCAGCAGGATGTTTAGTTTTCCCACACAAGACTTCAACATCTCTAACAATCCCAATTGGTGAAATAGTATCTCTATTGGCAAGTTTAATTGTGACATCAATATCTTCTAACTCAGCAGGTGCAACATCATGCATAATTTCTTTGTATAAGTCAATAGGTATTGCACTAGCACTAGCACCCATATCACACAAGCCATGATAACAATGATTTCCTATTTTAACAGAAATAACAGGCATGCCTACCACATGTCTATGTTTATCTTTAGCACAAGGTTTAGCAATTCTAGCAGTTTCATCACAAAAATAAATAACATGCCCATCAAAATTATCAGCCAAGAGATCCTTAACAATAGCAATATTAGGTTCAACTTTAACTTGCTCAGGAGGTGTATAGGTTCTAATATTGCTTTTACGAACCACTATTGAAGCTTTAGCATGATCTTTTATCCTAACAGGAAAATGTGGTTTCTCAACATAAGCGGTAGGAATAATAGGATCATCATAAGTGACAGTCTTTTCTTCAACTTTAATAGGTGCAGCTACTTTTACTTTTATGGGAGGATGATATGTAAACCACTTCTCCTTAGGGAGATCAACATGAGTAGCAAAAGATTCACAGAAAGAAGCTACTATCTCTGAGTGAAGTCCATATTTAGTGCTAAATTTACGGAAAACATCGGTATCCATAAAAGATTTAACACAATCAAACTTAGGTGTCATACCTAACTCCTTACCTTCGTCGAGATTCCAATCTTCAGAGTTGCGTTTAATTCTTTCCAATAAATCCCATTTGAATTCAATAGTCTTCATCATAAAAGAGCCAGCACAAGAAGTATCGAGCATGGTGCGATTGTTGTCAGAAAGCCGAGCATAATTTTTTTGAATAATCATTTCTTTTGAGAGCTCATGATTGGGTCATGAATATAACATTGATTTAAGCCTCCCCCAAGCTTGAGCGATGCTTTTTCCTTCGCGAGGCCAAAAATTATATATATATAATTACGATCACGATGAACAAGATGCATAGGATAAAACTTCTGATGAAATTCCAATTTCAATCGTTTGTAGTTCCATGATCCCATATCATCACATAGCCTATACCATGTCAATGCATCTCCCTTCAAAGATAAAGGGAAGACCTTCTTCTTGATAACATCATCGGGCATACCTGCAAGCTTAAATAATCCACAAACTTCATCCACATATATTAGGTGCTCATCAGGATGTAATGTTGCATCTCCAGCAAAAGGATTAGCTAGCAGTTTTTCTACCATACCCAAAGGAATTTCAAAGTAGACATTTTCATTTTCAGTAGGTTCAGTAGGTTGAGGAGAAACTCTTTGCTCTACTGGTCGGGGTGAAGATACCCCGAACAAGCCCCTCAGAGGATTACTTTCCATAGTAACAAGTGACAGTAAATTTCAGCACACTATATAAATTTTTCCTTACCAAATTCCACCTACCAAAGGCGCTTCACTCCCCGGCAGCGGCGCCAGAAAAGAGTCTTGATGACCCACAAGTATAGGGGATCTATCTAGTCCTTTCGATAAGTAAGAGTGTCGAACCCAACGAGGAGCAGAAGGAAATGATAAGCGGTTTTCAGCAAGGTATTCTCTGCAAGCACTGAAATTATAGGTAACAGATAGCTTTGTGATAAGATAATTTGTAATGAGCAACAAGTAACAAAAGTAAATAAAGTGCAGCAAGGTGGCCCTATCCTTTTAGCAAAGGACAAGCCAGGACTAACTCTTATATAGAGAAAAGCGCTCCCGAGGACACATGGGAATTATCATCAAGCTAGTTTTCATCACGTTCATATGATTCGCGTTCGGTACTTTGATAATTTGATATGTGGGTGGACCGGTGCTTGGGTGCTACCCTTACTTGGACAAGCATCCCACTTATGACTAACCCCTATTGCAAGAATCTGCAACTACAAAAGAAGTATTAAGGTAAACCTAACCATAGCATGAAACATGTGGATCCAAATCAGCCCCTTACGAAGCAACGCATAAACTAGGGTTTAAGCTTTTGCCACTCTAGCAGCCCATCATCTACTTATTACTTCCCAATGCCTTCCTCTAGGCCCAAACAATGGTGAAGTGTCATGTAGTCGACGTTCACATAACACCACTAGACGAGAGACAACATACATCTCATCAAAATATCGAACGAATACCAAATTCACATGACTACTAATAGCAAGACTTCTCCCATGTCCTCAGGAACAAACGTAACTACTCACAAAGCATATTTATGTTCATAATCAGAGGGGTATTAATATGCATATAGGATCTGAACATATGATCTTCCACCAAATAAACCAACTAGCATCAACTACAAGGAGTAACCAACACTACTAGCAACCTCACGGTACCAATCCGGACTTAGGGACAAGAATTGGATACAAGAGATGAACTAGGGTTTGAGAGGAGATGGTGCTGGTGAAGATGTTGATGGAGATTGGCCCCCTCCCGATGAGAGGAGCGTTGGTGATGATGATGGCGATGATTTCCCCCTCCCGGAGGGAAGTGTCCCCAGAAGAACAGCTCCGCCAGAGCCCTAGATTGGTTCCGCCTCGTGGCGGCGGAGTTTCGTCCCGAAAGCTTGCTTATGATTTTTTCTCTGACGAAAGACTTCATATAGAAGAAGATGGGCACCGGAGGGCCACCAGGGGGCCCACGAGGCAGGGGGGCGCGCCCAGGGGGTAGGGCGCGCCCCCACCCTCGTGGCCAGGGTGTGGGCTCCCTCTGGTATTTCTTCCGCTCAGTATTTTTCATTATTTCCAGAAATAACTTCCGTGGAGTTTCAGGACTTTTGGAGTTGTGCAGAATAGGTCTCTAATATTTGCTTCTTTGCCAGCCCAGAATTCCAGCTGCCGACATTCTCCCTCCTCATGTAAACCTTGTAAAATAAGAGAGAATAGGCATAAGTATTGTGACATAATGTGTAATAACAGCCCATAACGCAATAAATATCGATATAAAAGCATGATGCAAAATGGACGTATCAACTCCCCCAAGCTTAGACTTCGTTTGTCCTCAAGCAAAAGCCAATAACGATAAATATATCCACATGTTTAGAGGTAGAGGTGTCGATAAAATAAAATACGGACATGAGGGCATCATGATTATTCTCATAACGGCAACATATATGGATAATGTCATATGATCTCCTATGCTCAAGTAATAATCTATTCACAATACAAAGTATGAATCAGAAACTATATTGTGAGCTAACAAACTATAATCTCAGTCATTGAAGCAATTGCAATTTATCATAACACCAGAAAGAGTCTATGTCAGAGCTTTTCAGCAAGTCCACATACTCAACTATCATTTAGTCTTTCACAATTGCCAACACTCACGCAATACTTGTGGTTACGGAGTTTTAATCGGACACAGAGAAAGATAGGGGCTTATAGTTTCGCCTCCCAACCTTTTACCTCTAGGGTAATGTCAACAATAATAGCTCATGCTAACTTACATCCAATTAGATATACATATCAGGATCTTTCCAACACACAGAGCTTGCCAAAGGAAAGAAAGTGAGGGGTGTTGGGGAACAACACAAATGAGAATGAGCAGGTATAGATTTCCTGTGCTCACATAGGAAAATGTCGCCGAGGAGATAAAAAATGGGACAAATGCAGACATGCTGCCCGAGTGTTTGCTGCTCTCGGCAACCACATCTTCCTCACCACTTTATGCCCCTACTGTCCCTATGCCCATATCACTACCGGTAATGTAAAATCACATGAAGCATTAAGCAATGCCACCTAATGTCACTATAAGTAATGGTCTAGTGCCCTCGATAAATTGAAGCAATGCCACCACCATTTTATGAAGTGCTTCCGTCTTGCTTTATTTCCCATGAATTGTGTTTTTGCAGTTACACTTAAATCTCACACCGCTAACATTGCTTCATCGCGGTGGAACTGCACAAATTTGATTGCACATTTACTGACCATGTGCTACTCTCATGACAGTAATACTAATGCTATTGTTCTGCATGTTAATCTAGTGGCAGTGTTGATGTGATGTGATGCTACTTACTTAAGGGCACTTTCATACTGTCAATCTAGTGCCAATTATAACACAATAGATGCTGCTGTTAATCATACGCCACCTCAAATATCTGTCACTGTTTAAATAACCATATTTTGTATTTGCGCAAATAGGGATCTCTGTCTCCATATCGTTTCTATCTTTGCAATCAAAAGTACACACCTGAGTTTTAGTACAACTGCACAAAATGAGATGGCTATTCCTAGCTGCCTTCCTCTAACCACCAGTGTTCCAGGTATTACTACATCGGTAGTAACTAGGTAGAATGACCAACACAATCTAAAAGAAGCTGATTCGTACGTTTTACTTCCTGATTGTAGTGCAGGGATGAGCGAAAACAACTGCATCCTACTCCGGAATGCACTTTCTTCCGGTTCATCCATGGATCGAGGAGTAGCTGGCACGGCTGCACAGAGGTTTTTGGGACAGGTGCGCAGACAAGGGGCATTGTGGTCTGCTTATTTCTGCAAATAGCGGCGCTTAAATTTAGTGGAATGCACAAGACTTTCAGCTGGTCAGTACACTACATGGTTCAGTTCAGCATTCCAGCTGAGAACACAATTATAATTGGTTATTCTGGAATGAGAGAACCTAACCCTGGATGGTGGCAACAAGAAAAAACCAGAGTGAACTCCAGGAAATTTAACCCTGCCGGGAGGCCCTTTGTTCAGAGAAGCTTTGCTTGTTTTTTCCTGATTTGTAAACCTTCCCACAACTTTGTCTTTTGCTGTGAACTAGTATATGTTTGTTATGTTCTATGAATCATTGAGATGTATAAACTTGCTTAACTTATGTTTTTCAAGTTTTTTATGAAGCCGAGTTTAATGTGAGTGTACCACATGAACGCTGGACTAGCGTGTGAACATTTGGAATTTACATTGTGGCCTCAGTTAACTGCATGAACCACTGTAACAAGATACATAGTTGCTTATATGTCAGACAGCAGATTATTGATTGTTAGCTAGTCGATAGCCTAGTGTTGAAGCGAGCTAAGCCAATGTGTTGTGTTTTGCACAACTGCTTACAAGTGGGGTAGCACCAACAATGTTTACAAGTACTTATGTATACGTCAGCGCACATTTCTCGAACACGTACTCTATTTCATCAAACACACACTGCTCGTATGGTAAACCGTGACAACTTATGTCTTACCATGCCATATTCATGAAAAAACTAGTGAGGACGCATCTATTTCGGCAACAATTACGATGGTTCTCACATGATTCACGGGCACACAAAAGTAGCAGTAGTTCCCATAGACGGATTCAAACAGAGTACTAGCCCCAGAGGGCTTGACAAAAAGCAAGGTTCAGATAAGTAGACACAATCCAAACTAGTATCAAACACTAGCTGGGGCAACTATTTCATGCCTCGATCTAATTTGGGCTGGACACAAGACGGACCTTGCCATGAACATCATCGAGGACGTCCGGCAGCAGCTCAATCCTGTGAACCTTCATGAAGATAACCTTGTGGCCTTGCCACTCATAAACTTGTTTGTGGAGGCATGCCTCGTCATCTTCCGGTGTAAGATTGACAAGAACAGTGTCGGTGGAAAACGACACCTATGGCATCACAAGAAACCCTACTGCGGTTGCGGGGCACGGGGTTGAGAGAAGAGTAGATCTAACAGAGAGCACGCGGTTCGTTTATCCAGGTTTGGGCCGCGAGGATGCGTATAACCCTAGTCCTGCTTTGATGGATGTATTCTGAGTTCTTGAACTAGCTACAGAGTGTAACGAGCTCCAAAAAGCCGAATCCCTCTCCTCGTCGCCTTGGGCCTCCTTTTATAGAAAAAGGGGTTGCCACAGTGGTACACATGAGGTGGAAAGGCAACAGTGTTGCGAGGTTATCCTTCATATTACAGGACAAGACACATTTAATGCATTGCGCAGGTGTCCTTTGCTTCATCGGGGACGGGGGCGAGGCCCGTCCCGTCCGTCGCCGCTCTTCCTTGCTTCGACATGCGCCCTGGCCAGTGATGCATGCGGTGCCATGTAGGCAGGCAGGAAGCTGAGGTGGCATGGTGGTGGAGCCATCGCGAGGATCTGCATGCCGCCACACAGATGCTTGATGGGTTGGCCTGGGAGCTGCATGTCGCCACGCAGGTGCCTGCCCAGCTGGTTGGGCTGGCAGCTGTATGCGAATGGCGGTGGAAGCTTGGTCGCCAGTGGGCCTGGCGGTGGCCCTGCTAGCACCCTTGGTAATGGCCTTGCCGAGCGGCCCGACAATGGTCTTGTCGTGGCACGCCGTCGTCCCCAGCAAGGGTCTTGCCGTGGCACATCGTCGTCCCCGGCAAGGGTCTTGCCGGGGGTCGTCGTCTTCAAATCCTCATCTATTCTTGGATATGTCTTCACAAAGATCTGCATGCTACCTTGGAGGTGCCTTCCCGAGCCCTGGCTCCACGCGGATGATGGCGTTGGGGATCGTGGGCTCAAGGGTGGCTCACTCCGTTGGTGTGGGGCGAGCTGCCCCAGGCAAGGGTCTCCTGCCGGGGGAACATGCTTCGTCCCTTTGCTCTTAGTGGCCTTGGCCTTGGCGTTGCTCTGGCCATCTTGGGCTTCGGTCTTACCTTGGCTCACCTCCCTCGCTCTGCTTGGTGTGGTCGCGGGCGCGGCTCTGACTGCCCATGCACGGGTAAAGGGGTACAAAAATGTGCCCCTAGTTTTGTACACCGACAGGAGCCCCCGGGCCCGGGCCACACATAAGCGCGACACGTTGTTGGGTCAGGCCCGAAACGGTGCGCGGGCAGGCGGGGCGGTTTTTACCGCGGTAAGATTTTTCGCACGCTGTGCTTCCCACGACCAGCAGCAGTCTGGCGTAGAGGCGTGCATGGCGTGGGCGGCATGCGTGGGCGGTTTTCACGCATCGTCACATCGCAGTAAAGAGGCGGCTCGCGCCTTCCCGTAAAGGGAGGGGGCGTGGGCGCGACTCATTCTTGAATGGGGCGGGCACGGTCTTCAAGGCGTCCACTCCCCATGATCACGGGGTGGGGAGAGGTCACCTCACCTGTCCCCTCGGTACTACACATCTGCCACGCGTCTTTCTTGCGCTCGGGGTGGCAAACAGTGGAGGCGGGAAACCGGGCCGTCGCTGGTTGGGGCAGCGGGTCGGTCCTGGTTCCCTGCGCCTCCCGTATCTTGATTGGCGGCGGGCGGCGAGCTAACCCGTTCCTTTATAAAGAGCGGGAAGGGGAGATGGCATCCCGCATTCTTCCATCTTCTACCTCCCTTTGCTTCCGCTCCTTCCTTTCATTCGTCATGGAGAAAGGAAATCCCAGTCCTTCGACGGTGGAGGCGAGGGTCGCCTCTCGACAACGCGTCCCTCCTCCTCCTGCGCCCGTGGTGGCAGAGCCGACCGCGAGGGGAAGGGGGAGGGGGCGAGGCCGGGGCAGAGGTCACAGTGCTCGGGGAAGAGGAGGGCGGGGCGGTGCGCCAGCTTCGCCCCCGCCCGTGGTGCCTTTCCCGATGGAAGGCCATGTCAGAGACCAGCCCCGCGAGTTCTTCATTAGGCTGCGCCGGCCTCCGCATCGCCGTCTTCGTCTTCCCGCCCCGTTTGCTCGGGAGATGGAGCGTGATCGACCTCAAACCCTCAGATTGCACATGAGGGGTTGCGGGAACGGGGGCACGCGGGTCGACGTCGACTTCCCGGCTCCTCGAGTCATGTACCTCCGTCGTGGATGGAAGACGTTCGCTCAAATCCACAGCCTGACGGCAGGGCTCATCCTCTACTTCAAATTGATGGAGGACGGCCTACTCTCCGTCAAGGTCTTCGGGGAGTTCGGGACTCGCTTGAAGTGCTGCGTGGAGAGCTCCTACGATGGAGATTCTGACGATGGAAGCTCTTCCTCGAGCGAAAGTGACGAGGAGGACTGCCAGGCGGATAGCGGGGACGATTCTGACTAGGCGTCGGACGCCCCGCGCCTGGGCGGGTGCGGCAGCAGCAGCATCTGCACCTGGTGAGGGAGTCCTGGATTAGGGGGTGTCCGGATAGCCGGACTACCATCATCAGCCGAACTATCATCTGCCGGACTATCATCATCGACCGGACTCCAAGGCTATGAAGATACAAGATTGAAGACTTCACCCCGTGTCCGGATGGGAATTTCCTTGGCGTGGAAGGCAAGCTTGGCGTCTGGATATGTAGATCTCCTACCATTGTACCCGACTCTATGTAACCCTAGCCCTCTCCGGTGTCTATATAAACCGGATGGCTTTAGTCCGTGGGACTACAATCACAACAACCCTTACAATCATACCATAGGCTAGCTTCTAGGGTTTAGCCTCCTTGATCTCGTGGTAGATCCACTCTTGTAAACATCCACAATATCAATATCAATCAAGCAGGGCGTGGGTTTTACCTCCATCAAGAGGGCCCGAACCTAGGTAAACATCGTGTCCCTTGTCTCCTGTTACCATCCGCCTAGGCGCACGATTCGGGACCCCCTACCGAGGTCCGCCGGTTTGACACCGACATTGGTGCTTTCATTGAGAGTTCCTCGTATGTCGTCACCGATAGGCGTGATGGCCTCTTCAATCGATAACGACGCAATCCTGGGTGAGACCTTTCTCCCGGACAGATCTTCGTATTCGGTGGCCGCCGCTGCGGCCAACTTCGCTTAGCCATCTGGAGCAGATCGAAGCTACGCCCCTGGCCGTCGGTCAGGTTTGAAGCTTAAACTTCACGGCCGATATCCGCGGGACTTGATCCTCGATGGATCGAGCCACAACCGGCGTGCAGCGCTGTCACGATGGGCATGACCTAACTCTGCCGCGGACAACACCTTGGAGGCCGCTGCGAATCCGCTCCGACTCATAGTCCGGAGCCGATCGCTTCGGATCGAGGGCGGATGGCTAGACACCGCCTTGAGCTGCAATTTTACGGCGATGGGCGAACACTTACCTTGTCCCGCATAAAGCCCATGACTCCGAGTGCGGACTCCTGCGGACTCTGAACCTCCTGCGCCCTGCCGGTCGAATCCGATTGGCGCCGATCATGGAATTCACCGTTGCGGACATCTTTCAGCACTTCGCCCTTGGCGATATCATAAATTCATTGAAGCATCTCTCGCTATCCGGAGAGCCCTGGCGAACTCACGGCCGGGGCGGTTGAGACGCGGATGACGAAGAAATTCAGATCCTACCCACCACCCACTTCAGAGCCACCGTCGATGATTTAACCGACATACTCGACTACGAATCCGAAGACATCGGCGGTATGGGCGACGATGCGGAGACTACCAAGAACCAGTGCCTACGGACACCTTTGGAAGACCACCTCGTCATCGACATATACATGGTGGACACCCCAAAAGATGGGGACGGCGAAGAAGCGCAGAGGCCGATTCCTTAAAGAAACAGCCCAAGCGCCGACGGCGTCGGGCGCCGCTCTAAATCCGCCACGGCAAGAATGGAGATTCCGGCACAGGAGATAATAACACCCCGAAAGTGCGAAGACAACTCCCTCCAAAGACGATGCAGCGCAGGAGGAGGCGAAGCAAGCCCTCGGGATAGGGGCGGCGAGGCGAAGAGGTCGAGGATGACAATTACTTACCTTCCTCCGGAGGCGAGGCAAGCCTCGGCGAGGACGAATCGTCGTGCTGAGGATCCCGTCGAACAAGAGCGTTTGAGACGCAGGCTAATGGCCACGGCAAACAGCCTAAAGAAAAAGCAACAACAGCTTCAAGCTGATCAAGACCCTCTTGGCCGATAGATGGACCGAGGTCCTCGCGGCGAGAGTATGAACTCGAGCGCCCTCAAAAGTTACCCAAAGCGCAAGTTGCTCCCCGATTAGAGGAGGCAGCATCACCAGCGCTGTCGGCGGACCGACCACCTCGTGGCGCGATAGAGAGCGTGCAAGCCCTCCACCAAAACCGTGCCCGGCATCGCTCTAAAGCAGGAAGCCACGGGGAACGCGCGGACTTGCGAGATATATTGGAGGACAAGGCAAGACAATCCAGATATATCTATGGATCATGTGGGCGCCCACGACCCACGGCGAATACCGTCGCACGGATACAACTTCTCGGTCGGGCGAACACAGCGGAACAACGCTCTCTCGAGCTACGTCGCGATATTGCTCAATCTGAGGCGCCAACACCCACTATGCTTCAGCGACGAGTAATGGATCATCAAATCCTGAAGGGTTCAAACCCGTTAATATCGAATCCTACGATGGCACAACAGACCCAGCGGTGCGGATTGAGATTATCTCCTCCATATACACATGGCCCGCGCGGCATCTTCACGCCATCAAATATCTCCGCTCAAGCTTAAAGGACCAGCTCGGCATTGGCTTAACAGCCTACCCGCGAGTCAATTGGATCTTTGGGAAGACACGGAAGCCGCATTCTCGACAACTTCGAGGCGCGTATAAAGCGACCACGGGACGCAGATGACCTAAGCCACATAATCCAGCAGCGAGCGAATCGGCGAGCAATTCAGACACGGTTCTTAACAAAGAAAAATCAAATCGTCGACCGTCCGGATGCGAGGCACTCGCTGCCTTCAAACACAACATCCGCGACGAGTGGCTGCCCGGCACCTAGGACGGAGAAGCCGAATTCCATGGGAGCCCTCACATCCCTCATGACCCGCTTACATGCGGGAGAGGATAGCTGGCTCGCTTCGCGATAACAACCTCAAAGAAAAAGCGGCGGCAGTCCGGATACCAAGGACCGCAATGGCAGGTTGCGTCGAAACAAAACAAGCGCTGCATTAACGGTGACAGCAATGAGGATCTGGCGATCAACGCCGGATTCGAGGCTCAAACCGGTCAGCGGAAGAAGCCATTCAAAAGAACCACTCGGGCCCGTCAATTTGGACCGAATACTCGACCGCTCTTGTCAAATACATGAAACCCCGAAAAGCCAGCTAACCATACCAGCAGAGATTGTTGGGTATTCAAGCAGCGAGCAAATTAATCACCGAAAACAGTGACAAGGGCTACAGCGATGACGAGGAAGAGACCGGCCGCCAAACAACGAGAGGACAAACGGGATTCCCCCTCAAGTTGGACGGTAAACATGATATCGCAACGCATATTCCCAAGAGGGCGCGGCGTGCACTAAGGGGCGTATACACGATGGAGCGATCGCCCCAAAATTCAACCCATGGTCCTCTTGCCCGATCACTTTCGATCGAAGAGACCATCCGACCGATATCCGCCATGGCGGATTCACGCGTGGTTTTAGACCCAATCGTTGATGGATTTCACCTCATGAGAGTCCTGATGGGCGGCGGCGTAGCTGAACCTGCTTTATCGAGATACGGTCGCAAGATGGGAATAGACCCTTCAAGTTAAACCTACAACGGCGACCTTCAAAGGCGTCATACCAGTGTCGAGGCCAATTATGCAGGCTCGATTACATCGAAGTGGTCTTGGATCCCGGATAATTTCGGCGAGAGTTAATCTTCGACATAGTCCCGTTCATGGCGGCTATCACGCTCTGCTCGGACGAACGCGTTTACAAAATTCAATGCGGTGCCGCATTATGCATACCTTAAGCTCAAGATGCGGGCCCTCGTGGAGTCATCATGGTCAATGGAAACACGGGCACGCTCCCTCCGAGCGGAGGAACATACAGCGGCTCTCGCGGCGAAGTCTGAGCAGCCTTTTAAGGCAATTCTCGAGTCCGGCCGTTAAAAGACCGGACACGACCAAATGTGCCGGAGCAACATCAACCAAGACCACAGCACGTTCCGTGCAGCGTAACAATGCGGCCCAACCCTAGCCCTCGCAAAATTGCAAGACAAACTCTCCGCGTACATAATTACGCCGGAGATACCATGGGCATAGGGGAAGGGCACAACCACAACAGACCCAGAGTGCGGTTCGACCACACCAGGGGCTCCCAAGTGTGTCGCTCTTTTTTCTTTTATTTTTCTCTTTTTTGTACAAAACTCAGTCCGGCGGCGAACCTGCCGAACTCATGATGCAACAGCCAGGGAAGGACAAAGGCCGCGACGAACACTCAGGTGGTCTCCATCACGAGCATTAAATTTGTTAAAATACAACATTCGCGGCCTGCCCACGAGAGAGACGCCTTTAATTCGTCCAATCCCTTGCTTTCCGCACTATTTGTATCATTCCGCCTCGATAGCATATCTTCTCGAATAAAATGCAGCACTTTTTGCCTATAATTGCATTACTTTATATATATATATGTTCATTTACGACATGTTGCACCCGTGCATCTCGATGCTGCCAAACACACGAGGGCTTATGTCCTCCGCTTTATGGTGTGATAAAGTCCGCACACTTTCACAAGTCGGCACCCGAACTTATAGCATTATATGAATCAGCTCGAATCATGCCTTGGGTCAATAGTTGGGTTTGCCGGCTCCCATGTTCGGCACCTTACGTTCCGTTCTATCGGCTAAGGTAGCACTGGGAGAACCACTGCGATTGCGCCCGGTTGAGCAGGTTAACGCCTCGATGGAAAGCTAAAACTGACCGGCATGATAAGGCGAGAGACTGGTCGCTGTTCGAGAGGTCCTTCGGGTCCTTAAAGACCTCGCCGCTTGAGCGAAGTTCGGATTATATCGATGAAGGCGTGGATAGCGCCCCAATTCGGTCTTCCGGATACTAGGGGCTTCGCCGAAATTTAAAATTATAGAATTCTATGGCTAAGTGAGAGTGTTCAAGCACTATAAGTCCGGTTGCCTTGTTACGTTGTGTTGGCGCCTCCTAGATGGACCCAAAATGGGAACAAGAGTGCTCAAGTTTATCCCGAACACCCCAGCACTCGTGGCATGGGGGCTGAAGCCGACGACTTGCCATCTCTCAGATTTAATAAGCGGCCGCCTGAAGGTAATATTTTAAATTAAACAAGCGTTGCTTAGCGCATATGAACAAAGTTTGCAGCGCGCAGGATAACACATTGCGAATTCACTCAATAATTACATCCACAGGGCACTCATCCGCAATCTTGCGGGCACCCTTCAGGACAGCCTTATAGTAAATTTGGGCGACGATGCTCCTTGCCCGCTGGTGGCGCGTCGATGATTAGCTTCTCCGCATCCAGCTTGCCCCAATGCACCTTTTGCGGGCAAGGGCCGACGAGCACCTTCAATACAGCGGGCGCTTGATAACCTCCACCCGGGGCACGCATCCACCAGCCGTCGCCGAGGCGAAGTAGCTCCAGGCATGGCCTCTCGAGCCACACCGGACTATGAGGCCCTTCATGGCCTGCTTTCGGCCACCTTGTGAAGCTCGACCAGCTGCTTCACTGGTCGCTAGGGGCACACCGGATGGCGGCCTCGGCATCTTGAGACCGAAGACCTTCTCCGTTGAGCTCCCTCCTCGGCTCGGTAGAATCGGCGACATCGAGACACGCTGCGAGGCAGATCTGCAAACGCCTCGAGAGCTCCGAATTTGGGTAAGTAACACGTAATTTACATTCACATGCTTGCTTTGCATGAAAAATGCCTTACCGGCCGCTATCTTCCTCATTAACTCAACCTCCTGAAGGGACTTATGGGCCTCGGCCTTGGCGGTTTTGGCACTTTCGAGAGCCGAGGCAAGCTCGGACTCCCGAGTCTTTGAGTCACGCTCCAAACTCTCATGCTTTTCCATGAGAGCCTGGAGCTCTTGCTGAACCACCGCCACCCGCGCCTCTTGCTTTTCTCGCTCTGCCCGTTTCATGGCCGCATTGCGTTCGGCCGCAGAAACGGCCTCCTTCAGGGTCGTCACCTCGTTCGTGGCCTCTGCAGTACCCATGTTATCCTTGTTATTTTTTGTCGCAACCTAAATCCTTTTACATAAGGTACAAATTCAAAGGGTGTTACTCACCTTCTTTGTCTTGGAGCTGCTTCTGGCGGCCGAGCTCTTGCCGGACCGCTCGAGCTCTGCTTCAACGCACCGACCTCCAAGTCGGTCTGAGGTCAGGTCAGCGCAGCCTGCAACCCATATTGACATAATTTTTTAGCAACCCTGCGTATATCTTGTTTCAGATCCTCGGTCCGACTTTTCTTTCGAACACGAACCGAGCATCGAGGGCTACTGTCTATCGGTATTACATTGCATATTTTAACTTCTTACCTCAAAGCACGATAGAAGGCTATTGCGAGCTTCGTCAGCCCACCTTTGGCGAGCTGCACCTTGAATCACCGCACTCATAATAGTGCGGTGTTCTTCCTCGATGGGCGCTCTGCAGCGCCTCCAACAAATTACCCGGCGCCTCGGTGGGGCGGAAGCCGCCCGCGTCACGGTCTTGCCCTTCGTTGAAGGGCGCCCGGCGGACTCCGGAACCACTGCGGGTTCTGCTGTGGAGTCGGCGCCAAAGTCGGGAGGGCGCCTTGTGGCGCCTCGGGCCTCCCGATGGGTCCCTTCGGGGATCCCACCTCGGCGTCCTCGGCGTCGCGAGGTGGGCGGTCGGGATGGAGTCTACATCCGGCGAAGCCAGCGACCCGCTTCGATGAAGCGGGAGATCATCACCGGCGGACTACAGGCGTATGCGGCATTAGAATGACACTATGTGGCGGAAAAAGAAATTATAAATCATTCAGGAATCCGGATACTTACGATCTCGCCGAGGCTGGCCCTCGAAGGCCATTCTTCCTCGCCAACGTTGATGTTGGCGAGCTGTCCGGGAATAGTCCTTCCCTCTTGGACCCTCCAGCCTCCCGATTGGGGAAGCCTTCCTCTTCCTCTCTCCCTCCTGCGGGAGAGAGTCCTCTTCCTCCTCCTCATTTTCGGGAGGAGTCAGCCCAGTCGTCGGACACCTGAAAACAGGCACTCTTTCGAGCACCGTGGCCTCCTTCTTGGCCTTCTTCTCCGGCACCACGTGCGTGCGGAACCAGCAACCTCGCTAGACAAGCGTCTCTTGGATTTTCGGCATAGGGCCGGACGGTAATCTGCTCCGCCTTCTTCATCCAGTCTGTCAAAGGAAAAGGGAAATTAAAACCGCATAGAGTCAAACTATGAAGCGAGTGTCCCGTAAAGGGTAGAATCACTTACCTCGTCGGCTGGTGCTGCGGCGAAATCCGCGATCTTGATCGCGGATGTGAAACCGGCGCCCTTGAACAGCACCTTCGAGCGCCTTCGTGCGTTGTGTCGAAGAGCTTGTTCAGCGCTGGTGCTGTTCGGATCGAACTCCATAGATTGCATGCCCGCTCTTGGCATGGGAGAATCCGGACGACGAGCATGACTTGGACCACGTTAACCAGCCTGAGCTTCTTCACCAGCTTCTTGATACAGGTTTGGAGTCCGTCGGCTCCTTCAAACTGGCCCACAGCAAGCCCTTCTCTTTCCAAGAGGTGAGCTGCGTGGGGATACCGGATCTAAACTCGGGGGCCGCCGCCCATTTAAGGTCACGCGGCTCGGTGATGTAGAACCACCCCGATTGCCACCCCTTGACGGATTCCACGAAGGCCCCTTCGAACCAAGGGCGTTGGGCATCTTGCCCAACATGGCGCCTCCGCACTCCGGCTTGAATGCCCTTCACTACCTTGACTTGACATTGAAGGTCTTGAGCCACAAGCGAAGTGGGGCTGGATGCGAGGAAGGCCTGCAAAAGCGGCGATAAACGCCGAGATGTTGAGGATGAAGTTGGCGCGGATCATGGAAATCCAGGCCGTAGTAGAACATGAGCCCCGGAAAAAGGGGTGAAGTGGAAAGCCCATCCATGGGAGGAAGTGGGAAAGAAAGACAACCCTCTCATGGGGCACAGGGGTGGGGATGAGCTGCCCTCATCGGCAGCCGGTGCGCGATGTCGCGGAGAGGTATCCGCACCGCGCGAAGTTTGGCGATTGCTCCTCCTTAGCGGTGGAGGCCAACCATTTACCTCCGCTCCGGACATGGTCGGAGAAGGTTGAGACGAGATCTTGCGAACTTGGGCGCTGGAGCTCGAGTCTTGTGAGATGGATAAGCAAAGGAGGAAGAAGGCGTGGGTGAGAAGGTGAATCCTTATCCCTTATATGGGCGGGCAAAGTCTTCGCGTCCCCACCGGCTGGTAAAACTCGCTTATCTCCCAAGCGTCACCATCAATGACGCGTTGGGTTACCCACGCCCGTATTGATGAGAATCCGGATTAAGGGAAACATGATCTCTGCTTGACAAGGCGTGCCAAGGAAACCGCTTCGCTAAATCGCTGAGGTGGTAAAGCAATAAACAATTGAGTAATAGCTTGGTAGTGGTGTGACGTCATGCCACGAAAACGTCGGCAGATTGAACTTGTGTATATATTATTATTCTCTCTTGATGGAATGTGGAATTTATTTTGCGAGCGGACACTATCTGGTGTTCCCAATCTTCTATCATTTGGAGGAGGAACCCGCCTTGCAATGCCAAGCAATATACACGCCGGACTTATCGTCATTGAAGCCTGGTTCAGGGGCTACTGAGGGAGTCCTGGATTAGGGGGTGTCCGGGTAGCAGGACTACCATCATCAGCTGAACTATCATCTGCCGGACTATCATCATCGACCGGACTCCAAGACTATGAAGATACAAGATTGAAGACTTCACCCCGTGTCCGGATGGGACTTTCCTTGGCGTGGAAGGCAAGCTTGGCGATATGGATATGTAGATCTCCTACATTGTAACCGACTCTATGTAACCCTAGCCCTCTCCGGTGTCTATATAAACCGGATGGCTTTAGTCCGTAGGACTACAATCACAACAACCCTTACAATCATACCATAGGCTAGCTTCTAGGGTTTAGCCTCCTTGGTCTCGTTGTAGATCCACTCTTGTAAACATCCACAATATCAATATCAATCAATCGGGGCGTGGGTTTTACCTCCATCAAGAGGGCCCGAACACAGGTAAACATCGTGTCCCTTGTCTCCTGTTACCATCCGCCTAGACGCACAGTTCGGGACCCCCTACCCGAGATCCGCCGGTTTTGACACCGACACCTGGCCTCTCCTCCGGTAGGGGTTCGCCGGTGGCGGGGCCAGCTCCATGGACTTCTCGAGGCCGTCTCCTTGGGCGGCTGGCATCGGGAGGCTGCGGAAGAGGAAGAGGGCGGGCAGCAAGGCCGTCAACTCGGAGTACGCGGGCACCGACGCCTTCATCACGTACCTCCGGTCCTGCCGCCTCGTCTTGCAGCTCTTTTCCTAGCACCGTCATCACCGGCCTGCCTATGGGCGGCCGCCGAGCTGTTCTCTCGGTGTCTTCTGCTGCTCGTAGCTCGCCTAGGCGCCCCTTTTGCCCTTATCGCCTCCTTGACCTGCCTCCTGAGGAGAGGGACAAGAAAGGGATTACGGGCATCTTATCTCTTTTTTTTCTTGTAAGCCTGCGGGCCTTTGTTAACTTTAGAACTTGTAATCCCCTCGTTCTTGTTTTTCATTTCGTACGGGATGTTTTTTAATGAAAAAGGGATGTTTGCCGGGTTTTTCGTTCGCAGGTAAAACCCACGACAAGGAGTAAATCCTTGTTACCTTTAAGATAAACGTTTTCTCGCCCGTCAACGGGCCTTGCCATCCCCCCACTTCGCTCGACCTTTCTCACGCCCTTGGCGGAGGCAGGGATGAGGAGGGCTTAGGCTCCTTGTTTCATTTCCTTGCTGACGCGACTACGACCAAACTCGGTCCCAGGAAACGATTCCTAGGGTCCGGAATGAGGGGAGCACGGTAGCCTAAGTATAAAACGAGGTTTCACATACCTCAGTCCATAACGAAACACATGATAAGGGATAGAGAACTTATCTGAATCTGCAGCCCCCGGCAACCTTGGCTTGCCGCGGGTGGATCTTTGCTCTTATAGCCCCTGGCAATACTGGCTTGCCGGGGCCCGGACGCCGGTCCGCCCCCTTTCTTCCAAAGTAGCTCGGCAAGGATATTCATGTGTCCTGCAAACCAAAGAAGACAGAGAAGAACAGAGAGACGTGCACTCGGCCTCTAAGCTAGGGGTTAGCCGCCGCTAAGCACTATCAACCCTAACCAAGGACGAGACTCGACCTAACATGCTTGCTATAACTTAGGGCGCCATCGCTTCATTTATTTATGCTCAGGGTCTGCGCCTGGCTTTGTACAAAGGGTCACATGCCTTGTCGGCAAAGCTCGTACAAAAGGTGGCTTGCCGGGAGGCCCGGCAAGCTGCGCCTTATGGGTAAAACTTGCGAATGCTCGATGTTCCAGGAGTTGCTCACTGGTACGACATCCTCGGTCTCCAGGCGGACTGTGCCAGGCCTGGTGACTCGTATTACCCGATAAGGGCCTTCCCACTTTGGTGTCAACTTGTTGGAATTCTTGGCCGACTGAACGCGCTAAAGAACAAGGTCGCCTTCCTCAAAGCTTTGGGCATGAACCTTGCGGCTATGGTAGCTGCGCAAGGCTTGCTGGTAGCGTGCTGCTCTCACAGCCGCCTGAAGACAATCTTCCTCAAGGAGCGTCGCGTCATCTTGGCGCAACGGCTCTTGCTGAAGCTCGTCATAAGCGAGCACTCGAGGTGACCCGTGTATGAGTTCCATGGGGAGAACTTCTTCCGCCCCGTATACCAGGGCAAAAGGTGTCTGGCCGGTGGCTCGATTTGGCGTCGTCCTGATCGACAAAAGAACCGCCGGAAACTCATAAATCCGGCGCCTTCCACTCTTGTGCAGTTTGTCAAAGGTCTTCATTCTCAAGCCTTGCAACACTTCAGCATTTGCCCTCTCCGCTTGGTCGTTGCTCCGTGGATGTGCCACGGAAGCAAAACAGACCTTGCTACCGAGGTCTCGGATGTACTGCATGAAGGTGTGGCTTGTGAACTGCGTGCCGTTGTCGGTGATGACTCTGTTTGGCACACCAAAACGGCAGACCAGTCCTTTGAAGAATTTGACAGCTTACTGAGCAGTCACCTTCCTCACTGCTTCCACCTCTGGCCACTTTGTGAACTTGTCGATTGCAACATACAAGTACTCAAAGCCCCCGACAGCACGGGGGAAAGGACCCGATATCTCGAGCCCCGGACGAGAATGGCCAGGAGAGAGGAATTGTTTGAAGGGCTTGAGCTGGTTGATGAAGCTTCTTTGAATGGGCTGGGCAGCTTCACGCTTGGTGACTAGTGCCGTCGCATCTGGAGGCGGTGGGCGGAAGAAACCTTGCGGAACACCTTCCCGGCAAGGGCCCTTGACCCTATGTGGGAGCCACATATGCCTCCATGTATCTCTGCCAACAGCTCTAGTCCTGCCTCTTGGGGGATGCACTTAAGTTTCACACTGTTCGACCTTCTCCGTGCAGGGCGTCATCGGCCGAACTGAGTACAGGCGGACCGACAGGCTACTTTCTCCGCTTCTTCCTGCTCCTCGAAGCTCCCTATTGGAGGAATGGGCGGTATCTGCGCCCATGCCGGAGCTGAGCTCGGCGGCAGGACCAAAGGCATCTCTTCCGCCATGGGAGCAGCTGTCTCTCTGGCCAGGGCCTGGCGCCCGCGGAGCCGGTTGCACAGGCAGGCTCGGCGTCATGGCGGTACCCTTGCCGGCAGCCCCGGGGGGCTCGATTGGAAAATACTTGCGGGACCTGATTTTCTCCGCTTGCTCTGCCCCTGCTGATGGATCGACGGATGGTTGAGTTAACGGGCGAAGGTACCGGTTCCACAGTAGCAAGCGAGGCACGCTTTGATAGGTAATCGACGATGTCGTTCTCCGCTCGAGGGACGTGCTCCGCCTAGATACCATCAAAGCGTTCCTCCAGCTTCCTCACCTCATCTACGTATGCTTCCATCGGTGGGCTCTGATAATCTTTGTTGACTTGCCTGACAACGAGCTGCGAGTCCCTGACGATGAGCTTCTTAACCCCGAGGTCTGCCGCGATCCTGAGACCTGCAAGCAATCCCTCGTACTCGGCGGTGTTATTGGTGGACATCTCCCTGGGGAAGTGCATCTGGACCACGTACTTGAGGTGCTCTCCGGTGGGTGCGACGAGCAGCACACCGGCACCGGCGCCTTGCAGCGAGAAGGCTCCATCAAAGTACACGATCCAGTTGCGGTCTGCTTCCTTGCCGAGGAGAGTAGTCTCCTGGATTTCTTCGTCAGGCGTCGAGGTCCATTCCGCGATGAACTCCGCCAAGACTCTGCTCTGAATTGTCGAGGTACTCTCAAACTTTAAGCCGAAGCTTGACAACTCCAAGGCCCATTCCACAATCCTTCTGGTTGCGTCCGGGTTGTGCAGTATCCGTTGCAACGGGAGGCGGGTGATGACAGTGATCTCGTGGGCCTGGAAGTAGTGATGCAGCTTCCTCGAGGACATAAGGAGGACGAAGAGCAATTTTTGCACACCGGAATACCTTGACCTAGCCCCCTGGAAGAGGGAGCTGACAAAGTAAACCGGGTGCTGCATCATCTTTTTCTTGGGCACCACTTCACTCGACCGCGTGGGCATCGCCTTGGTGGCACCAGACTCTGCCGGGGGCCGCGCCTTGTCGGCACCAGGCCCTGCCGGGAGAATCTTCGGCTTGCCATCCGCTGGTCCTACCGCCATTGCTGCCTCCTCGTCGACCTCCCTCTGTGCCACTAGTGCGGCGCTGACCACTTGATTCGTCGCCACCAGATACAGCAGTAACGGCTCTTATGGTTTAGGCGCAACTAGTATTGGCGTGGAGGAAAGGTATTTCTTAAGGTCCTGTAGTGCGGCCTCGGCTTCTGGGGTCCACTCTATTGGGCCCGCCTTTTTCAAGATCTTGAAAAAGGGAAGCGCGCGCTCGGCGTACATGGAGATGAACCGGCTCATGGCGGCAACGCAGTCGGTGAGTCGACGCACATCCTTGATCCGCTTGGGCGCCTCGATCTGCTCAATAGCCCTGATCTTGTCTAGGTTTGCCTCGATCCCGCGCTGTGACACGAAGAACCCGAGAAGCTTGCCGGACGGAATGCCGAAGACGCACTTCTCTGGGTTCAACTTGAGGTTGATCTTGCGCAGGTTGGTAAACGTCTCTTCTAGATCTTGCACAAGAGTCGGCCCGTCCTTGGTTTTGACCACTATGTCATCCATGTAGGCTTCCATATTTCTATGGAGCTGAGGTTCAAAACCAATTTGGACTGCTCTTGCAAACGTTGAGCCAGCACTCTTCAACCCGAAAGGCATCCGTAAAAAGCAATATGTACCACATGGGGTGATGAATGTTGTCTTCTCTTCATCTTCTCTTGTCATGAAGATTTAGTGGTAGCCTGAGTAGGCATCGAGAAATGATAACAGATCACACCCGGCCATGGAGTCAACAATCTGGTCGATGCGCGGCCATGGGAAGGGGTCCTTAGGACAAGCCTTATTGATATCTGTGTAATCAATACACAACCTCCACTTCCCATTCGCCTTGCGCACCACTACCGGATTGGCCAACCACGTCGGATGGAGCACCCCTCTCACCAAACTTGCCGCTTATAACTTCCTGATCTCCTCTGTGATGAACTCCTCCCTCTCCAGAGAATGCTTTCTAACATTCTGCTTGACGGGCCGCGCGTGGGGGCAGACAGCTAGGTGGTGCTCAATCACCTCCCTGGGAACACCGGGGATGTCAGACGCTTGCCATGCAAACACGTCGACATTTGCCCGTAGGAAGGTGACGAGCTCGCCTTCCTATTTGTTGTTGAGGGCGGAGCCTATAATGAAGGCCCCTCCCATGCCTTCCTCCGCGACGGGCGCCTTCTTGGTCTGCGGCGGCTTGGCTCTGGATCTCTTGTTCTTGCTCTCTGGCACGTCCTCAATGGTAGCACAACACCCCGAGGAGGTGCGCTTGCCGGACTGGGTGCGAGAGGTCTTGCCGGGCTCCTTCTTTCCTCCCGGGCCTTCGGAGGCAGGAGCAGGTGCCTTGACGGCAGCTGCTGCAACTGCTTCCCAGTAGAGTTGGTCGGCCCAGATCAGCGCGTCATTCTTGTCGGAGGGGACGGAGATGATGGTCAACGGCCCGGGCATCTTTAGCATGTTGTAGGCGTAGTGTGATGCCGCCATGAACTTGGCTAGTGCGGGCGGCCGAGGATCCCATTGTAGGGCAAGGGGATCTCGGCCACGTCGAAGACGATCCTCTCCGTCCGGTAGTTCAACTCTCCTCCAAATGTCACGGGCAGTGTGACCTTTCCCTTTGGCTGGCTTCTCCCCGGATTGACCCCCTGAAACGTGCCCGTTTCCTCGAGGTCTCCGTCAGGGATTTGCAACCTTTTGATCACGACAGGCGAGATCAGGTTCAGGCCGGCCCCGCCGTCAACCAAAATCTTGTTCACCCTGAGGTTGTGCATTGTCGGTGAAACCAACAACAGCAAACACCCGACCGCGGTAGTGCGATCAGGGTGGTCCTCGGCGTCAAAGATGAGGGGCATGCTGGACCACTTTAGTGGCTTCTGGGCATCGAACGACGGCTCTGTTGCTGTAACCTCTCGCGCCCACTGCTTGAGCTGGCAGTGAGAGGCATGCAGCGAGGCGTCGCCATCGACGCACATGGCCTCCGTAGCTTTCTGGAACGCTTGCTCACCGGACTCGTCGTCCTCGTCGTGATCGTCGTCTTCTTGTTTCTTGTCGTGGCCTCGGGCGGGCCTCTCTTGCTGGTTGTCCTTGCCGTGGCGGCCTCCTTGGCCGCCACGCTTCTTGCCAGATCCCTCAACACCATCCTGGTCCTTCTCCTTGTCCCGCCTTTCGTATTCAGCCTTTTGCTTCTCAGCAAGCAGCTCGACTTGTCGGCAGTTCTGGAGATCGTGGCCCTTGGTGCGGTGGATCTTGCAGTATTGCTTGCTGGAGCTTCTTGGATAGTCGGTAGCCACCAAGGCCCGGCAGGCGGCGCACCCAGCAATCTCCTTGCCGGGGGTGTCTGCCTTGACCTTCTTGCCGGCACCGATATCGTCAGATCCCTCAACGGCCAGCACGGCCTTGCCTTTGCGTTTCCTGTTGCGACGCCGGCCCTTCTTCGTCGGGGCGGCGGCGTCCTCATCGGTAGAGTCGGTTTCCGCGCCGACGTCTTCACCGGGGTACTTCCTTCCCTCTTCAGCCCGGGCGCACCTGTCGGCCAGAACGTAGAGCTCGGCCACATCCTTAACCTTGGTCATCGCCAGCTCCTCGCGCATCTTGCGATTGCGCACGTTCTGATGGAACGTGCTAATCACAGCGGCGGGATGGACGTCGGGGATGTTGTACTGCACCCGGCTGAATCTCTGGATGTACTTGCTAATACGTCTCCAACGTATCTATAATTTTTGATTGCTCGATGCTATATTATCTACTGTTTTAGGCAATGGGCTTTATTTTCCACTTATATATTATTTTTGGGACTAACCTTTTAACCGGAGGCCCAGCCCAGATTTGTTGTTTTATGCCTATTTCAGTATTTCGAGGAAAAGGAATATCAAACAGAGTCAAAACGGAACGAAATCAACTGGAGAAGTTATTTTTGAAGGAAAGCCACCCGATGGACTTGGGTGCGTCGGGAAAGAAGGGAGGTGCTCACGAGGTAGAAGCGCGCCCACCCCACAGGCGCGCCCCGCCTCGTGCCCCCCTCGCTCCACCGACGTACCCCCTTCACCCAATATATACCTAAGTACCCTAAAACTTCCAGAACAGAGATTAGATCAGGATTTCCGCCGCCGCAAACCTCTCGGGAGCCCGTTCCAGCACCCTGCCGGAGGGGGAACCCATCACCGGTGGCCATCTTCATCATCCCGGCGCTATCCATGACGAGGAGGGAGTAGTTCACCTTCAGGGTTGAGGGTATGTACAAGTAGCTATGTGCTTGATCTCTCTCTCTCTCTCTCTCTCTCTCTCTCTCTCTCTCTCTCTCTCTCGTGTTATCTCTCGTGTTCCCTCTATGGCACGATTTTGATGTATCCCGAGCTTTACTATTGTAGTTTGATCTTATGATGTTTCTCCCCCTCTACTCTCTTGTGATGCAACTTTCCACCGTTCCGTTTATTATGACACGCTCCATCATTGTCATATTGCTAGCATGATCATGTAGTTGACATCGTATTTGTGGCAAAGCCACTGTTCATAATTCATTCATACATGTCACTCATGTTTCGTTGCATATCCCGGTACACCGCCGGAGGCATTCATATAGAGTCATATTTTGTTCTAAGTATTGAGTTGTAATTGTTGAGTTGTAAGAAAATAAAAGTGTGATGATCATCATTATTAGAGCATTGTCCCAGTGAGGAAAGGATGATGGAGACTATGATTCCCCCACAAGTTGGGATGAGACTCCGGACGAAAAAAAAGAAAAAGAAAAAAAAGAGGACATAAAAAAAGAGAAAGGCCCAAATAAAAAAATGAGAGAAAAAAAGAGAAGGGACAATGTTACTATCCTTTTACCACACTTGTGCTTCAAAGTAGCACCAATATCTTCATGATAGAGAGTCTCTCATTTTGTCACTTTCATATAGTAGTGGGAATCTTTCATTATAGAGCTTGGCTTGTATATTCCAATGATGGGCTTCCTCAAATTGCCCTAGGTCTTCGTGAGCAAGCGAGTTGGATGCACACCCACTTAGTTTCTTTTGTTGAGCTTTCATATACTTATAGCTCTAGTGCATCCCTTGCATGGCAATCCCTACTCACTCACATTGATATCTATTGATGGGCATCTCCATAGCCCATTGATACGCCTAGTTGATGTGAGACTATCTTCCCTCTTTTTGTCTTCTCCACAACCACCATTCTATTCCACATATAGTGCTATGTCCATGGCTCACGCTCATGTATTGCGTGAAGATTGAAAAAGTTTGAGAATGTCAAAAGTATGAAACAATTGCTTGGCTTGTCATCGGGGTTGTGCATGATTTAAATATTTTGTGTGGGGAAGATAGAGCATAGCTAGACTATATGATTTTGTAGGGATACCTTTCTTTGGCCATGTTATTTTGAGAAGACATAATTGCTTTGTTAGTATGCTTGAAGTATTATTATTTTTATGTCAATATGAACTTTTGTCTTGAATCTTTCGGATCTGAATATTCATATCACAAGTAAGAAGAATTACATTGAAATTATGCCAAGTAGCACTCCGCATCAAAAATTATCTTTTTATCATTTACCTAGTCGAGGACGAGCAGGAATTAAGCTTTGGGGATGCTTGATATGTCTCCAACGTATCTATAATTTTTGATTGCTCGATGCTATATTATCTACTGTTTTAGGCAATATTGGGCTTTATTTTCCACTTTTATATTATTTTTGGGACTAATCTATTAACCGGAGGCCCAGCCCAGATTTGCTGTTTTATTCCTATTTCAGTATTTCAAGGAAAAGGCATATCAAACGGAGTCAAAACGGAACGAAATCAACTGGAGAAGTTATTTTTGGAAGGACAACCACCCGATGGACTTGGAGTGCACGTCAGGAAAGAAGGGAGGTGCTCACAAGGGTAGGGGGCGCGCCCACCCCCCTGGGGTGCGCCCCCTGCCTCGTGCCCCCCCCCCTTCGCTCCACCGACGTACCCCCTTCACCCATATATACCTACGTACCCTAAAACTTCCAGAACAGAGATTAGATCGGGAGTTCCGCCGCTGCAAGCCTCTATAGCCACCAAAAACCAATCGGGACCCTGTTCCGGCACCCTGCCGGAGGGGGGAACCCTCACCGGTGGCCATCTTCATCATCCCGGCGCTATCCATGACGAGGAGGGAGTAGTTCACCCTCGGGGCTGAGGGTATGTACCAGTAGCTATGTGTTTGATCTCTCTCTCTCTCTCGTGTTCTTGATTTGGCATGATCTTGATGTATCGCGAGCTTTGCTATTATAGTTGGATCCTATGTTTCTTCTCCCCCTCTACTCTCTTGTAATGAATTGAGTTTTTCCTTTGAAGTAATCTTATCGGATTGAGTCTTTAAAGATTTGAGAACACTTGATGTATGTATTGCCGTGCGTATCTGTGGTGACAATGGGATATCACATGATTCACTTGATGTATGTTTTGGTGATCAACTTGCGGGTTCCGCCCATGAACCTATGCATAGGGGTTGGCACACGTTTTCGTCGTGATTCTCCGGTAGAAACTTTGGGGCACTCTTTGAGGTTCTATGTTTTGGTTGAATAGATGAATCTGAGATTGTGTGATGCATATCGTATAATCATACCCACGGATACTTGAGCTGACATTGGAGTATCTATGTGACATTAGGGTTTTGGTTGATTTGTATCTTAAGGTGTTATTCGAGTACGAACTCTAGGGCTGTTTGTGACACTTATAGGAATAGCCCAATGGATTGATTGGAAAGAATAACTTTGAGGTGGTTTCGTACCCTACCATAATCTCTTCGTTCGTTCTCCGCTATTAGTGACTTTGGAGTGACTCTTTGTTGCATGTTGAGGGATAGTTATATGATCCAATTATGTTATTATTGTTGAGAGAACTTGCACTAGTGAAAGTATGAACCCTAGGCCTTGTTTCCTATCATTGCAATACCGTTTACGCTCACGTTTATCACTATTTACCTTGCTGTTTTTATTATTTCAGATTACAAAAACCTATATCTACCATCCATATTGCACTTGTATCACCATCTCTTCGCCAAACTTGTGCACCTATACAATTTACCATTGTATTGGGTGTGTTGGGGACACAACAGACTCTTTGTTATTTGGTTGCAGGGTTGTTTGAGAGAGACCATCTTCATCCTACGCCTCCTACGGATTGATAAACCTTAGGTCATCCACTTGAGGGAAATTTGCTACTGTCCTACAAACCTGTGCACTTGCAGGCCCAACAACGTGTACAAGAAGAAGGTTGTGTAGTAGACATCAAGCTCTTTTCTGGCGCCGTTGCTGGGGAGGCTAGGTAAGTGAAGGTATATCTTTAGATCTTGCAATCGAATCTTTTTGTTTTTTGTTTTATCACTAGTTTAGTCTATAAAAGAAAATTACAAAAAAATGGAATTGAGGGTGCCTCATATGCTTCATCTTTTTAATGTCTTCCGTGAAAATAAGGATTCCGATAATTGTGCTCAATTGCTAGAAGAAGAATGCATTAGAATGTTTGGCACTAAATATTTGAATGATGAGCATGATTGCAATGTTGTTAGTATGAATTCTATGAATATCCATGATGCTAATGATATGCAAAGCCACAAGCTTGGGGATGTTATGTTTGATGAAGATGATATTTTTTGTCCCCCAAGCTTTGATGAGCAAATTTACTATGATGAAAGCATGCCTCCTATCTATGATGATTATTGTGATGACACGGCTTTAAAGAATAATGATAACCATGAAACTTGTCATCTTGATTTTAATTTCCAATCATATGATAGTTATTTTGTTGAGTTTGCTCCCACTATTCCGAATGAGAAGAAATTTGCTTATGTGGAGAGTAATAAAATTTCTATGCTTGTAGATCATGAAAAGAATGCTTTAGGTGCTGGTTATATTGTTGAATTCATTCATGATTCTACTAAAAATTATTATGAGGGAGGAACATATGCTTGTAGGAATTGCAATAATATAAAGTTTCCTCTCTATGTGCTTAAAGTTTTGAAGTTATGCTTGTTTTACCTTCCTATGCAAGTTGATTATTGTTCACATAAGTTGTTTGCTCACAAAATCCCTATGCATAGGAAGTGGGTTAGACTTAAATGTGCTAGTCATATTCTTCATGATGCTCTCTTTATGTTTCAATTCTTATCTTTTATGTGAGCATCATTAAAATCATAATGCCTAGATAGGGGCGTTAAACGATAGCGCTTGTTGGGAGGCAACCCAATTTTATTTTAGTTTCTTACTTTTTGGTTCTGTTTAGGAATAAATAATCCATCTAGCTTCTATTTAGATGTGGTTTTGTGTTTTAATTAGTGTTTGTGCCAAGTAGAACCTTTGGGAAGACTTGGGTGAAGTCTTTATGATCATGCTGTAAAAAACAGAAACTTTAGCGCTCACGAGATTAGCTAGAACTTTTTACTGGCGAGTGCTATTTAGTTGATTCTTTTTGCAGATGATTACTAGACAAATTCCTCAGGTCCACCAATTTATTTTAGAATTTTTGGAGTTCCAGAAGTTTGCGTTAGTTACATATTACTACAGACTGTTCTGTTTTTGACAGATTCTGTTTTCATTGTGTTGTTTGCTTATTTTGATGAATCTATGGCTAGTAAAATAGGTTATAAACCATAGAGAAGTTGGAATAAAGTAGGTTTAAAACTAATATAAATAAATAATTAGTTCGTTACAGTATCTTGAAGTGGTGTTTTGTTTTCTTTCGCTAATGGAGCTTACGAGTTTTCTGTTGTGAAGTTTTCAAGTTTTGGGTAAAGATTCGATGGACTATGGAATAAGGAGTGGAAAGAGCCTAAGATTGGGGTTGCCCAAGGCACCCCAAGGTAATATTCACGGACAACAAAGAGCCTAAGCTTGGGGATGCCCCGGGTGGCATCCCCTCTTTCGTCTTCGTTCATCGGTAACTTTACTTGGAGCTATATTTTTATTCACCACATGATATGTGTTTTGCTTGGAGCGTCATTTTATTTTCTTTAGCTTTACTTGATGTTTGAATAAAATACCAAGATCTGAAATTATTAAATGGGAGAGTCTTCACATAGTTGCATAATTATCCGACTACTCATTGATCTTCACTCATATCTTTTTGGAGTAGTTTGTCGTTTGCTCTAGTGCTTCACTTATATCTTTTAGAGCATGATGGTAGTTTTATTGTGAAGAAATAGATGAACTCTCATGGTTCACTTAGATTATTTTGAGAGTCTTAAATAGCATGGTAATTTGCTTAAATAATCATAATATGCTAAGCATACAAGATTTGTAAGAATTCTTATGAGTGTGTTGAATACTAAGAAAAGTTTGATACTTGATGATTGTTTTGAGATATGAAGATGGTGATATTAGAGTCATGCTAGTTGAGTAGTTGTGAATTTGAGAAATACTTGTGTTAAAGTTTGTGATTCCCGTAGCATGCACGTATTGTGAACCGTTATGTGATGAAGTTGGATCATGATTTTTTTATTGCTTGTCTTCCTTATGAGTGGCGGTCGGGGACGAGCGATGGTATTTTCCTACCAATCTATCCCCCTAGGAGCATGCGTGTAATACTTTGCTTTGATAACTTGTATATTTTGGCAATAAGTATATGAGTTCTTTTTGACTAATGTTGAGTCCAATATACGCACTTTTCTTCCTTCCACCATTGCTAGCCTCTCTAATACCGCGCACCTTTCGCCGGTATCATACACCCACCATATACCTTCCTCAAAACAGCCACCATACCTACCTATCATGGCATTTCCATAGCCATTCCGAGATATATTGCCATGCAACTTTCCACCGTTCCGTTTATTATGACACGCTCCATCATTGTCATATTGCTAGCATGATCATGTAGTTGACATCGTATTTGTGGCAAAGCCATCGTTCATAATTCTTTCATACATGTCACTCATGTTTCATTGCATATCCCGGTACACTGCCGGAGGCATTCATATAGAGTCATATTTTGTTCTAAGTATTGAGTTGTAATTGTTGAGTTGTAAGAAAATAAAAGTGTGATGATCATCATTATTAGAGCATTGTCTCAGTGAGGAAAGGATGATGGAGACTACGATTCCCCCACAAGTTGGGATGAGACTCCGGACGAAAAAAAAGAAAAAGAAAAAAAGAGAAAGGCCCAAATAAAAAAATGAGAGAAAAAGAGAGAAGGGACAATGTTACTATCCTTTTACCACACTTGTGCTTCAAATTAGCACCAAGATCTTCATGATAGAGAGTCTCTCATTTTGTCACTTTCATATACTAGTGAGAATCTTTCATTATAGAGCTTGGCTTGTATATTCCAATGATGGGCTTCCTCAAATTGCCCTAGGCCTTCGTGAGCAAGCGAGTTGGATGCACACCCACTTAGTTTCTTTTGTTGAGCTTTCATATACTTATAGCTCTAGTGCATCCCTTTCATGGCAATCCCTACTCACTCACATTGATATCTGTTGATGGGCATATCCATAGCCCGTTGATACGCCTAGTTGATGTGAGACTATCTTCCCTCTTTTTTTCTTCTCCACAACCACCATTCTATTCCACATATAGTGCTATGTCCATGGCTCATGCTCATGTATTGCGTGAAGATTGAAAAAGTTTGAGAATGTCAAAAGTATGAAACAATTGCTTGGCTTGTCATCGGGGTTGTGCATGATTTAAATATTTTGTGTGGGGAAGATAGAGCATAGCCAGACTATATGATTTTGTAGGCATAACTTTCTTTGGCCATGTTATTTTGAGAAGACATAATTGCTTTGTTAGTATGCTTGAAGTATTATTAATTTTATGTCAATATGAACTTTTGTCTTGAATCTTTCGGATCTGAATATTCATATCACAAGTAAGAAGAATTACATTGAAATTATGCCAAGTAGCACTCCGCATCAAAAATTATCTTTTTATCATTTACCTACTCGAGGACGAGCAGGAATTAAGCTTGGGGATGCTTGATACGTCTCCAACGTATCTATAATTTTTGATTGCTCGATGCTATATTATCTACTGTATTAGGCAATATTGGGCTTTATTTTCCACTTTTATATTATTTTTGGGACTAACCTATTAACCGGAGGCCCAGCCCAGATTTGCTGTTTTATGCCTATTTCAGTATTTTGAGGAAAAGGAATATCAAATGGAGTCAAAACAGAACGAAATCAACTGGAGAAGTTATTTTTGGAAGGAAAGCCACCCGATGGACTTGGAGTGCACGTCAGGAAAGAAGGGAGGTGCTCACGAGGGTAGGGGGCGCGCCCACCCCCCTGGGGCGCGCCCCCGTGCCTCGTGCCCCCCCCTTCGTTCCACCGACATACCCCCTTCACCCATATATACCTACGTACCCTAAAACTTCCAGAACATAGATTAGATCGGGAGTTCCGCCGCCGCAAGCCTCTTTAGCCACCAAAAATCAATCGGGACCCTGTTCCGGCACCCTGCCGGAGGGGGGAACCCTCACCGGTGGCCATCTTCATCATCGCGGCGCTTTCCATGACGAGGAGGGAGTAGTTCACCCTCGGGGCTGAGGGTATGTACCAGTAGCTTTGTGTTTGATCTCTCTCTATCATGTTCTTGATTTGGCACGATCTTGATGTATCGCGAGCTTTGCTATTATAGTTGGATCTTATGTTTCTTCTCCCCCTCTACTCTCTTGTAATGAATTGAGTTTTCCCTTTGAAGTAGTCTTATCGGATTGAGTCTTTAAAGATTTGAGAACACTTGATGTATGTCTTGCCGTGCGTATCTGTGGTGACAATGGGATATCACTTGATTCACTTGATGTATGTTTTGGTGATCAACTTGCGGGTTCCGCCCATGAACCTATGCAAAGGGGTTGGCACACGTTTTTGTCGTGATTCTCCGGTAGAAACTTTGGGGCACTCTTTGAGGTTCTATGTTTTGGTTGAATAGATGAATCTGAGATTGTGTGATGCATATCGTATAATCATACCCACGGATACTTGAGGTGACATTGGAGTATCTAGGTGACATTAGGGTTTTGGTTGATTTGTACCTTAAGGTGTTATTCTAGTACGAACTCTAGGGCTGTTTGTGACACTTATAGGAATAGCCCAACGGATTGATTGGAAAGAATAACTTTGAGGTGGTTTCGTACCCTACCATAATCTCTTCGTTTGTTCTCTGCTATTAATGATTTTGGAGTGACTCTTTGTTGCATGTTGAGGGATAGTTATATGATCCAATTATGTTATTATTGTTGAGAGAACTTGCACTAGTGAAAGTATGAACCCTAGGCCTTGTTTCCTATCATTGCAATACCGTTTACGCTCACGTTTATCACTAGTTACCTTGCTGTTTTTATTATTTCAGATTACAAAAACCTATATCTACCATCCATATTGCACTTGTATCACCATCTCTTCGCCGAACTAGTGCACCTATACAATTTACCATTGTATTGGGTGTGTTGGGGAGACAACAGACTCTTTGTTATTTGGTTGCAGGGTTGTTTGAGAGAGACCATCTTCATCCTACGCCTCCTACGGATTGATAAACCTTAGGTCATCCACTTGAGGGAAATTTGCTACTGTCCTACAAACCTGTGCACTTGCAGGCCCAACAACGTCTACAAGAAGAAGGTTGTGTAGTAGACATCACTTGCGCAAGGTCTCCCCTTCCTTCTAGGGAATGACATGCAGATGACTGGCCTGGCCATGAGCTTGGTGGCCTCCTGTGAAGGCGCCAATGAACTCATGGCACATATCTGACCAGGAAGAGATGGAGTCCACCGGCAAGTGCATCAACCAAGACATTACATTGGGCTTGAGCGCCAGCTGGAAGTAGTTGGCAAGCACCTTGTCTTCGCGAGCCCAGCGGCCTGCATCGCGATGGTGTAGATGCTGAGGAACTCGGACGGATGGGTCTTGCCGGTGTATTTCTCACCGACGCTGGGCTTGAACGTGCGGTGGGATGGCCACTGGAACTACCTCAACTCACAGGTAAAAGCTGGGCAGCCCACCTCGTAAGGTAGGCCGTAGCGGGTCCCACCCGCTTGTTCGACTGGCGGCGCGTTTCGCGCCGACGCTCGACGGTGGTCCGAGTGTCTTTGTGAGCTCGCTCCCGAAGGTCCTGGTGCTGGTCGCGGAGGGTCCGTGGATCGGACGATGCTATGGAGATGTTATCACGAGTGTCGTCACGACGGGTCGACGCCCGCTGTGGCTGTTGAGGAGGAGGAGAGTGCAGCATGGCCGCAGCTGCCCCGGTCCTCCCAGCGCCAGCATGTGGTGGTTCGGTGGAGCACCGACCCGAGGGCCCCGCCGGTCCCGGATCGTCTTTGTTCGCGATGGCGACGAGGCTCCGGATGGTGGCCCTCCACTCATCGAGCTTCTCCGCAGCAGGAGGGAAGTCGAGGAGCAGCTGTGCGCGCGCCAAGTCTTCCGCTGACGTGGGTGGCGGTGACATCTGGGTGGATCGCGGCGCACTTCGACTTCTAACTATGTTAGAAGGAGCTCTGTCACGACCCAGCGGCTGCATGCCATTTGTTGGGAAACGTAGTAATTTCAAAATTTTCCTACGCACACGCAAGATCATGGTGATGCATAGCAACGAGAGGGGAGAGTGTTGTCCACGTACCCTCGTAGACCGAAAGCGTTAGCACAACGTGGTTGATGTAGTCGTACATCTTCACGATCCGACCGATCAAGTACCGAACGCACGACACCTCCGAGTTTAGCACACGTTCAACCCGATGACGTCCCTCGAACTCCGATCCAGCCGAGTGTTGAGGGAGAGTTTCGTCAGGACAACGGCGTGGTGATGATGATGATGTTCTACCATCGCAGGGCTTCGCCTAAGCACCGCTACAATATTATCAAGGAGAACTATGGTGGAGGGGGGCACCGCACACGACTAAGAGATCAAGAGATCAATTGTTGTGTCTCCAAGGGGTGCCTGAGGGAGTTGTCGGTGTCAAAACTGGCGGATCTCGGGTAGGGATCCCGAACTGTGCGTCTAGGCGGATGGTAACAGGAGACAAGGGACACGATGTTTTTATCCAGGTTCGGGCCCTCTCGATGGAGGTAAAACCCTACTCCTGCTTGATTAATATTGATGATATGGGTAGTAAAAGAGTGGATCTACCACGAGATCAGAGAGGCTAAACCCTAGAAGCTAGCCTATGGTATGATTGTTGTTCGTCCTACGGACTAAAACCCTCCGGTTTATATAGACACCGGATAGGGTTAGGGTTACACAGAGTCGGTTACAATGGTAGGAGATCTACATATCCGTATTGCCAAGCTTGCCTTCCACGCCAAGGGAAGTCCCATCCGGACACGGGACGACATCTTCAATCTTGTATCTTCATAGTCCAGGAGTCCGGCCAACGGTGATAGTTCGGCTATCCGGACACCCCCTAATCCAGGAATCCCTCAGTAGCCCCTGAACTAGGCTTCAATGACGACGAATCCAGCATGCATATTGTCTTCGACATTGCAAGGCGGGTTCCTCCTCCGAATACTTCATAGAAGATTTTGAACACAAGGATTGTGTCCGGCTCTGCAAAACAAGTTCCACATACCACCGTAGAGAGAATAACCTTTGCACAGATCTGCTGACGTATTCCGTAGCGTGACATCACACCACGGCCAGGCCTTTATACAAATTGTTTTTACTGTTCCACCTCAGCGTGTTTAGCGAGGCGGTTTCCTTGGCACGTCTTATCAGAGCGGAGATCGTGCCCCCTTATTCCGGGATTCCCATCAATACGGACGTGGGTAACCCAACCGCGCCATTGATTACGGCCCTTGGGAGATAAGCGAGTTTTACCAGGCTGGCGGGGGACGCATAGCTTCGTCCGTCCATATAAGGGGATAAGGATCCACCTTTTAACCTACGCCTTCTTCCTCCTTTGCTCATCCATTTCCGCGCACTCGAGCTCCAGCGCCCAAGTCTGCACATCCCACCTCGACCTTCTCCAACCATGTCCGGAGCAGGAGGCAAGTGGATGGCCTCCTCCATCACGGAGGGGCATATCAAAAAGCTGCGGAAGGCCGGATACTTGTCCGGCGACATCGCGTGTCGGCTCCCCAACAAGGGACAACTCATCCCCACCCCCATGCCCCATGAGAGGGTGGTGTTCCTCCCCCACTTCCTCCGCGGACTAGGGTTTCCACTTCACCCATTAGTTCGGGAGCTCATGTTCTACTACGGCCTAGATTTCCATGATCTTGCCCCGAATTTCATCCTCAACATCTCGGCGTTTATCGTCGTGTGCGAGGCCTTCCTCTGCATCCAGCCCCACTTCGGCTTATGGTTGAAGACCTTCAATGTCAAGCCGAAGGTAGTGGGCGACTGCCAGTCTTGAGGTGCCATCTTTGGGCACATGGCCAACGTCCTATGGCTCGAGGGCTCCTTTGTGGAGACCATAAAGGTGGCAATCGGGTGGTACTACATCACCGAGCCGCGCTACTCTCAATGGGCGGCGGCCCCCGAATTCCGATCTGGCTTCCCCACATGGCTCACATCATGGAAAGAGATGGGCCTGATGTGGGGTGATTCGCAAGAGCTGTCTGGACTCCAAACCTGCGTCCAAAACCTGGTGGACAAGAATCTCAAGCTTGTCAACGTAATCCAGGTGATGCTCATCCGCTGGATTCTCCCATGCCAGCAACGGGCCTTCAATTTGTGGGAGTTTGATCCGGCACATCACGAACCTTAAGCCGCTCTTGACACTACGTACAAAGATGCAGGAAGGTCTTTGTTCAAGGGCGCCGAAGCTCCGCATCCGCTATCAAGACCATGGATTCAGCCGGCAGCGTCAAGCCAGCGAGTAAGTTATTTTAACCTTTATGGGACTCTTTTTCATAGTTTGACTCTATCACGGGATCTAAAACTCCCTAACCTTTGACAGATCGGCTGAAGACGTCCGGACAGATTATTTGTCCGCCCCTTGCCGAAGACCAGCGGACGCCTTGATTGACGGGCTGCTGGCTCCGGCACCTCATGTGGTGCCAGAGAAGAAGGCCAAGAAGAAGGCCACGGGAACTCGAAGGAGCTCCCGGCGCCAGGTGCTGTCGGACTCATCGTCCGATGACTCCGAGGCGGACTCCCCCCACGAAGACGAGGAGGAGGAAAAAGAGGCCTCTCTCCCAGCGGGGGGAGAGAAGAAAAGGAAGGCCGCCCCAACGGGGGAGGCCGGAGGGTCCAAGAAGGGGAGGACCCTCCCTCCGGACTACACCGCCAACACCGACGACGGCGAAGAGGGGTGGGCATCGAGGACCAAGCCCCTGGCGAAATCGTAAGTGTCCGGACACCAGAATAACTCATGGCGTTCCATCGTCGCACGGCATTTTCTAACACCGAATATAACCATGCAGCCCACCCAAAGATGGGCTCGACGATTCGTCGTGCGGCTCCCTGGACCCGTCGGATGTGAATAGTGCCTCACTTCCGACCGCCTCGTCTCCTCCCACCGCGGATGACGCCGAGGTGGAGTCCCAAAAGGGGCCCAGCCAGGAGGAGGTGGCGCTGGAGGCGCCGCAAGGCGACCTCCCGGACTCCGGGCGCAAAGGGGATAAAACCCCTAAGGGCTTTAAGTCCGGCCCTGTGCTGGACTCCATACCAGAACCTTCAGCGGTTCCGGAGTCCGGCAAGCGATCTCTTCGCAAGAAGGGTAAGACGCCGGTGACCTTCGTCCAACCGGAGGCACCGGATAATTTGATGGAGGTGCTCAACGGTGCTTCCATCGACGAGGAGCACCACACTGTTATGTGTGTGGTGATCCAGAAAGTTCAGTCCGCCAAGAGCGGGCTGACTGAAGCCTGTACCATCCTTCTAACAGGCTTTGAGGTAAGTTTAGAATATGTAAAAATATTACCGCATAGACAGTAGCCCCTGATGCTTAGTTTGGTGTTCGGAAAGAAAAGCGGATGAGGATCTAAAAGATATCTGAGGAGTCTAACATAAGTATGTCAATACGGGAATGCAGAGGCTGCTGCTGACCTCTCGCCAGACCGATCATGGGAGGTCAATGCATTGAAGCAGAGCCTCGGCGGTCTGGGAACGAGCTCGGCCTTGCCAAGAAGCAGCTCGAGGACAAGGAAGGTAAGTAACACCTTATTAAAGTAATACCTCATAGAAAGGATTTGGTTGCAAAAATGACAGGACTAACGTGGGTATTGTAGGGGCCACGAATGAGGTGGCGACCCTGAAGGAAGCGGTGTCCATGGCCTAAAGCAAAGCGGCCGCGGAGTGCACCGAGCGAGAGAAGCAGGAGGCGCGGTGGCGGAGGTGCGGCAAGAGCTCCTGCTCTCGTGAAAAACACGAGTTTGGAGCGTGACTCAAGACTCGAGTCCGAGCTCGCCTCGGCTCTTGAGAGTGCCAAAGCCGCTAAGGCTGAAGCCCAAAAAGCCCTCCAGGAAATTGAATCATTAAAGAAGATAGCGGCGGGTAAGGCATTCTTTATGCAAAGCAAGCATGTGAAAGTGAATTATCTATTACTTACCCGAATCCGGAGCTCTCCAGGAGCATTCGTAGATCTGCCCCGTAGTGTGTCTCATGCTACCGCGTTCTACCGCACCGAGGAGGGGAGCTCGACGGAAAAGATGTTCTGGTCTCAGTATGCTGAGGCCGGACATCCGGTGCCCTTGAGCGACCAGCTGAAGCAGCTGGTCGAGCTCCACAAGGTCGCCGAACAGGCCATGAAGGGCCTCATAGTTCGGCTTTGGCCTCTGGAAGCCATGCACAGGAGCTACTTGGGCTAGTCGGCGGTGGTGGGCGCTTTGTCCATGGATTGAAGTCATCAAGCGCTGTCTGCATTGAAGGTGCCCAGGGGCCTTACCCGATGCTAAAGTGCACTGGGGTAAGATGGATCTTTGAGAAGCTTGTGACGGACGGCCACCGCCGGCAAGGGCATCGCAAGCACGAAATGTACTATGAGGGCGCCTGAAGGGTGCCCGCTTTATAGCGGTGAATGCTCCAAAGATGTAATTTTTGAATAGACTCGCATTTGTTATCCTGCACGCTGAAAACTTGTTCATATCGCTAAGCAACGCCAGAATTTAAAATATTACCTTCATGCGGCCGTTTATGAAATTTGAGAGATGGCAAGTCATTGGCTTCAGCCCCATGCCACGAGTTCGGGTGTTCGGGATAAACTTGGCGCTCTTGTTCCCATTCTTGGGTCCTTGAGGAGGCGCTCAGCGCAACGAACAAGGCAACCGGACTATAGTGCTTGAACACTCTCACTTAGCCATAGAATTCTATAATTTTAAATTTCGGTGAAGCCCCTAGTATTCGAAGACCGAGTTCGGGCGCTATCCACGCCTTGACCGGACAATGCCGACTCCTCTCTAAGCGGCATAAGTCTTTAGGGACCGAAAAAACTCTCGAACAGCGACCGGCTCTCGCCCTATCATGACGGTCAGTTTAGCTTTCTCCCGAGGTGCTCAACCCAGCTCAACAGGGGCACAATCACGGTGGTTCTCCCAGCGCTACCTTAGCCGATATAACGGAACGTAAGGTACCAAAACATGGGAGCCGGGCAAACCCAACTATTGACCCAAGACATGATTCGGAGCCGATGCATATAATGCTATAAGTTTGGGGTGCCGCACTTGTGAAAGTGTTCGGACTTATCACACCATATTTTTGGGGTAGTTAAGCCCCTGGAGTATTGGCCGTACCAAAGTGTACGGGTGCAACGTGTCATGAAAGAACATAGATATAGATAAAGAAAGGAGTGCAATAATAGGCAAAAGCTATGTATTGTTTATTCAAAAAGGTACTGCAAGGAAAGCAGAACGATACAAATAGTGCGATAAGCAAGGGATGGGACTATTTAACATGTCGCCCTCCAGGGGTAAGCTGCGGGATGGTATGTAAAACAGGTATAATGCTCGTAGTAGAGATGTAACGCCCCGGACACACCCGCCGGTGGTCGTTACTCCTGGCGGGATCTAGACTGGCTCCACAGATCAATACTAGTCTTTTCTGCGCACTTTGTCCTCACTCGTGCGCACCCGGGAGCAACTTCCCGGTCGGTCACCCATCCTGACACTACTCCAAGCTGAGCACGCTTAACTTTGGAGTTCTGTCCGAATGGGCTCCCGGAAAAGAAGGAATTCCTTATTGATATGAGTAGTCTATCATCCCTAATAAGCCGGCTATCACATACACCCCCACTCGGAGGAACCGGCGTCCTCGTCGGGCCACGAAACGTTCCTCTTGGCACAAACGTCAGTGCTTCCAGTCCGGTACATGTGCCATGTCGGGTGCCACGACGGGTCACAAACGTCATGAACAACATGACCACACACCTGTCCGCAACCATCCGTGTAACCGCGCGGTCGGCTCGATACCAACTTGTAACGCCCGGACACACCCGCCGTGGTCGTTACTCTGGCGGGATCTAGATCGCCCCACAGATCAATACTAGTCTTTTCTGCGCTTTGTCCTCACTGCGCGCACCCGGAGCAACTTCGGTCGGTCACCCATCCTGACACTACTCCAAGCTGAGCACGCTTAACTTTGGAGTTTTGTCCGAATGGGCTCCCGGTAAAGAAGGAATTCCTTATTGATATGAGTAGTCTATCATCCCTAATAAGCCAGGCTATCACAAGAGACCACCTGGACACTCGACGTAGCTTTCTGCTTCCCTGGCTGTTGCATCGTGAGTTCGGCAATTCTAGTGCCGGACAGGGCTTCTGGAAAACGGAGTCCTGAAAGTAAGAGAAAAGAAGAAAGAAAAAGAATGACACAATCGGGAGCCCCTGGTGCGGTTGAGCCGCATTCTGGGCCTGTCGTGGTCGTGCCCCTCCCCTTATTCCCATGGTATCTCCAGAGCGTAGTTATGTACGCGTAGTACTGGCTTCGCAATTGCGCGAGGGCTGGGGTTGGGGCCGGATTTCTCTCGCGTGCTCGGATCGTGCCAGGCGGTCTTGTTGTAGGTTACTCCGGGCGCGCTTGACGGTGTCCGGACATTTAGTAGCCGGACTCGAGAATTGCTGTGAGAGGCTGCTTTGCACCTCCGCCGCGAGGGCCGCCGTATGCTCCTCCGTTCGGAGAGAGCGTTCGGTGTTTCCATTGACCGTGATTACTCCTCGAGGGCCTGGCATCTTGAGCTTGAGGTATGCGTAGTGCGGCACCGCATTGAACTTTGCAAATGCAGTTCGTCCAAGCAGTGCGTGATAGCCGCTGCGGAACGGGACTATGTCGAAGATTAACTCTTCGCTTCGGAAGTTATCCGGGGATCCGAAGACCACTTCGAGTGTAACTGAGCCTGTACAATTGGCCTCTACACCTGGTATGACGCCTTTAAAGGTCGTCTTTGTGGGTTTAATCCTTGAGGGGTCTATGCCCATTTTGCGCACTGTATCCTGATAGAGCAGGTTCAGGCTGCTACCGCCGTCCATCAGGACTCTAGTGAGGTGAAATCCGTCGATGATTGGGTCAAGAACCAATGCGGCGAATCCGCCGTGGTGGATGCTAGTGGGGTGGTCCCTTCGATCAAAGGTGATCGGGCAGGAGGACCATGGGTTGAACTTTGGGGCGACTGGCTCCATCGCATATACGTCCCTTAGTGCACGCTTCCGCTCCCTTTTGGGTATGTGGGTTGCGTATATCATGTTCACCGTCCGTACTTGTGGGGGGAAGCCCTTCTGTCCTCTATTGTTTGGTGGCCGGGGCTCCTCCTTGTCATCGCTATGCAGCCCTTGTCATTGAGTTCGCATTTAACTTGCTCGCCTGTTTGAAGACCCAACAATCCTGTTGGTGTGATTGGCTGGTTTTCGGGGTGCCATGTATTTGGCACGAGCGATCGAGTATTCAGTCCAGATTGGACGGGCCTGAGTATTTCTTTTGAATGGCTTTTTCCACTGACGGGTTTAGAGCCTCGAATCCGGCATTGACTGCCGTATCTTCAGCATTCTCGCCATTAATGCGGCGCTTGTGCTTGTTGCGACGCGACCTGCCATTGCTGTCCTTGGTATCCGAACTACCGGGTTTTTGGTCAAGTTGTTGCTACGAGCTAGCCAGCTGTCCTCTCCCGCATAAAAGCGGGTCATGAGTGTTGTGAGGGCTGCCATGGATTTCGCTTTTCTGTCCTAGGTGCGGGCAAGCCACTCGTCGCGGATGTTATGTTTGAAGGCTGCAAGGGCCTCTGCATCCGCACGACCAATGATTTGGTTTTTCTTGGTTAGGAACCGTGTCCGTAATTGTCGGCCGATTCTTCCGTTGCTGAATTATGTGGCCGAGGTCATCGGCGTCGGTGGTCGCACATATGTGCCTGGAAGTTATCATGGAATGCGGCTTCCGTGTCCTCCCAACAACCAATTGATTCTGCTTTGAAAGCTGTTAAGCCAATGCCGAGCTGGCCCTTTAAGCTTGAGTGGGAGGTATTTCATGGCATGTAGATCATCACCGCGGGCCATGTGGATATGGAGGAGGTAGTCCTCGATCCAAACCGTAGAATCTATTGTGCCATCGTATGATTCGATGTTTACGGGTTTGAAACCCTCGGGATTTGATGATCCATCACTTCATCCGTGAAGCATAGTGGGTGTCTTGGCGCCTCAGATTGAGCTATATCACGACACAGCTCAAATGAGCTTTGTCTACTGTGTTCGGCCCGACCGGAATTGCTGTATCCGGCGTGACGGTTATCATCACATGTCGTGGGGCGCCCACGCAATCCGTAGATCGATTTTGTTTGCCTTGCCTTGTCCTCCAATATGTCTCGCAGGTCTGGCGCGTTTCCCCGTGCCTTGGTACTTTTCGAGCGACGCCGGGGTGCGGCTTGAATGGAGGGCCTAGAGGCCTCTCTCCGTCATGACCGCAGGGTGGCGGTCGGCCGATCATGCCTTCGGTAATGTAGGTTTGGGTGCTTCCTCCTCTAATTGGGATAGCAGCCTACGCTTTGGGTATCTCTTGGAGGCGTTGAGTTCAGTACTCTTGGCTGCAAGGACTTCATCCATCCGTCGCCTAGCAAGTCTTGGTCAGCTCTAAGCTGCTGCTGCTTTTTCTTGAGGCTGCTTGCCGTGGCCATAAGCCTGCGTTTGAAACGTTCCTGTTCGTCAGGATCCTTAGGCACGACAAATTCGTCGTCGTCGAGGCTTGCCTCATCTTTGGAGGGAGGCATATAATTATCGTCCTCCACCTCCTTGTCTGCCGCTCTATCATGAGGGCTGGCTTCTCCCTCCTCCTGTGCTGAATCCTGCTGGAGGCGGTTGTCTTCGGCACTGTCCGGGGTGTTATTATCTCCCGTGCCGGAATCACCGTTTTTGCTGTGGCGGGATTTAGAGCGGCGCCGCTGACGCCGGCGCTTGGGTTGTTTCTTGGAGGGGTCATCCTCCGCTGTTCCATCGTTGTTCCCATCTTTTGGGATGTCCACCATGTATATGTCGTATGACGAGGTGGCCTTCCAGGTGCCACTAGGCGCTGGTTCTTGGTCGCCTCCATAATCGCCGCCCATACCGCCGATGTCTTGGTCGAAGTCGAGCATGTCGGTTAAATCATCGACAGTGGCTACAAAGTGGGTGGTGGGTGGGCGTTGAATTTCTTCGTCGTCGCATCTCAACCTTCCCGACCGTAGTCCGCCAGGCTCTCCGATAAAGAGAGGGACTTTAGTGAATTCAGGATGTCGCCAAAGGGCGAGTGATGAAAGATGTCCGCGGCAGTGAACTCCATGACCGGCGCCCAATCGGATTTGATTGGCAGGGGCGCGGGAGGTTCGGAGTCCGGAGAGGAGTCCGACACCTTGGATTCACGGGATTCGCAAAGGACAGGGATGGTGTTCGGCTCAATCGCCGTAGAGATCGTAGCCCCCGAGGCGGTGTCCAGCCACTCGTCCTCGATCGGCGAAGTCGGCTCCGAGCTAAGGGTCGGAGCGGACACTCGTGCGGCCTCCAGGGTACTGTTCGGCGGCAGAGCTAGATCTTGCCCATTGAGACAGTGCGGCGCGCTTGGCTGTGGCTCGAAACCGTCGAAGATCAAGTCTCCGCGGATGTCAGCCATGTAGTTCAAACTCCCAAATCTGACCTGAATTGGCCCGCAGTGCAAAGCCGCCGAATATGAAGATCTGTCCGGGGAGAAAAGTCTCACCCTGGACCGCGTCGTTGTTGATGATCGAAGGAGCCATCGGGCCTAAGGATGGCGTCACGGAAGAACTCTCAATGAAAGCACCAATGTCGATGTCAAAACCGGCGGATCTCGGTAGGGGTCTGAATCGCTGTGCGTCTAGGCGGATGGTAACAGGAGACAAGGGACACGATGTTTTACCCGGGTTGGGCCCTCTCGATGGAGGTAAAACCCTACTCCTGTTGATTAATAACGATGATATGGGTAGTACAAAGTGGATCTACCACGATCGAGAGAGCTAAACCCTAGAAGCTAGCCTATGGTATGATTGTTGTTCGTCCTCACAGACTAAAACCCTCCGGTTTATATAGACACGGATAGGGTTAGGGTTACAGTAGTCGGTTACAGCGGTAGGAGATCTACATATCTGTATCGCCAAGCTTGCCTTCCACGCCAAGGAAAGTCCCAGCCGGACACGGGACGAAGTCTTCAATCTTGTATCTTCATAGTCCAGGAGTCCTGGATTAGGGGGTATCCGGATAGCCGGACTGTGTACAACGTCCGGACTATTGAAGCGTGAAGATACAAGGCTCAAGACTTCGGCCCGTGTTCGGATGGGACTTTCCTTGGCGTGGAAGGCAAGCTTGGCGATCCAGATATTATATTTCCTTCCTTGTAACCGACTCCATGTAAACCCTAGCCCTCTCCGGTGCCTATATAAACCGGAGAGGATGATCCTTAGAAGGCCGATCACAATTACAATCATACCATCATAGGCTAGCTCTTAGGGTTTAGCCTCTACGATCTCGTGGTAGATCTACTCTTGTACTACCCATATCATCAATATCAATCAAGGTGAAGTAGGGTTTACCTCCATCGAGAGGGCCCAAACCTGGTAAACATTTGTGTCCCTTGCTTCCTCGCTACCATCAGCCTTGACGCATGATCGGACCCCTACCCGAGATCCGCCGGTTTTGACACCGACATTGGTGCTTTCATTGAGAGTTCCTCTGTGACGTCACCACAAGGCTCGATGGCTGGTCTCATTGTCAAGGACGACATTACCTTGGAGGGGGCTCTGGCTGTAGGCCAGACGCTGAAGGAAATATGCCCTAGAGGCAATAATAAAGTTATTATTTATTTCCTTATATCATGATAAATGTTTATTATTCATGCTAGAATTGTATTAACCGGAAACATAATACATGTGTGAATACATAGACAAACAGAGTGTCACTAGTATGCCTCTACTAGACTAGCTTGTTAATCAAAGATGGTTAAGTTTCCTAACCATAGACAAAGGAGTTGTCATTTGATTAACAAGGTCACATCATTAGTTGAATGATCTGATTGACATGACCCATTCCATTAGCTTAGCATCCGATCGCTTAGTATGTTGCTATTGCTTTTATCCATGACTTATACATGTTCCTATAACTATGAGATTATGCAACTCCTGCCACGGAGGAACACTTTGGTACTACCAAACGTCACAACGTGAATCGGGTGATTATAAAGGAGTACTACAGGTGTCTCCAAAGGCAGATGTTGGGTTGGCGATTTCGAGATTAGGATTTGTCACTCCGATTGTCGGAGAGGTATCTCTCGGCCCTCTCGGTAATGCACATCACTAAGCCTTGCAAGCATTACAGCTAATGAGTTAGCTGTGAGATGATGTATTACGGAACGAGTAAAGAGACTTGCCAAGAACTAGATTGAACTAGGTATTGGATACCGACGATCGAATCTCGGGCAAGTAACATACCGATGACAAAGGGAACAACGATGTTGTTATGCGGTCCGACCGATAAAGATCTTCGAGAATATGTAGGAGCCAATATGGGCATCCAGGTCCCGCTATTGGTTATTGACCGAGACGGTGTCTCGCCATGTCTACATTGTTCTCGAACCGTAGGGTCCGCACGCTTAAGGTTTCGATGACGGTTATATTATGAGTTTATGTATTTTGATGTACCAAGGAGTTCGAGTCCCGGATGTGATCACGGACATGACGAAGAGTCTCAAATGGTCGAGACATAAAGATTGATATATTGACGGCTATATTCGACACCGGAAAGGTTCCGAAGTTTCGGAGAAAACCGGAGTGCCGGAGGGGTTACGGAACCCCCGGGAAGTAATGGGCCTTATTGGGCCAAGAGGGAGAGAGAGGGCTGCACCAGAGGTGGCGCCCCCCATGGGGAGTCCGAATTGACAAGGAGGGGGCGGCCCCTTTCCTCTCCCTCTCCTCTCTTTCCTTCCCCTTCCTTCTTCCTAGTAGGATTAGGAAAGGGAGTCCTACTCCTACTAGGAGGAGGACTCCCCCCTTGGCGCGCCTCCTAGGGCCGGCCGCCCTCCCTTGCTCCTTTATATACAGGGCAGGGGGCACCCTAGAACACACAAGTTGATCCTTGAGATCGCCTTAGCCGTGTCAGCGGTGCCCCTTCCACCATATTCCACCTCGGTCATATCGTAGCGGTGCTTAGGCGAAGCTCGCGACGGTAAAACATCAAGATCGCCACCACGCCGTCAGTCCGACGGAACTCTCTCCCCGAGCTTTGCTGGATCGGAGCCCGAGGAGCGCCATCGAGCTGAACGGTGTTAAGAACTCGGAGGTGCCGGAGTAACGGTGCTTGGATCGGTTGGATCGTGAGGAGAACGTCGACTACTTCCTCTACGCTGTGATTGCGCCCGCTTTGGTCACGAGGGTACGTGAGACAACACTCTCCCTCTCGCTGCTATGCATCACCATGATCTTGCGTGTGCGCGGAAATTTTTGAAATTACTACGCTCCCCAACAAAGGGTATCGAGCCAGGTTTTATGCGCTGATGTCATATGCACGAGTAGAACACAAGTGAGTTGTGGGCGATATAAGTCATACCGCTTACCAAAGATGTCATACTTTGGTTCGGCGGTATTGTGAGATGAAGCGCCCGGACCGACATTACGCCAGACGCTTACGCGAGACTGGTTTCACCGCCATGAGCACTAGTTGCTTAAAGGTGACCGGCGGTGTCTGCTCTTCACTTTAGTTGAACTGAGTATGGCTACGCCCGGTCCTTGCGAAGGTTAAAACAGCACCAACTTGACAAACTATCGCTGTGGTTTTGATGCGAGGTAAGAACGGTTCTTGCTCAGCCCATAGCAGCCACGTAAAACTTGCAACAACAAAGTAGAGGACGCCTAACTTGTTTTTGCAGGGCATGTTGTGATGTGATATGGTCAAGACGTGATGCTATATTTTATTGTATGAGATGATCATGTTTTGTAATCGAAGTTATCGGCAATCGGCAGGAGCCATATGGTTGTCGCTTATTGTATGAAATGCAACGCCATGTAATTGCTTTACTTTATCACTAAGCGGTAGCGATAGTCGAGAAGCAATAGTTGGCTAGACGACAACGATGCTACGATGGAGATCAAGGTGTCGCGCCGTGACGATGGTGATCATGACGGTGCTTGAGATGGAGATCACAAGCACAAGATGATGATGGCCATATCATATCACTTATATTGATTGCATGTGATGTTTATCCTTTATGCATCTTATCTTGCTTTGATTGACGGTAGCATTTTAAGATGATCTCTCACTAAAATTATCAAGTAGTGTTCTCCTGAGTATGCACCGCTGCCAAAGTTCGTCGTGCCTGCACACCACGTGATGATCGGTGTGATAAGCTCTCGTCCATCTACAACGGGTGCAAGCCAGTTTTGCACACGCAGAATACTCAGGTTAAACTTGACGAGCCTAGCATATGCAGATATGGCCTCGAACACGGAGACCGAAAGGTCGAGCGTGAATCATATAGTAGATATGATCAACATAGTGATGTTCACCATTGAAAACTACTCCATCTCACGTGATGATCGGTTATGGTTTAGTTGATTTGATCACGAATCACTTAGATGACTAGAGAGATGTCTATCTAAGTGGGAGTTCTTAAGTAATATGATTAATTGAACTTTAATTTATCATGAACTTAGTCCTAGTAATTTTTGCAAATTATGTTGTAGATCAATAGCTCGCGTTGTTGCTTCCCTATGTTTTTATATGTGTTCCTAGAGAAAATTGTATTGAAAGATGTTAGTAGCAATGATGCGGATTGGATCCGTGATCCGAGGTTTATCCTCATTGCTGCACGTAAGAATTATGTCCTTAATGCACCGCTAGGTGACAGACCTATTGCAGGAGCGTATGCGCACGTTATGAACGCTTTGGCTAGCTCAATATGATGACTAATTGATAGTTTAGTGCACCATGCTTAACGGCTTAGAATCGGGACTTCAAAGACGTTTTGAACGCCATGGACCATATGAGATGTTCCAGAGTTGAAGTTAATATTTCAAGCAAATACCCAAGTTGAGAGATATGATGTCTCCAACAAAGTTCTATAGCTAAAAGATGGAGGAGAATCGCTCAACTAGTGAGCATGTGCTCAGATTGTCTGGGTACTTCAATCGCTTGAATCAAGTGGGAGTTAATCTTCCAGATAAGATAGTGATTGACAGAATTCTCTAGTCGCCATCACCAAGTTAGTAGAACTTCGTGATGAACTATAATATGCAAGGGATGACAAAATTAATTCCCAAGTTCTTCGTGATGTTGAAATCGATGAAGGTAGAAATCAAGAAAGAGCATCAAGTGTTGATGATTGACAAGACCACTAGTTTCAAGGAAAAGGGCAAAGGGAAGAAGGGAACTTCAAAAAGAACGCAAGCAAGTTGTTGTTCGAGTGAAGAAGCCCAAGTCTGGACCTAAGCCCGAGACTAAGTGCTTTTGCTGCAATGGAACTGGTCACTGGAAGCGGAACTACCCCAAGTATTTGGCGGATAAGAAGGATGGCAAAGTGAACAAGAGTATATTTGATATACAGATTATTGATATGTGCCTTACTAGTGTTTATAGTAGCCCCTCGGTATTTGATACTTGTTCGGTTGCTAAGATTAGTAACTTGAAACAGGAGTTGCGTAATAAACAGAGACTAGTTGAAGGGAAGTGACGATGAGTGTTGGAAGTAGTTCCAAGATTGATATGATCATCATCGCACACTCCCTATACTTTCGGGATTAGTGTGGAACCTAAATAAGTGTTATTTGGTGTTGAGCATAAATATGATTTGATCATGTTTATTGCAATACAGCTTATTCATTTAAGTAAGAGAATAAATTGTTGTTCTGCTTACATGAATAAAACCTTATATGGTTACACACCCAATGAAAATGGTTCATTGGATCTCGATCATAGTGATACACATATTCATAATATTGAAACCAAAAGATGCAAAGTTAATAATGATAGTGCAACTTATTTGTGGCACTCGCCGCTTAGGTCATATTGGTGTAAAGCGATGAAGAAAACTCCATGCCGATGGACTTTTGGAATCACTTGATTATGAATCATTTGATGCTTGCGAACCGTGCCTTTTGGGCAAGATGACTAAAACTCCGCTTCTCCTAACAATGGAACAAGCTATTGACTTATTGGAAATAATACATACCGATGTATGCGATTCAATGAGTGTTGATGCTCGTGGCAAGTATCGTTATTTTCTGACCTTCACAAGATAATTTGAGCAGATATGGGTATGTCTACTTGATGAAACATAAGTCTGAAATAATTGAAAAGTTCAAAGAATTTCAGAGTGAAGTGGAAAATCATCGTAACAAGAAAATAAAGTTTCGCGATCTGATCGTGGAGATAAATATTTGAGTTACGAGTTTGGTCTTCATTTGAAACAATGTGAAATAGTTTCACAAATTCATGCCACCGAACACCACATCATAATGGTGTGTCCGAACGTCATAACCGTATTTTATTGGATATAGTACAATCTATGATGTTTCTTACCGATTTACCAATATCGCTTTTGGGATCATGCATTAGAGACAGCTGCATTCACGTTAAATAGGGCACCATCTAAACCGCTGAGACGACACTATATGAACTGTGGTTTAGCAAGAAACCAAAGTTGTCGCTTCTTAAAGTTTGGGGCTGCGATGCTTATGTGAAAAGTTTCATCCCGATAAGCTCAAACCCAAATCGAGAAGTGCGCCTTCATAGAATACCCAAAGGAAATTGTTGGGTATACCTTCTATCACAGATCCGAAGGCAAGACATTTGTTGTTAAGAATGGATCCTTTCTAGAGAAGGAGTTTCTCTCGAAAGAAGTGAGTGGGAGGAAAGTGGAGCTTGATAAGGTAATTTGTACCTTCTCCCTAATTGGAAAGTATTTCATCACGGAAATCAGTTCCAAAGTGATTCCTACACCAATTAGTGAGGAAGCTAATGATGATGATCATGAAACTTCAGATCAAGTTACTACAAAACCTCGTGAGGTCTACCAGAGTACAGATCCGCACTGAGTGGTACGGTAATCCTATTCGAAGTCATGTTACTAGACCATGATGAACCTACGAACTATGAGGAAGCGATGATGAGCCCAGATTCCACGAAATGGTTTGAGACCATGAAATCTGAGATGGGATCCATGTATGAGAACAAAGTGTGGACTTTGATGGAGTTGCCCGATGATCGGCAAGCCATATTATATAAATGGATCTTCAAGAGGAAGACGGACACTGATAGTAGTGTTACTATCTACAAAGCTCGACTTGTCACAAAAGGGTTTTCGACAAGTTCAAGGTGTTGACTACAATGAGATTTTCTCAATCAGAAGCGATACTTAAGTCTGTCCGAATCATGTTAGCAATTGCCACATTCAATGAAATCTGGCAAATGGATGTAAAACTACATTCTTTAATGGATTTATTAAAGAAGAGTTGTATATGATGCAACCGAAGGTTTTGTCAATCCTAAAGGAGCTAACAAAATGTGCAAGCTCCAGCGATCCATCTATGGACTGGTGCAAGCATCTCGAGTTGGAATAAACGCTTTGATAGTGTGATCAAAGATATGGTTTTATATGCACTTTTGGAAGAAGCCTGTATTTACAAGAAAGTGAGTGGGAGCACTACAGCATTTTTGATAAGTATATGTGAATGACATATTGTTGATCGGAGATAATGTAGAATTATTCTCAAAGCATAAAGGAGTATTTGAAAGGAGTTTTCAAAGAAGGACCTCGTGAAGCTGCTTACATATTGAGCATCAAGATCTATAGAGATAGATCAAAACGCTTGATAAGTTTTTTTCAATGAGTACATACCTTGACAAGATTTTGAAGTAGTTCAAAATGGAACAGTCAAAGAAAGAGTTCTTGCCTGTGTTACAAGGTGTGAAATTGAGTAAGACTCAAAACCCGACCACGGCAGTAAGATAGAATGAGAATGAAAGTCATTCCCTATGCCTTGGCCATAGGTTCTATAAAGTATGCCATGTTGTGTACTAGATCTATTGTATACCCTACACTCGAGTTTGGCAAGGAATACAATAGTGATCTAGGAGTAGATCATCGGACAGCGGTCAAAATTATCCTTAGTGGAATAAGGATATATTTCGATTATGGAAGTGGAAAAGGTTCGTCAGAAGGGTTACGCCGATGCAAGTTTTGACACCGATCCGATGACTCTAAGTCTCGATCTAGATACATATTGAAAGTGAGAGCAATTAGCTAGAGTAGCTCCGCAAGAGCATTGTAGACATAGAAATTTGCAAAATACTTACGGCTCAATGTGATGCATCTGCTGACTAAAATTATCTCACAAGCAAAACATGATCACACCTTAGTACTCTTTGGGTGTTAATCACATAGCGATGTGAACTAGATTACTGAATCTAGTAAACCCTTTGGGTCTTGGTCACATGGCGATGTGAACTATGGGTGTTAATCACATGATGATGTGAACTATTGATGTTAATCACATGGTGATGTGATCTAGATTATTGACTCTAGTGCAAGTGGAAGACTCAAGGAAATATGCCCTAGAGGCAATAATAAAGTTATTATTTATTTCCTTATTTCATGATAAATGTTTATTATTCATGCTAGAATTGTATTAACCGGAAACATAATACATGTGTGAATACATAGACAAACAGAGTGTCACTAGTATGCCTCTATTAGACTAGCTTGTTAATCAAAGATGGTTAAGTTTCCTAACCATAGACAAAGGAGTTGTCATTTGATTAACAAGGTCACATCATTAGTTGAATGATCTGATTGACATGACCCATTCCATTAGCTTAGCATCCGATCGCTTAGTATGTTGCTATTGCTTTTATCCATGACTTATACATGTTCCTATAACTATGAGATTATGCAACTCCTGCTTACGGAGGAACACTTTGGTACTACCAAACGCCACAACGAATCGGGTGATTATAAAGGAGTACTACAGTGTCTCCAAAGGCGATGTTGGGTTGGCGATTTCGAGATTAGGATTTGTCACTCCGATTGCTCGGAGAGGTATCTCTGGCCCTCTCGGTAATGCACATCACTAAGCCTTGAAGCATTACAGCTAATGAGTTAGCTGTGAGATGATGTATTACGGAACGAGTAAAGAGACTTGCCAAGAACGAGATTGAACTAGGTATTGATACCGACGATCAATCTCGGCAAGTAACATACCGATGACAAAGGGAACAACGATGTTGTTATGCGGTCTCGACCGATAAAGATCTTCGAGAATATGTAGGAGCCAATATGGGCATCCAGGTCCCGCTATTGGTTATTGACCGAGACGGTCTCGCCATGTCTACATTGTTCTCGAACCGTAGGGTCCACACGCTTAAGGTTTCAATGACGGTTATATTATGAGTTTATGTATTTTGATGTACCAAGGAGTTCGAGTCCCGGATGTGATCACGGACATGACGAGGAGTCTCAAATGGTCGAGACATAAAGATTGATATATTGACGGCTATATTCGACACCGAAAGGTTCCGAAGTTTCCGGAGAAAACCGGAGTGCCGAGGGGTTACCGAACCCCGGGGAAGTAATGGGCCTTATTGGGCCAAGAGGGAGAGAGAGGGCTGCACCAGGAGGTGGCGCCCCCCCATGGGGAGTCCGACTGGACAGGAGGGGGGGCGCCCCCTTTCCCTCTCCCTCTCCTCTCTTTCCTTCCCCTTCCTTCTTCCTAGTAGGATTAGGAAAGGGAGTCCTACTCCTACTAGGAGGAGGACTCCCTCCCTTGGCGCGCCTCTAGGGCCGGCCGCCCTCCCCTTGCTCCTTTATATACAGGGCAGGGGGGCACCCTAGAACACACAAGTTGATCCTCGAGATCGCTCTTAGCTGCAGCGGTGCCCCCTCCACCATATTCCACCTCGGTCATATTGTAGCGGTGCTTAGGCGAAGCCCCGCGACGGTAGAACATCAAGATCGCCACCACGCCATCGTCAGGCCGACGGAACTCTCTCCCCGACGCTTTGCTGGATCGGAGCCCGAGGATCGCCATCGAGCTGAACGTGTGCCAAGAACTCGGAGGTGCCGGAGTAACGGTGCTTGGATCGGTCGGATCGTGAAGACGCACGACTACATCAACTATGCTGTGATATAACGCTTCCGCTTTGTCTACGAGGGTACGTGGACAACACTCTCCCCTCTCGTTGCTATGCATCACCATGATCTTGCGTGTGCGTAAGAAATTTTTTGAAATTACTACCTTCCCCAACAGACGCTCCGGCTGGGCGGCTTTATCATGGCCGCCCCATCGGCGGTGGCGCCGACGATGACTTCTCGGGTCATCAATCATAACTTTCGCGTCAGTTCAGAACTTGCACAGATGGATCCATTGGAGCTCTCCTCCTAACTAACTCTTGATCGCGCGCCCGGGAGTCGCCACAGACTACGATCGGATTGGGCTTAAACCCACCAAAGGGACATCAGTCCCCGCCGCCACCCATGAAATAACGATAGTGGAGGAACCACACGGATTGCCCTCAACTTTGAGGACAAGTTATGTTCGGATCACCAACTCCTTGAGCCAAAGACCTGCTCAAGGGAAAACCTGACCCAGTCCTGCACTTAGAATCGGGCATTGGGTCAAGAAATTGGGCACTCAGATCCTCGAGCTGTTGAGCTCGGGACCGCCACGCCTTTACGTTAGATCGGATCAAAATCCGACTCTAAACTGGACATAAACTATCTCTCCCGCATCAGGCAAGAGCCCCAGGAAACCGTACATCGCTACTAGGCCAGATTCCTCCTTGCGCTTAACAAGGTCAGGGACTGCCGCGAAGAGAACATGGTCTCACTTTTCTGCAAAAACTGCACGGACAAAGGACTCCTCAATGCTATAAGCCGCCACGACATAGTACGCTTCACGGACTTGGCAACCATAGTACGGAAGTACTGTGCGATGGAGAGCGCTTGGAAGACCCAAACATAATTTTGGGATAGTACTGCTCCCACCAAAACCTTTGTCCGAACTAAACGGACGAACTCTCGTAATTTGTCCGACCCAACCCCCAAGAAACCAAAGCCCACCCTGTATGGGATCCAGATGGAAGAATGGCTCAACGGGCCATGTAAGCTCCATAGTACTCCGGATACAACACCGACTCATAGCCTCAAGGCATGTTGGATACTCCGGTAGGTGGCAAAAAGTGGCGAGGATCTTCTTGTGGGCCATAAAGCGGAACAACATCCTGCCAATGTAACACAATACGGTATTAATAGTCTTCGAGACTTTCGCCGAACAATAGGCGCAAGCGAAGCTCGTCAAGTCTCGCTGAAATTTACCGTGGGCAAAAATAAACCCTTGGAACGACAATGCTATAACTTTTAATGCCAGTGATGAACCTCGATTCTGGGCTGTCCGGCACTAGCCGCCGGTCCTTAGTCCGATCGTAGATGGCTTTCGCTCACTAAAGTACTCATGGACGGCGGAAGCAGATTAAATCTGATTTATGAAGAAACACTCAGCAAGATGGAGATTGATAAAAGCCGATTGAACAAAGCGGCACGACCTTCAGGGGAATTATCCCTACTCGGAAGCGCGGTAAAAGGGAAAATCACACTTGATGTGGTATTCGCACCCCGAGAATTATAGGTCCGAGGAAATCACATTCCAGGTGGCTCCTTTTAGCAGCGGATACCACACCCTTCTAGGGCGGGACGCGTTTACAAGCTTTCAAGCTATACCCCATGTCAGGACCCCGATCCCAAGTCACACCGATCTAGCATGTAACACATCATATCACTTTGCGCCTCACACACGGTATTCCCACGGTGTCGCTTTACCATGGCCCGGACCGCTTATGCCTTTTGGCTCACGATATGATAGTGTCGCTAGCATCCATATGACAAAGAACCCGGGCCGACATGGCTAGTCGTGAACCCAAAGCGGCGCTAACCCATGGGGACAGGCATACATGAATCACATCGAGCATGTCGGTCATCAACGATAAATTGGGCTGTAGCATCGGCTAACAGGACTCCGTATCCCGGCTGTAGCAGCTAGGCAGGACTCAATAACACCGCGTGACATTTCAAGGGATGACATAGGAACGGTGAAACACATGCCGCCAATCAAGTGTCCAAGCAGAGTGCTGGGCTAGCAGGACTCGTGAACCGGGCAGAAGCGGACTACTATCGCCGGAGGCACGAGACTACATTTCCCCATATGAGAGGCTGCCAGGATAAACAACTAGTTTGTCGGATCCCACACATACCAAGCATTTCAAACATACACACAATATGCTCAATATGTGTAGATACAACATGGCATCACAACATAACTCTACGACTCAAATATTTATTCATTAGGCTCCGAGGAGCGAGAGATTACAAACATGGGTCTCATGACCCAACACTCGTGAGCATACAAGTCAAAACACAAGCGAAGCTAATCATGTCCGAGTACGCATAACTATAAAATGAAAAGGCTGAGAAGCCCGACTATCTACCGATCCGCCGAGGGCACAAGATCGAGCTGAGGTAACAAGCTAAACGCTGAAGTCCACGTGGAACTATTAGCTAGACCGACGCCTCTCTGCAAAACATAACATAAGAAAACGTGAGTACAATTGTACTCAGCAAGACTTACATCGTAACTAACTACATATGCATCATTATCAAAAGGTGGTGGAGTTTGACCGCAGCAAGCCAGCTTTGACTCGTGGCTATCCCTAACTACGATCGCAAGTAACTCTTTTGAGGTGGCGCACACGAGTCCACATATTCACCATATCAATACACCACTATGGACCCGCCTGCCTCCCTCACGAGAACGCCATCCATAGCACTCACGCTTATCTTGCGCATTTTAGAGTATCCACTTTCACTTGTCTATGAACTGATATAGGCAACCTGAAGTCCTTTTCCGCGACACGGCTATTCAATAGATCATATTAAACCCCGCAGGGTGTACTTCTTCACACACGCTCACCACTTACCGCCGTTTACACGACATGTACTCGACAACCTTCAAGCGGAAGCCCAACGTGGGTGTCGGCCACAGCCTACCTAAACACTCAAGTCCCTAGTCCAGGTTTATCGCCTATTTGGGTTCCATCCGCAGGGAGTCCGGCCGAGGTTTCCCATACAGCCCCGAACGATGTGTGCAGGGTTCCCGAGATACCAAACGGGCACTCTCGCACACAACCACGGTGCCTACCGCAACACAACCCACCCCTAAGGTCAGCGCTATGTATGCCCCAAAGATGCTACAAACACCAGAAACTACTTGCAACTCCCGGACTAAGAACAAGGGTGGTTAAGAAGCCGAGAGGGTCAATTGGTTTCGGGCCCAATGCGTGGTAGTAACTGTTTCATGGATCACAAACACAGAACTCAGTTCCTGAGGACGGCTGCAATGAGACAACCCACCATGTACTCCTACATGGCCTCTCACCGCTACCTTTACCAAATCGTGTTCACACACTTAGCTCACACACAAGAGGACATGTTTATAAAATTCCAATTCATTCCCGGCGAATCGACCTGACTCAACTCTAAGCAGTAGCGTGCATGACAAACAAGCAAAATGAGTAGGCACAACAGGCTCAAACAACTCCTACTCATGCTAGTGGGTTTCATCTAATTATCGTGGAATGACAGTCATGCAAGAGGATAAAGGGGTTCAGCTACCGCAGCAAGTAACACATGATTCGTTGTTGTCCTAATGCAGTAAAATAGAGCAGGAGCGAGAGAGTGGGATTATATCGAATGAACAAGGGGTTTTGCTTGCCCGGCACTTCAAGATAATATAGTTCTTCATCGGTGTCATCGAATTCATCGCCGAGACGTCAGACACCGAGAGGGACAATTACCGCAAACAAGAGAGAACACAATCAATGCAATGCACATTCACATGAATGACATGTCATGTTAAGATACTGGATTCACCTAATGCAAAGAGAATCCAAGTTAATTGAAGTGGAATTCAAACAAGGTTGAACTCCAACTCCAAATGTTTGGTTCATAAATTAACCTAATCATGATTCATCCTATTCAGTGAGCTTAACTTGTTCAAACATGCATGATTATGGCATAAACAGATTCTTCATATTTTTCTGATCATTTTTCATATATAAATTATTTAATTTGGAGTTACAGATTAAAAGTTATGAATATTTGAAATTTGGGGTATTTTCTGAAATTTCCTGAATTAAATTAAATCCAGAAAATCAATTATCACATCACCGACGCTGTGGTGACGTCAAGAAGTCAATCAAGGCGTCCCAGGTCAAACCTGACCTGTGGGTCCCGCGTGTCAGTGGCACAACTATTTAACCCAGTTATTTAGCCTTAAGTTAATTCTAACTAAACTGTTTGTGGGGCCGGGGCCCACTAGTCAGCGACTAACTAGCTAACTAACATAGGTTAATTAGTGTTAAACTAATACTAACTAAAATGTCGGGGTGGCCCACACATCGCTGACGACGGGAGGTCAAACCATGGTCAAACCCGGTCAACTCACGGAGTCGACCATGGCTCGCCGCCAAGCGAGCCGCATACACGCGAGGGTGCGGGTTTCCTCCTCCGCCACCAAATAGCCGGACGAGGGCGTCTTATGTGACGCGGCGCACGTCCGCCGAGTAGTGGCAGCGGCTGGGCCTAAGATGGCCGGAGTCGCCACCGGCGCCGACCGTGGTGGTCGCCGAGTTCGGGCGAGCTCGGGTCGACGCTTCGCTGGTCGGGGAGGCTCGTGCGAGGCACCTACGTGATCTATGCAGCGCGGGGAGAAAGCTGAGCACGACAGCCGGGCCACTAGGTGGCCGGAGGCACGTCGGCGGCGGTCACAGGCGGCGGCGGGTTTCGGTCATCGGCAAAACGGCGACTAGAACTAGCAAACGTCACGGAGACAAGGGGGAAACGGTGTAGAAGCTCACGGGGCTCATGTAGGGCTGGCCGGCGAGCTCGGGGAAGCACGAACGGCGGCGAATTGACGGCGGCGATCCTCGGTGGCCGAGGAGGGGAACGGCGGAGCTAGCGGCAACCAGGGCGTCCGACGCCTTTTTGCTGGGTGAGGACGAAGAGGGGGGCGAGGCGGAGCTCTTGGGCTGGTCGGGGAGGTAAGGGGAGGCGGTGGTCACATGAACGGCACGGCGACGACGGGGCTTCTGGCAGGCGAGAGGGAAGCAGAGGAGGGAATGGGATCCAGGAGGAGGGAGGGGGTCCAGGGGTCGGGCGGCGCCGAGGAGAACGCGCGAGGCGCCTCGGTGAGGCAAAGCAGCAGGAGGAGGCGTGGCGTGCTCGGGCGCGGCGCCAGGTCCCTCCTCTCGCCATCGGGCAAGCAGGTAGGCGACGATCGGCAAGGTGGTTGGTGGGCTGGGCTAACCGGGCCAGCCTGTAAGTGGTCGGCTTCTCTCTCTCTCTTTTATATTTGTTCTAGTTTTCTAATTTCCTGTACAATCGTTGGGCTTTGTTACAAATACTAAATCAATCCCAAAATTCATGCCAATCGCTTCATGACCACTGTTGGAAATATATCCTACAAAGAAACATTTCAGTTTGGGATTATTTGAGCATTTAAATTATTTATTAGCATTAAATGCCCAAATGCAAATACTTAATGAATTAATCCAAAGGACCAAATATGACATGAAAATGTGCAGCACCTCCGGTTCTGGTTTAAAGCATTTTTCCGTAAATGATGAACATTTCCAAGCCATTTGAAATCATTGAAAATTATTTTTGGTTGAGCCTATTTGAATTCCTTTAATGCTAGGGTTTAGGCAATCCCCATTTCAAATTTCATGAAAATTCAAACATGATGCATGGATGCAATGCCCTAGTTACAAGCAAGCTCTAGGGCTGATCTGGGTGACACTCACCCCACTAAACAAGAATCTCGCCCCGAGATTCAAGACGTGAGGTAAGAGGAAAAGGGGAGTCACAAATATCACAATCTTCATGATCCATTTGCCCTTCCCGAAGATGTTGATTTACTCCATCATCTTGGTCTTGACGTCTTTGCTATCGAAATCTTCACTCGGCACGACAACAGAAGGAAAGGGGAAAACCTTACATGATTCAATCTTCACGAAGATTAAGCAAACATGATCGACATTACGGACTGGGATGGTGACACATCTCGAGTTGAGACACAAAACACATCGAGAGGGATGGAAGAACAAACGACGGGGTTTGATTGGTGGCAACAATTCCACACTTAGAAAGATGGTGGATGGTGTCAAGGTGGCGAGGAAATAGTTGTCATGATCCAATAACGGGGCAACCCAGGGGAGGTGATGCGAGGAACTTATTCCCTTAAGTGGCAAAAAGAATTACTTTTGATACAAAGATCATTGAAACTCTTCATACCAGCCTAAGGCAATTCACAACGATCGTTTAGTGGAATGCAAAGGAATGGTACACCCGGACTAGAATGGATGATGTGGACTACCTTGTTGAAGACAACGCAATGGGTGATTTTTGCTTATCATCAGAGGTGGAGGGGACCCTTGGTAAGTCCACTTTTGAAGATGAACCTGGACAAGAATTACTAAGAAGACAGCCTATAGTGAGATGGCACAAGGACGGTGCAAGCTGGGAACGAAATGCAACTGTTGGAATGTCCAACCATCATATCTGCCTGAGATTCAGATCCGATTGGTGATAGGATACTTTGGACTCAGCATGTCCGAAAAGAAAGGTCGCAACACAAATCGACGAGATGACGCTATGAGATTCTCGGATATGAACTACGATAGCAAGCTCCAAAACATGAGCTGGTTCTGCACACACATGTGGACAAGCCGTCCTAGAAAAGCAGACCACCTAGTAGTCTTATAATAAAACACTACCGAAGTTCGTGGGGGAGCCATCAACGAGGGTATCAAGTCTTTACGCAAGTCCATGGATTAGATCCCAAGCATAGACTTCTTTTCCTTGAACAAGTCAATCAGTGGCTTAGTGTGCTATGGAATTCATATGAAATGAAGATGATCAGGCTATCATGCCAAAGAATACTTCGCACGTGCATGACTGACTTGGGATGATTCCAGAGGAAACAAAACAAACCTTTCTCAAATTCATGGCGGCAACTTACACCTAAAGCACATGAATTCGAGGAAGTCACTACTTCCATTCAAACATATGCTTCACGAACGAAACACGAAGAAAATGCTTACAAAAGTTTCCAACACTAGGTTGATGTTCAACATGACTCATGGGGGAGACAAAATGCTACTGATGGGCTCAACAGCAACTCATTGGAATTTCCATATCACTGGACTTCCACCATCATGTGAACACGGTGTTAGCATTGGTCAGACCAAAGATGTAATGGGTATGCTCGAGGGATCAACCACGAGTAAGACAACATCACGAATATCGTTGGTTCTGATTTGACTTGACGATTGCCCACACTCAAGTCAAAGGATTGATAAGACAATAGACCCAACAAATCGATCACAGGACCAATCGATGAAGATATCATCTTCCTTCAACACACACTACACAAGAATATCCCTTGGATCGAACTAGGTTAGGCAAGCTTTATCTTCCAACTCTCCAAGTTGTTGTCTAGCTTAACCAACTAGCCTCGGGGTACCCAACATGATTCTTGGAGAAAGGGTGGTTTAGAGGAAACCAACTTGATCACGAGCTCAACATAACAGTCAGAAACAACCGGTAACACTTCCAAGAAGATATTTGGAAAGTCACGAACCACCGTATGTTACTAAGCTCGAGAACAATCTTGCTTTTTAGGGCAAGACGATATGATCAAAAGGGTGAGGACTTGACAAGATCCTAACTCATGGATCGAAGAGTGCACCAGAAATAAGGACTAGGTAGCATGATCAATCTTAGGATGATGACTTAACAATCAACACGCTAAGAATGAGGGTATTGTCCATTAACTACTAAGCAACGAGTTGCTCGGAGTATTGATGTCACACATCACAATTCACTTGTCGGCATTCCGGTTGCAACAACACGGAACCGAGGAATGAATGATGATGGTGAGAAGTATCACTACGACAAGAATTCATAAGAGAAGGTGCAATTCTCATGACGCTCTTGACATAAAGATGGTAACACTCCAAGGTAGAACAGAACAAAAGCTGAATTGGTATTTTGATCTCATGGATACAACTATTTTGACCCAATCCTAGAAATGGATGAGGTACTGGAGTTTGTTTCTCCTAGTCATTCCGGATTAGAATGGCTTGACGGCCACCAGAATAATAGGCATCGATAAACGGATGCACACATACCCTTGAGTATCAATCGATAGAGGATGGTTGGGATACAACTAAAGAGGGCAACTCAAAGGAACATATAGCTTTTCGAGTTGTGGAGGCATGGATTAGTATGTCGAACGAAGCTCAACATTTCTTCCGGATAACCCATGCAGAAAGGTAGAATTGGCAGATTCACAATTATGAATGGAGAACTCCTCAAGAGCACTCTTATCGTGATGTTTTGGTTCAACAAGGAACTTCTGCCATAAGCGGTTCGTAGTATTTGGAAGAAGGAAATACCACAGACTTCGAGGACTATCGCAAAGGTTACTAATATCCTAAAGGAACTAGCAACACTATCAACAGGAAGTAGGTAGGGTGAATCTCGGGTTCAAGAACCCAGAATAGAATACCTACTACTAAATTGCATCACGGATGCTTTCAAAATGATGGCGAATCATCACACTAGGGATACAAAAGCATTGCTAAATTGCTAGGTGACTTCCTAAACACCTAGGGTCATAATAATAGTTCCAATATATATGTCGAGGCAACAGAGTACCTCAATCAATGGTTAGTGTGCTTATTCTGACCAAAAGGACATCGGAAACGGAAGGAAAGGATTTGCAAATGCATCGACTATTTAGAGACCTGGATGACTCGGACAAGATAACGGCTGTAAATGCTCAAAATGATTTGAGACATCCTACAAAAATGGTGGCATAACCACTCAACAACATCATAACAAGATTCTGAGATCAACAAGAATCATTCGTAAATAGTAGAACTGAATCGGGATTAAAACCAACAATCTTAAAGGTCTATGGATTAGTAACACGTCATCCTCGATAGATAGATGAGAAGCCTAGTTCTTAACCCCAGAGAAGAGAAGAGGATGACTCAGATCGAAGGCCATGAGATATAAGGAGTAAAAGAGCCTTACGCTCCTTCCACAATCAATTCCCTTACATAACTAAAGCATTTCTAGACACAACTTCACCAGTTTGGCTTGGTAAACCTCTGTGCAGTCAGCTCGATACCAACGCTGTCAGACCCCGATCCCAAGTCACATCGATCTAGCATGTAACACATCATATCACTTTGCGGCCTCACGCACGGTATTCCCACGGTGTCGCCTTACCATGGCCCGGGACCGCTTAGCGCTTTTGGCTCACGATATGATAGTGTCG